>OU862929.1:26506839-27106839 GCA_917880885.1 Limnephilus marmoratus
ATCCTTCCTCCCACGTGACCGACCCAGCGTTACACTCCACCTCTGACTAGCTGACATAAAACGCACCTCGTGAGCCTTATGTTTGCTTTCAGGTTCGACAAGACTCACGGTATGCAAATAACCTGTGGCTTTAATGCCGCGTCAGCGTACTGTCCGCATACGTCCTTCCTCTTCCCCGCATGCCCCACCTCGACAATACCGCCACAAGATCAAAGCCCTCCGTTCGAGAAAGGTTGACACTTACATTTCCAGATGGCTCATACCCACATACAGGAGCCTTGAAGCTTACGTTCGAGAAAAGTTAGGATTCAGGACTGTATGAGTATTTGAACACCAGTGTTTTTTAAATGAGGTCACTAGCTCCTCGTGTGTTAGGTATTTAGGATTTTTTTGGGGTATTTATGGGCTCTTGGATACCTACTTGCTATAAGAAAGATCTAAAATGAGATAAATCAAGTTGTCATTGAATCAATGACCTCCTGAATAATTGTGATGAGCTCTCTTTGAGTTTGGAGCTGGTCGAGGTACTTTACTTTGCGAAATTTTGCATGCTAAAACAATGCTACCTAATGGCGATCGCTCTAGTAGAATCAAGTCGTCTAGAATTGAGTGAATTTAACGTCGATTTTACTTTCACATAGTGGCGAAGTTTCCGTCGTAAGCTATGATTGATAAACCTGCCCCTTGACATTTGTGCTTTTGTTTTGTTTATTCGTTGATGGAATCTAGGTGACTGGGTCAATGAATGATATTGAACTCAAATCGAAATTTTTGGTACGCTATCGAAGGTCATATAACCATACCCTAATCGTGCTAGTGAGAAGAAGCGATAGGTATTTACTTTGAAAACACACTAAGATACCAACATTGATTTAGTGATGCGTTTCTATCTAACTATGTGTTAAGTATTTGTTTAGCAACATTTCATTCTGTATGGGAAGTGTGACATGCGAATGCTAATAAATCGCTTAGTTATTTAATTACCCTCACTTGGCGTTGCGTTCATCAGTGTCAGGATATCCACAGGGACCTGTAAAAGCTTAAATATTGTAAGGACTCACCAAAGCTCTAATGTCTTAAATTCAGCTCCACCGGGTAATATCATCGATATGAATTTTATTAGAGCATCCAGACTACCTGTGTAACTTATCGCACTTTTATTTCGATTTCCCACTTTTGATGATTTAACCCTACAAGATCCGGAATTCATCTCCTTCCTTTCTCCTTTGAATAGATCTCTGATGTAAAAAATCGTCAAGTTTTCCTTTAATACCTGCCGTTGTTATTGAAGAAGAACGATTCTATCTAATTAACCCCGACAATCTAAAGAAGAGAATCGATTCTTAATAGTCGTTCGCTCGAATATTATTTTATTATTTGATATATATCTATACCTATTTACTCTTTAATAAATTAATTTATTAATTTGAATTTTCTTTAAATTTGTATTGTTCCACTTTATAAAAATATTTAAGTTTTATTTTTTTTTTTTCTCAATTTAAATTATATATTTTTTTTTCCATAACAACTAAAGATTTTCTTTAAGTTTGAATTATTCCAATTAAGGACAAAGTTAAAGTTTTATTTATTTTTCCAATTTAAATTAGAATCCTTTTATAACGAATAACTAAATATTATTCGTCACTCAAATTACAACAGAACTGAAAGAACCACTTCCACTTTATTTTATAACACTTTCGTTTAGCAGCAAATTAATCACTTGGATTATTCATTTAAACTTCGGCTAAGTATTTTCCAGATTTCGGATCAATTATTATTATTGCGTTGTCACCTAACGATAATTAATATCTCGTAATAAAATTTCCAACTTTCGACTTAAACGTAAATTTTTATTTAATAAAACTTATTAGACTGTAATTTTCTTTATATAACCTCGGACTATATAACTTTATTTTAACCTTCGTAGAACAAATTTAAATCAATTCAAACACTCTATTAAACTCCTTCCGCATTGATTTTTTATTTAATTAATTAATTATTAGATTTTATTGAATCGGAGGCTATTGCAAACACTGATTTTTAGATTTATTATAAGATCATACACTCCGTTAAATTGCACGATTAATCCTATGCGAACACTCCACTCTCTATTTTATCACTGATTTTTTATATATAGTATAAACTGACACTATTTTTCCACTGTATTTTTAAAGTATAAAACTGACGCTATTTTTCCACTGTATTTTTAAAGTGTAAAACTGACGCTATTTTTCCACTGTATTTTCAAAGTATGAACTGATTCTAAACTCTATTAATTAATCACCAGGGTAATTCTCACGACATGCGCGACGTTTTAAGCAACCTTGCCAGTTGTCGAAGGACTCCCCGAATCATCCCAAACACGCTAATTTATACCCATCACAGCTCCAAAAGGGCATAATCGTATTTCCCTTGTCAAGAAAATATAATCCGTAATAGCTCGAAATCTTTTGAATTCCCCATCTCGTTATGCTTTGTTCCTACATAAGATCTTTCGAGTTTTCGCCTTCGTAATTCTGGGTTCGTCCCACAACTTTGTCTCGCTTCCCTAAGGTTTATAGTCCCGGACTTAGTAAGCTGCCATCCAGTTTGCCCATTTTCCACATGTCTTCTGTCTTCATAATATATTTTATAAACATGGTTTTAATCTTGTTTTTTTTTCTCAATTTGAAACGTGCCCATAAGTGATCTGCTAAAACTGTATTTTAATTGGCATAAATATTTGGGAAAACGTAGATTCTTCAGTCTCCTAGTTTTAAACGCAAGTTGTCCTATATGAATTTCCACGAAAATTCATTCTTTTCCCCTAGTCTACGTAAGCAATTATATCTCAGAACCGTATTTTCATTATTATTTATGTGGCATATTTAACTTTTCCATTTTCCCACCTAAATTTCCTTCAAGTAACGGTGTTTTAGCAACTATTCTTAAATGATTTTCCCTTCGTTGTTCATAAGGAATCATATCCTGGTTCCGTATCTACTCTACTTATAACGTTTTGAGTTTTTCCCATTTCCTTGTCTGAGTTTTCCGGTTATGTCGGTTTTTCCGTTCTCTCCCCCTCCCTAACTCATGATCCCTTATTGAAATTTGACGTTTGCCTTTTATGTCGTGATTCCATCCCCCGCTAAAACCCTTTTTTCCTTTTTTTGATATATTATTTATGGTGTTTTCCTGCCCACTAACCATTCCTATACTGGAATATCTGTCAAGTTAACTACTTCGATCAGATTCCGCCCAATTTTCTATCTCTCTCTTGCTCAAAATCCCATAAACTATAAACTCTGACATGTGTATACATTAAAATTTCTACATACCTGGCGATAAATTCCTTTTTATGTGTTTATAATTAAGTTTTATGGAAATTCTCTAACCTAAATACCACGTAAGAGCAATGTTAATTTTTATGACCCTTTTTAATAGCTAATGGTGTTAATCTAAACAATTTCCATGTTCGAATATTCCTTGTTTATATCAACAATATACATGTGGGGTCGACAACCGTTGTAATGTCTCATTTTCCCTCGCAGTCTCGTGTAACTTTATGTTATGATCCCTATTTTAATTACGTAAAATGACTCATTTTTATGAATTAAATCTATCGCAATGTTTGCAGTATTTCCACCCCCCCCTAGGTATGCTATTCCAATTTCCTTCCAAGCACCTGCTACTGCACCAAACCTTTGTTTCGTCCTCTTGTTCAATCCTTAAACTCTAATTTTTTTTAAATTTTCCTTCCCAATTCGCTTTCCTAATCTCTCCGTTCCGTCTAGAATTGATAACAATAATTTTCCATTGTGTTATGTATATTCATTTTCCTTTCGTACGTTTTTCCTCGAATTTTGCCTCTCGGCCGTCATATGTAGTTATTCTATAATTGAGAATCCTCCCGCAAGCATGCCCCCTCGTCCCCGCGTTTTCCACTCAATATATTACTGATAAAATTTTTTATCGTTATCCAAGTGTGTTTTTCCGCAACTAAAAACGCCCTAATGCATTCGAAAACTAAGGTTCCCGACCTCTTGGATGTACTCGTTTTTAATAACATTACTCGGGTTCGTTGTACTAAAGTCCTTGAAGAATTCGATATTTATCTCTTAGTTAATTCAACCCTGATCTCTGTGGGAACGTCAAAACCATTAATTACTTCACTAATCACTTGGGTCAAAGTCCAATCTTTTGTGTCCATAATGGGCACGACCCCCTTCTTGCTGATAGGCTGAGTTGATTTTTAATTGCTTTTCCTGCTATTTAATTGGTTGTCTCAACTCTCGCGCTAAAAATCGGCCCTAAGCCTGGGGTTCCCGTTAAATATCGATCTCATCACCATCTGTGTGTAATGTAAGGCAACTATAAAACACCAACCAACTTAACAATACCTCTATTTTCGAGCAAGTTTTGAATTTGACCATACAGATGTCGTAGTGCTGCGCTTTTCATCTAAAAAAAAAATTTCCTCGTAGGCTTTCTCGCAGATTGGAGGTTACCATTCATCACAATACATAATACAAGTGTATCGAACATTTACAAACATTATATATATATAATAACATGCATATTAGTACAACAAATATTTATCATTTTACAAACATATCAGTTACATAAATAACTAATTATTTTTGCTTTGATGCAAGACGGTGAGGTATTGAAAATATCGAAAAGATCTGTATACGTATTGGCAGTTCGGTGAAAACGCACTAGCGGTGAATGATAAGAATAGTTAGTGCTATGATTGTCACTATGGAAAAGGTGGTAGAGTTGAGTTGATTTAACAGGGACACGAATATTTACAACACTTAACATTTGAGGGCAGTCTATGAGATTGTTCAGTAATTTAAAAAGTATAAGAATGTCATTAATAGTACGCCTGGTAGAAAGTAGTGGTAGGTTTAGATCAGACATTAATGCATTGTAGCGGATTTCAATTACAGGCTGTCTCAACTTGAATTGAATGTATCGAAGAAATTTTCTTTGTACTCTCTCCAAACGGTGTATGTTACAGGTATAAATCGGAGACCATACAGGAGATGCATATTCCAGCTGCGATCTTACAAGAGAGCAGTAAAGTAGCTTAATTGACTCAATGTTTTGAAAAGTCCTTGTGTTACGTATTACAAAACCTAGAATTTGCATGTAAGTCCATCAAATGTAAGTTTCCGATCAAAAATAACACCAAGGTCTTTGATAAATGGTACTAATGCAATTTCATTATTGTTAATTAAATACGAAGTAGATTATATTATGTATTATTTAAACCAGTTTTCCTAAACAGATTTTCTTATTTTCAGGATTTTCCACAGTTTCCGCCGTTCGCTCTATTATTTCCACACCTGATCCCACACGAATCAGAGCTGATCACCCTTGCATCTGCGATTAGAAATTGCCAATCGGACATTCTTTCGTAGGGATAAATTTAAACTTTTGACTATTTAGTGTAATTCAACACAAATGTAAATTATTACATCCAGTCAAGCATAAATTAATAAAGATTATTTATGATTTCGTCATAACTTGTTTTATTATAATCGGTTGTAAAAAAACAATCACATTCAAAAACATAAAGACAAACATTAGCGGGTTACGAATAAGTAGACGAAATTTGAAAATCGCCTACTATCACCATTTTGCTTGCGCAATGACGGAGGTCTTAGCCAGCAGAGGAATTAAAAAAAATATATCAAGACAAGTCTTTGAGAGTCACTTATGCCTAGATTGCAAGAAGTTATAGAATTTAATTTATTGATGGAAGTATGAACGCCCTCTAGCTTTTGTTTTTGTGCACTGTCAGTTCTACCTACATTGTTTGTGCACTGTCATTTACGATCTTTTACGTTGTCTAATTATAAAATAAATAGTTCTAAAGTCTTAACTGCCTTTTCTTACATTTCATCATTTATTTTAATTGAATCTAACTGCTCGGAACATAAATACGAGAAGGCTATTATATCATATTTCTTCAATAAAAATAATAGTTATGACAGACCTGCAATAATTAATAGGAAAATTGTAACGTTTGCTGCTAGCGGTGTGTCTCTAGTTGCAAATTTCGCATGGTCTTGTTGACTGCATTGTACACAGAATAGGGCACGCGTGGCTCGGGCGAGCTAGGAGAAGTTCGGCCGCTCAGTTGACGGAATTACCGCGGTTCGGGAGGTTGTGCTTGTGAAACGGGCTGTCATTGTGCTGGGACCCATCATCATCATCGAACTTCAGAATGTGAGAATTAAATTAGTCATTTAAACAGATCGAGATTTTGTTTTAGCTATTTATAGAGATTACTGAGTTTAAAATATGTATCGTTTATATAATACAGGCGCCCATCAGTTTAATCTTACAATTTTAATAACATATTAGATTCGTATTGACACGTGTTGAGAATTCACGATCATTTGCAACTGGAACGAACAATCGTATCCAGCCACCCCTGATGATTACATTTATTTTGTTATTTTAGAGTCTCAATGCTAAATTTAGAATGTTCCCAAGGGCAGGGTTTTGGATTTTTAAATAAATTATTCAATGTTTTCCGACATGGTATTTTTATTACATATCTACCCACATTGCCTTGCTTGTTTTATCTAAGATTAGAATACTCTTCACATTGATGGATGTCCAACCTTGGTGGGTAATAAATAAAGGTAAATATTTTATGTCACAAAATGTATATTTTTTTAAGTGCTTTTAATTGATTTTCTAAGTAAATCTGTTTTTATCGAAAAAATTAACAAATCACTTTAATCAAATAAAAATAGCGTTAGGTAAATAAAACCATATAAATAAGTCACCTTAATTTGTCATCACCGGAGTTTGACAATGACCTTAAGAGAAAACCCGGTCGTCGAGAAATTTGAAAAAAAGGTATTTTACCAATAATTGTTGCTATGACAGTCGCTCTTACTCCCCCGAATATTGAGCGAAAGGGACAACCGCACCTCAGGCTGATAATACCAAAATAAAATCATAAAAATTAAGGTTTTGCATTTCCCATTTTTCTTCTCCAAAATTGGACGAATTATAATTATTTTTAATAACTATTATCAGAAGGAAATACTCTTTGACTATTCGTTTGGCTTTTTCAAAAAACATATTCTGTAGTTTATTTATTAAACGTCTGTTGATGGCGTGCGTCCAAATCAGACAATTTTAACGATTTTTGGAGGGTTCTAACTCCTATAACTTATCAATAAGGGCAAAAAGTACCGACACACGCTAGTGGTTGATATCTATATTATATAAAAAAATATTTGCAGTAGTTTGAAATATTTGAATGGTATCAAAGTCCAGAGAGGAAATTGGGGAACACGTTTGTACGGATAAAACAATTAGAAAATATGATAAAACTCTGTAATTACTGGAGAATGGCTGGATGCTCTCCTCCTTGTAGTGGTATAATCATGACAATTTTAGAATGCTGAAACAAAGATAATGAGGCTCAAAGTATAGTAGGGTCACGGAGACACATTTTTTGGTTGGAAAAATGTGTCACTCAAATACCGTGTAACGCCACAGCTGCATTCCATCAGCATCACTACCAATAGTCTCCTAGCGTAATGAGTGGTGTCGCCCTGAGCAATGTGGACACTGGCAATACCATCAGCCATAGCAGATAGAAGAGGATGAATGGCGAATCTCCTGCGCCACAAAACCTGAACCCCCCAGCTAAGGGATGGCAACCACTAATGAAAAACCTGGTCCTCCTGGTGGGGGATTGCGAGAGGCTAATAACCCCACCCTGTAAAAGCAACGCTATTGCGAAACCTAACACAGAACCTCGGACAACTACTGGACTTAGGAAACGACCCAGCAAACGAAATTAGGACTTGAAAATTGCTACTTGGAACACAAGGATGTGTATAGAAGTGGAGCCCTAGGAGAGATATCTAGAAAGATGACGAAATATAAGATTGAGATAATGGCGGTGCAAAAAACAAGATGGATAGGATCAAGGGCGTAGCGAGGTATGGGCAGGGGGGGGGGGGGGGGTAGCTGCCCAGCTACCCTCCCCCCCCCCCTCTAGAAGATGCAGGAATGCTCACAAACCGTAAAGTAATATTACGTCGGTAGCCTATTGGTTGTGAGAATAAATTTATTTTTTATCATTTTTAGTTTTTTAGTAGAGTTTAGTTTAGTATTTCTGTTTAGTTGATCATGATTAAGAAGCATCAAGAAAACGTGCTTATCAGTTACATTGCGCTATTATTAAATCAGTTTTCATTGTATGTGTTCAACTGATAGCCAAGTACTCAGGCATATTGGAACCTATTGCCAATGCTTTACTTATTTATTTATTTATTTATTTCTATATATTACAGTATTTACCTATTTATTATAATTTTTATATAATATATTTTGAAAACATTTTTACATAATATATTTTGAAATTTAATTATGTTGGGTGTAAGGTAGGTTTGAGAAGGTGAAACTGTGGATGGGTAATTTTGTATGTTTCTTGAACACCTCACTAGGAGAACCTGTGCTGAGGTGTTTACGTGTTTGTGATTAAGTGTGACAAGTATTTATGTGTTGTAGTAGAAAGTTTTTAATTTTTGTTTTAAACTTTAAGAGAGATAATATTAAGATATATATATATATATATATATATATATATATATTTGAAAAAATAAGAAAAATATGTATATACATACATTACAATACACACATATACAAGTTGTAAGTCTATGTATAGTTGGTGAATACTTGAAAACTATTTAATTATTTAGTTTATTTCATTTTATAATTTTGGTAGTTTTGTTATGTTTGGTTGGGGATTATAATGTTTTCTATAAAGTTAATATCTTGATTTTTAATCCAGGCAGTGATATGTTTTTTGTGAATATTTGTAGATGTATTAGCAGATAGTATTTGTTTCAAAGTAGTGGGCATACAATTAAAAAGTTTGGTAGCATAATACTCAAAGTGTCTTTGTCCATGTGTGGTGTGTGTTATCGGTATGTTTAGTATTTTATTTGTTGTGGACCTGGTTTTTATTGTGGTTTTTGGTTGAATGGGAATATGCAGTTTGTTTTGGAGTAGGTGGAGTATAATAGATTTGGCATAAAGTTGTCTGATTGACATGACTTCTAATGTTTTATAGATTTCGCTAGAATCTGTTTGAAATGGTACTTGCAGGATGAGTTTAATTATTGCTTTTTGTATTTTTTTAATTGGGTCAATTGCTATGTTTGTCGCACTTCCCCAAGCTAGTATTCCATATGTGGCAATGGATTGACAAAGTGCAAAATAAATTGATCTTAGTATTGTAAGTGGGAAGATGTTTTTAATGTACTTTAATAGGTGCATGACTCGTTTGAGTTTATTTGTGATGAAAGTAATGTGTTCAGTCCAGCGTAAGTGTGAATCAATAATTACCCCCAGGTATTTTGTTTGTTTTACCCTTTCTATAAGTTCGCATTGGCAGTTGGATGAAGTACAGTCATGTATAAGCAAGTCTAGGTTTGGTGGAGGTTGACCTCTTTGTGTAATACTATGTGTGATATATTTTGTTTTGATTGTATTAACGTGTATGTATGTGTATGTATATCTATGTTAATGTTATCTATGTATACAATCGGAAACTATCGATATGTACGCATGTATGAGTCACATGAAAGGTATAATTTCTGTTATAAATGATCATCGAAGCAATATAGACATAGAGAGCCAAAATATTTTAGATATTTCAATTAGAACTGCAGCTGCCTTTGGAACTGATATTCAAGTCCCACGCATTGTATCTCGCCATCAACATCGGTCCAATTACCTTGCTGAGACTCCATGCGATTTTTGAAAGCGATCGATTATCATTCATTATTTAGATTATCTAATATCTGCATTGGAGCAGCAATGCAGATGTTAGGTAGTTTTGGTGACCAAAATTTGCCTGCTTTCAGATTAATGTCGCTACATCCCAGTACAATGTTGAATATGTCGTTAATTGATTTCAAAGAAAAAGCACAAAGTTTTTGCCTATACTACGATTTACTTAATTTTAGTCAAGAAGCCGAACTATGGTATAAAAAATGGCAGAACAAGGGTATGACCAGAGAAGATCTCGAAAAACTAGATTTTACTAAAGTGTTAAAGGAGGCGAACATTTTCTATCCCGCAACAAAAAAACCAATACTTATTTCCTGGGCACAACCATGCACTACAAGTAACATAGAGAGGTCCTTTTCTACACTGCGTCGTGTTAAAACGATGACTGAAAATCGTTTGAACGCCGTATGTTGTAGTTACTTACGTAGTATATAAATTTAATAATTTTTTCAAATATTTTCATTCAGTTTTTCAGTTTCAGTGCCGGCAACCCGGGCGTTTATTTAGTTTCATGGTTATTTACATTGTTTTCTTTTCTTTTACCCGCCTCACTAGACAAAGTCTGTTCCGAGGCGAGTAAATCACATATTATGTTTGTTCCAAAAGAAATGTGTGTATTTAAACAAATATATATATGTATGTAAAAAGATAAAAAAGATAAATTATATATTGGTATATTAAATATTTACATACATACTTTGTTTTTTAGATAAAAGTAAATTAAAATTTTGTGACAGTTGAATATAGCGGTTACATAATAGAAGTAATAATTAATAATTAATCATAATAATTAATATTGCAAAATTGCAGTTTCTCGTATTTGTTTTATTTGAATATTATATAATTTCGTGAGAACTTGTATGAAATGTTATTTATTTAGAATATTTTGAATGTCTGTTCTTTCCTTTTCATTCAACCATATTACAAATCTTTTGAAAAGCCAATTCAAATTATTTGGGGTGACGTAAGTTTTTGTTTGTGTTAGGAAGGTATTGAAAATGTGTGGTGCTAGGTAAGATTCGTGTTTTTTTGCAAAAGTTGATTTGATATGGGGAACTTGAAAGTGCTTATTAATTTTTGCTCTTGTGTTTTGCGAGTGAGGTATGTGGAGATGTGAAGTTTTGATACAGTTTTTGTAAATGATCTTCCTTATGAATAGTTTATTTACGTCTAGTAATTTGTTTTTGATCATTAGCTGTTCCGTCGGATGTTGGTAAGGTTTATAAAACATAATTCTAATTATTGTTTTGTGATTTATTTTAAGAGAATTGAGGTAAGTATCTGCTGCTCCTCCCCAAACTGAAATTCCATATGTTAAAATACTTTGACAGAGTGCGAAATATATATTTTTTAGTTGATTTAATGACATGATGTTTCGTATTGTTTTGAAGATGTATGATAATTTTCGTATTTTTTTTGATAATATATTAATATGGAGATCCCATTTTAGTTTATGGTCAACAGTTAAACCTAGATATTTAATATTGTCTGCATAAACAATTTTGTCACAAGTACAGCATGTGTTATTTGACGAAATATTGGTGCAGGGGTTAAGATGTAGTTGTGGTTGGCTATGTGGTTGACCAGCCTTTGTTTTGCTAAAAGTTAAATATTTTGTTTTTGAAATGTTCAGTGTTAGTAGATTATTTTGTAGCCATTTATTTACTACAGTCATCCCTGTTTCTGTGTTTTTGAATACCTTTTCCCATGATTGTGCCTTGAACAAAATTGCAGTGTCGTCTGCATAACTGATTACTTTGTACTCAATTTTTCCTAGGTTTATCTCAGTTAGACTATTTATATAAATGAGGAATAGTATGGGACCCAGGACGCTGCCTTGCGGTACTCCATACCTGATATCTGCTTTGTCACTGCTGTATTTATTTATTTTTACTATTTGTTGTCTCTTTTCAATGTAGCTGACAAACCATTTTAGCGGTTGACCAGTTATACCGATATTTTTGAGTTTTTGTAGTAGTAAGTTATGCGAAATAGTGTCGAAAGCTTTTGCTAGGTCTAAGAATACCCCTATCACCTTTGATCCGCCATCTATGCTTTTCACTATGTAGTTGGTTAATTCTGATAAAGCATCTTCTGTACCCATTTTGGCACGAAATCCAAATTGGCGGCTTGAGAGCAGGTTGTGTTTTTCAAGGTACGCAAGTAATCTTTTTTTCATGGCTTTTTCTAGAAGTTTAGATAGTGAGTTTAGCAGAGTGATTGGTCTGTAGTTTAATATCAGAGTTTTGTCTCCCGATTTATGTATTGGAGTGATACATCCTATTTTTAAATGATCAGGGACAATTCCGAGCCTAAAACTTTGGTTGAAAATGTGTTGAAGCGGTATAAGTATGTATTCTCGTAGATTTATCAGTATTTGATTGGAAATGTTATCCGGTCCCATCGCGCAATTTGGTTTGAGAGATTTAATAAGATCCGAGATTTCCTTTGTATTTACTTGATAAGCATTGAACGAGTGATTTGGTCGTATGGAAGAGCAAAGTTTGTATAAAGAGTCTTCTGATGTACAGTTTTTTTGAAGAATTTTTTCCGCTAGGGTAGAGCCAACTTTTGCGAATTCAGTGTTAATAAAATTAGCTATTTTATTAGGTTCATTGTTTGTTAAGACTTTGTCTCCGTTTATTAATAGTTCTTTGATATGTGAATCTTTCTTCGGAGTGGAATAAGTAATATTTCTTACAATTTCCCAAATTTTTTTAGGATCATTTTTGGCGATTTTTATTTCTTTTTTGTAATATTTGTATTTGGCTTGTTTAATTAACTTATTACACAGGTTTCTATACAGTAAGTAATCTTGCTTTAGTTTGTTATCATTCGGGTTTTTGTGGACTCGCATATGCATTGCATCTCTTTTATGAATACTGTTGACTATTCCTTTCGTGATCCATGGTGTTATTTTTTTTTCTTTATGTGTGCAGTTCTTTTGTGGATTTTTTGTGGTGTGTTTGGTTATGTAGGTTTCAACCGTATTTATAAATGTGTCCAGCGCTGTGTTTGGGTCTATTTCATTTAGTACATTAGTCCAAGGTTCATCGTGAATATCCGATTTTAGGGACTTAAAGTTTATTTTGTCTTTCATGTTGTCATTTTTGTTTTTACTTTGTTCTTTGTTAAGAAGTATGTTTAATGTAGTTGTGAAATGGTCAGTGACAGTTGAGCGAATAATGGATGAAAAAGTTTTTTTTCTGGTTTTAGCAAATATATGATCGATGCAGGATTCGGAGTGTGATGTAGTTCTTGTTGGCGAGTTTATTGTAGATTTAAGTCCGTAGTGAGTAAAAACATTTAAGAATTCCGTAGTTTTTGGTTGGCAGTTTAATATGTTAATATTCATGTCACCAGCAATAATTATTTGTTGAGTTTTTTTATGTTTTTCAAGAAGTTTATTTAAGGAATTTAAGAAAGGGGCGAGATTGTTGTAGCATGGTGGTCTGTATATAGCAAATATAGAAAGACATGGGCCAAGTGATATTTGAATGCAGTTCGCTTCAGTTATGTTAATTTCTGATATGGAAGATTTTATTGAATCTTTGACAAAGATTACTATACCATCATTTTGATTTAAGTGTCTTGTGGTCTGGAATGTGGTATAGTCATTTAAGTTTAAGTTGGTGTAAGAATCACCTAACCAGCATTCACTTAGGATAATGATATCGAAACTTATATCTATTTCATTTAGTAGGACACAGAAACTATCAAAGTTCTTTTGAATACTTCTTATGTTTTGACATATTATGCTTAAACTGTGTTTTCCTGAGACAAGGATTTTGTATTCTTTTGCTTGGTTAAAAGTGTATTCTGTGTTATTTATTGTTTCCAAGTCAAAATTCAGTGCAGAAACCATTTGTTACAAGGATGAAAAATAGAAGTTTTGGATGGAAAGAGCCATACATGATAACGTACATAAGATTTGGGAATGTTTAGGGTTATTATTAAGTACGAAGTAATATAAGGATACAGTTTGGCGCCTGTTTCAGGAACAATTTCTGGTTGGTTTTCCTCTAGTTGTTCTTCAATGAGGTTGGTGGTATTTTCTGAGTTTAATTGAATTGCTTGCGAGTTGATTGATCGAAGGCGAATATATACTCGCCTTGTTGTACTCCATAAGTAGGAGAAAAGGTAGTTTCTTGCAAATAGTTTGTAGAGATATAGTCTTCTTGTTGTGTGCGTGGCTAGATGTCCATTTATGTGTATAGGTTCATGTCGTCTTTCGTATCCTGTTTTGTTAATGTTCCGTCTCACTTTATTTTTCTCTGTTTTTTTATTGGAATTTTTATCTGTTTCCAAAAACTCATCTCGATCATTTGTATTTTTAAATTTGATTATAATCAGTTTTGGAGTTGCATTTCTCAGAGATGCTAGTTTTTTTGGTATATCAGGTATTGGTATATTACGGTTAATTACCGTTAAAAAATTGGTTTTTATTTTTGTAGAAGCCATAATAAACATATTGAGTAAATAGTGTACTAAGTTTTTTATTTTTTATTTTTTTTCTTTTTAAATCATCTTAGTATGTAAATCGTTTAGGTGTCTTATTTCAACCACCTTTGAGTCATTTGTTTTCCTTACCAAAATTTTTCCCGATTCGGTTGTTGTCTTTTAATTGGATTTTAAGTATATGTACACCATTACTCAAATTTATACTAAGTACCTTTTTGTAAGCATTTCATGGTTTGCAAAAATCGACCACTCTGCCCACCCCGTTTAACCGACCGCAGAGACCATTGTGGCTAGACAGCGAATCGGCCAAATCATGTCGCCATTTAGGACGAGATTTCATACAAAAAAACTGATGCAGAATTACCGGTGACCCCTCGCGGCGAAAACTGGAACCTCTAATTGAATCTAATTAAATTCGGCATCAGTTATATTCCCTGCTGACAGGTTCGCCAGTTAAAAAATAACAATCTTTCAAAAAACAAATTCAGATTTTTTTCAATACATAAACAAAAATTTTAACAAAACAAAAAAACGACTTCAAAAAATGCACTAAAAAGTAAAAAAATAATTTCGTGTTCTTCTACAACTTAATAATAAACTTACTTTTTCTACTCATCAGTATGTAGGTACGATTGTTATTTTTGAGTCGGTGTCGGCGGGAGAGGAGCTGTCAAGTGAACACGCCGGGCCGCGGGTACCTTGGTTGACACCGACTCCAAAAATAATAATCGTACCTACATATTGATGAGTAGAAAAGGTAAGTTGAAGAAGAATACGAAATTATTTTTTTACTTTTCAGTGCATTTTTTGAAGTCGTTTTTTGTTTTGTTAAAATTTTGTTTATTTTTTGATTTTTAGTGAACCTGAAGTACACTAACTAATTCGATTAAGATTCGGCCGAGTATCGTAAATTTGTTCTTCAGAATTTGAGAGTTCCGTTACTTTGTCATTGATCCCATAATCAGAACCTAACCAAACTCTCATAAAACCACCCTTGAAGTACATCCTTTCCAATAAAAAAAGAATCATCGAAATCGGTTGGAGTGATATTGAGTTATTCGTCCATTTGTCGTGCACATACTTGATGCAAATTTAAGACTTATATGATTTTCTCGTGGATTCCATTGTCAGAACTGGACCAAATTAAAATGGAACCACACGGGAAGCACCAGCTTTCAAATAAAAAAAGAATCATCAATATCGGTTCACCCAGTCGAAAGTTCTGAGGTAACAAACATAAAAATAAAATACAAAATAAATAAAAATTAAAAAAAATTAAAAAATACAGTCGAATTGAGAACCTCCTCCTTTTCGAAGTCGTTTAAAAATGAAAATGGAAGGGATTTATTCTTATTAATTTTACGGCGTTCCTGAGAAAAATTGGTATTTTAAAGGTACAAGATATCGTCGAAAAAACTCATTTTGGGGGATGTTTTTGAATACGTTCGATGAACAGAGGTTTTTCAAGCTTTTAAAGCGTAACATGTATCGCTTTTAAATAGTTACGTGAAGTTTACCAAGATTTCCCGTGGAAAAACTTTCATCGACAATGTATAAATTCGCAGCTAGCTAGCTAGAAGGGGGAGGGGTCATAATTTACAGAAAAAATTCTCCAAGAGTTAAAAATTGACATTTCGTAAAAACTGACAGCTGCTCTCAGGCTACCGCGCAGGTAGCGCAGGTTTTATCCGCGTTCTTTTTGTCCACATCTCGGCGTTAACTATCGCCGGTGAAACCGGGCACTGAGCGGCGTTAATCTAAAAACCGAAACCCGTTTTGTTTTTGTTCGTACCCTAATTCAGTAAATTTACCTGATTCCTACTTCATGTCATATAAGAATCTGGAAAAAAAAATGTAACGAAAATGCAGCAAAGACAACCAGTTTCCCCTACATACTAGAGCTCCAATAATTAATTGTTCGTGAAATTATCAGCAAAAAATCAATTTGAAAATGATTGCCAATCAAAAAAACTCTTACTTTTAATTACTAGAGTTTTTGAAAACGCAATAATCGCGCCTCGTTAATCTATTGGCTAATTAGTATTTTTCCCGTTCACAATATTAAATTGAACAAATTAAATTTGATTAATTTTTTAATTATTTTCTTCTCATACGGGTGTTTTACATATTTTATTTTTTATTTTAAAGACAGACTTACATACACACTCAATTTGGTAGGCGGGAATGGGTACCGCCGCCTCAGGAACATTTATTGTATAACCAACACCTCTGCCATAGGTCATCCCAAGTGGTTCGCTACGTTTTGTGATTTAACAGGGGTGCCCGAGTTCATGGGGTGAGGTTTGTCTAGGTCTTGGAGGCGGATGACCAGGACACACTGAACCCCAGATTCTTACCCACTGCTTAAACCCTTTTCCTTCCCAGAACTCTTCTCTCATTCCTTTCCGTAAAAAAAAAAACCCTCCATACAGCATCCCCAAAGATGACATAGGCCCTAAGGGAAATTATTTTCCTCAGGGCCTCCTGTGTGGATCATGTAAAAAAAAATACATTCACAGGTTACGAATTACCTGACAATATTTGAAATTCTCCTGCTACCACCATAGTAAGGAGAAAATGTTGCTTTTTTTGCCAGTGTGCAATATAATAATACTAGCAGACCCGGCAACACTTTGCTGTGGCTAACAAAACACAACGCCATCCACTGACAACGCCATTACCCAACCTTTATAATCAACGCCATATGTTAATTTTAATACATGTCAAATCCACACCGCCCGCTTGCCAGCCCGCTCCCTTTATGTATTATATATTTCAACCAATTTACACAAAACTTTCATAAATTTTATACCTATAACCCATCCTCATGAATCACTCTATCTATTGGTGAAAACCGCATGAAAATCCGTTGCGTAGTTTAAAAGATCTGAGCGTACAGACAGAGGGAGCGACTTTGCTTTATATTAAGTAAGATAAGAAGATACGCCCTCACTCTTGCTTTTCTCCAAATTTCTAGTGTCTGTTCATGTTTTCTACTGGTCGATTTATTATAATTAATTTTTCTCAATTTCAATGCGGGCAACTCAGGCGATTCGGTTTTTTTTATAAGTTTAGTGGTACTTATTTACATTCTATTATTAAAAAAAAAAAAACTTAGTTTACATTGCTTCTTTATCCGCCTCACTGGATAGAACCTTTTCTGAGGCGGGTCATTTTAAATAATATAATGATGAAGGGGGGTGAGGGAGGAAATGAGGTTGGTTAGGAAAACGGCTTTTTTGACTCTCATCTTTAATTAAGTTTGTAAGAGCGATATAAAAAAAAAACACTAACCTATCTCTAAACATGGCTGCATAGGAAAGTTGAGTCACTAATATAATTTTTTTAGTGGAGTTATGACAGCTGATTTAAGGGGTTTTGGGAAATCACCCATGCTGAGTGACTTATTGAAAAGATGAACTAGAAAGGGAGATATTTTCTTACAAGACCTCTTTAATTACCACGTTGCAATAGGCTGTAGTGAACGGTGACCGGACAACTCAGAATAAAATCAACTCAAAACCTCCTTTGAAAAGTCATTAAAAGTGATGTAAAATATAAATATAAAAAAATGGTTAAATAGATTACGTTACGTTAGATTATGGGCCTTTTTTTCCGTAGCTTTTAGTGTCTTTTCAAAGAGACGTTGAGTTGAGTTGTTTCTGAGTTGGCATGAAACCGTAGTAAACACTGCTTCTGTCTCCGATATTCTTCGTCAAACCAGTCATCAGATTTTCAGTCACCAAGTGTTAGTAGAAATTTGAGCATATTTGTTTGGAAGGGATGAAAGAATAGTGTTTTATTATTCTGTCAGTTTGGTTGGTGACTCTGTTTCCGAAAAAACCTTTGTATGCAAAGCGGATAAGTTTTGAGTTGCGACAATTGACAATTGACCTTCTTCCCCTGTACATTACCTTCAATCTCACAACATTAAAACCACCCCAGTTGGGGATACCATAGAAGACGATAGTCCCACTGACTCCAGACGGCAGGGAGCAGTTTTTGGATTTTTTTTAAATTTAGGCTAATTGATTTCTGCAGAAACGGCTCTGAACTCGATTAATAGCATTTTATTAATTTAGCGATTACTTATCAGTATAGCGGGACAATATAAAGTGAGATCGAAAACAACTTTTTTTAGCCCTGTGAAACCCGCCAGAGCAATAAGATCTCCAATTCAACAGAACAGGAGAGGCTGAATCAGCAAAATGAATATTTTAACACTTGGATTAGGTAAGACGTTTTGTCTTTAAACTCCGTTTACACCAGGCCGATAAACTCTGAAACTTACTTACACACTTTGCAGGGATCTTTATATTTTGCATAAAATTTACACTATCACAAATATTTGGTTTTGAAATGAGAACATGCTTAGTTCTTGTCGTGATGTCATTTACCCAGTTGATGGCCGGCGTCGTCTAGCGGTAAGGCTTTTGACTTGCAATCCGAAGGTCGAGTGATCGAATCCCGGCGTGGGCAAATAAATTTTATTTATGTTATTTCACGATTAACAGGGTAAAACCAGATAAAACAAGATTTTAGACGTATTGACTCTTTTCCACAAAAAATTATAAATTGATTTCGAAAGATTTTTCTTTTATCTAGTAAACGCATGTTTTAAATTTTGAGAAAAAAATATTTTTAGTATAATAAGGTTACACCATAGGTCGTTGGCAGATTTGTTAAATTTTCAAAAAAGATTTTGTATTGCACGACACCCAAATCATATAATCATGCAGTAAAATAAATCAACACATCATCAATAGAATTTTAATTTTAGTTTAAATTGAAAGGCGGGAATGGGTACCGCTGCCACGGGAACCTTTATTGGATAACCTCTTCCATAGGTCACCCCAAGTGGTTCGCTACGTTATCATCACGCCTTTCAGCATTTTTGGATGTAGGTATAAATTAAAGTAAATTTGGAATGAAATAAAATCGACATGGAGTTATGATTTTAAAAAGCTGGTACGGAGAATAGTTAATCTTTCTCATTGGAACCGCCCTGTACGGTCGTAAGAACATCTTTCTACGAAATGTGGATTTTTGGCCGCTGGCTGGTTAAACGCACTTAATTAATTAAAAATAATATATAGTATATTTGCAGCAGGTTTCAGAGTGGAATATACTCTTAATATCGTGGAATATACTCTTAGTATCGCCCTGGTCTACGACCACCATTCAGAATTGAAAAAGCTTTAGCCGTGTTTGGTGACCAGCTCTGAATAGCTTGGTACTTCCCTACCTTCCTCTCCCCCATCTCCTTCCCTTCCCCACTACCTTCAGCCTCACAATATACCCCAATTGGGAATGCAATAGACTCACTGGCTCCAGACGGGAGCAGCTGGGATTCTTGTGGGGTATTCATATAAAAAAGTTCCTACCTCTCCCTAACCATCACCTTGCTGGAAAAGCATTTGAAATTTGGAACAATGGCAAGAAAATTAATTCAAGTGCATTTATTTTAATAAGTCAAGTACGCCTCATACGTCATGTATATGTCTGGTAATGTTATATTATCGTGAAAACAAGTTTGGGTCTGCGTGGTTAAAAACAGAAGAAAATTTTGAATTATCTTGGAAGCAAGTTGCTTGTGTTTTTCATGTAGTGTCTCGTTTTTAACCACCTCGGAAATACATAATATCACTTCGTACTATTTTTTCTGGCAATATCGCGGTATCGCTGTGAACTAGAACTATACGGTATAATTTAATTAATCAATTAAAAATAAAGTCAAACAATCTGGGGTTATAACTAACCCGGCAATATTTGAAAATCTCCTATAACTTACTAGCCAGCCGAGGAATCGAACAAGGAACGCCTGGGTGGGACCCAAAAACGATGCCCACCCAACCACTGACCGGTCTATAACTACATTGTGGTTATATAGTATTCTCCTTCGCAAAGATGCAGTGGTAAGTGGTTGGTTATCCCTTTTTCTTGCATATCTCACTCTAGACTGCGTGATCACATCTTTCCGTGATCACATTTATAATATCGTAAATAAATCACTTAATATACTCAGCTTCATTCATAGAATTACCTCTGACTTCAAACATATAAGTACTTTTAAAACTCTTTACTGTTCGCTGGTTCGCTCTCACCTTGAATATGCTAGTGACATTTGGTCTCCTTTCTAAGCTGTCCACATTTTTCACATCGAATCCGTACAACATCGTTTCCTAAGAGGGATTTCTTGGAGGTTGGGTCTTGAAAGAGGTGAGTACTCATATGATGAAATCGAACACATTTTAAACATTTCTTCTTTAGAAATACGTAGAAAAGACATTGTTACAACTCATCCAGTTCAACATCCCTTCCCGTAGACTCCGAAATAATGAATTGTTGTTCCTCAATCAACATTCTACTATTTATGGATACCATTCTCCCTTATCCAGAATGTCGAGACTTGTCAACGCAAGTCATTGATTTTTTTGGTGTAAAACTAAATGACTTTCGGCAGTCGATACGCAATATTTAAATGCTTTTGATAGCGGCTGGCACTGCTTCTACCGGAGAGAGAGATAGAGCGAAAGAAGTTTATAAGGGATGTAAGAAAAGAGGTGTTGGAGTAAAAGAACAAAAGAAACGCCTGGAAGAGGAAAAAAGAATAAAAATGACAAAACATTTCCAAGAAAACATTAAACTGTTTTGGAAGGAGGTCAAAAGGTCCCGGAGTGGTTCAGAGAACGGAAGCCTGTAAGTGATAAAATCCAAAGATGGGAAGAATGTTGACGAATGAGGAAGAAATAAAAAAGAGATGTATGAAATATTATGAGGAAGTCTTCGAAAGCAACCCGGGTGATAGTGAAGCCAGCGGTGAATCGGGTATGAACGTTGACGGAGTGAATGTTATCAAAATCAGCGTGGATGAAATAAAAAAATCGATAAAATGGATAAAGAATGGTAACGCTGTTGATTTCAACAATATTGCTGCCGAATACTTTAAAGGAGATAGCCATATTATTCTCACATGGTTGTGCAAACTTTTTAACCAGTGTTTAGAGGAGGGTTACACGCCATTAGATTGGAGAAGGGCTGTAATCATGCCGCTATACAAAGGTAAAGGGTAACGCATGGAATGTGGGAATCACAGGGCTATTAGCCTGCTAAGTTCAGTCGGCAAGTTATACGGAAGAATATTGATTGAAAGGGTAAGAATGGAAACAAATGATAAAATATGGGATGTGCAAGGTGCCTTTATGAGTGGATGCATGGACCAGATTTTCTCCTTGCGTAATGCTTATGCTCACTGAGACGTTTCTGGCGAAAAACCAGAAACTTTTCTGCGCCTTTGTAGATCTACAAAAAGCGTACGACCGAGTCGACAGGAAAAAGCTATGAAAGGTATGTCCAATATGGCGTGAATACAAATCTCATACAGGCAATTGCGTCTATGTATGAGGGAAGCGTTGCATGTGTTAGGGTGAACGGTGGTTTTACGGGGTGGTTTGACATAACAAAAAGTGTCAAGCAAGGCTGCGTAATGTCACGTGGGATTGGGCGCGAAATTGAGTAATCTGAAAGTATGTTGCCTGTTGTATGCTGATGATGCGGTGCTGATTTCTAACACTATGGAAGATCTACAGTGTCTCGTATCTAGGATGAACAAGTATGTATGAAGAATGAGTTAATGATGAATGTAAGTAAGACTAAAGTCATGGTGTTTGAAAGAGAGAGTACGAAAACAGTATGCAATATAGTAGTAAATGATGAATACTTGGAGCAGGTGGATGAGTTTGTGTATCTGGGTAGTATGTTTACGAGAGATGGGAAGGCTGATAGAGATATTGAAAGAAGGGTGAATGCCGGTAACTCCATTAATGGTGGACTGAATGCCGTTGGCGCTAATAAAAAAACTATCAAAAGAAGCAAAGCTAGCAGTCCACAATGGAGTCCTGGTACCTACCCTGATGTATGGCAGTGAGGCATGGAACTGGCAGAGGAAGGATGAAAGTAAACTTTATGCTGTTGAAATGATATCCCTGAGACGTATGTGTGGTAAAACAATGTATGTTCGTGTAAAAAATGTGGATATACACAAAGAATGTAAGGCTGATGTAAGCATCATGAGTAAGATTAAGAAAGGGACCCTCAGGTGGTTTGGGCATGTAGAGCAAATGAACGAAGGAAGTAGTGTAAGAAGAATATACGACGCGAATGTGAATGGTAGAAGAAGTCGGGGACGCCCGAGGAAGACATGGCACGATCAAGTGAATCAGATACTTGAGTCGGGCCATGTCAAAAGTCAGAATAATAGAAGAGAATGTATGAGACGATCTATGAATGTGAGTGAGGCAAAGAGTGTGTGCCAAGACCGAGTTGTTTGGCGGTCCTTCCTATCTGCCTACCCCTGCGGGGAACTGGTGTGATGGTTAGTTAGTTAGTTAGTAAATGCTTTTTGGTGCTTTGACTTGTAGTGAACTTACTGTACTGTACTTTTAACTTACTAATATACTTTTTACATTTTATATTGTCAAGTGCATTTGAAGCGTAATTCGTAAGCAGTTTGGAAGCAAATGCCACTGAATCCACAAATAGTAATTAATCCACTATTTAGTCTTATAGTAATTTGTAATTCTTATTTTTATTTGTAATTATGAACAATGACCTGAATTCGCCTGCGCTTTGTAAAAATTGACCTACAATTTTGTAAAGATCCACATACCTGATACCGTCAATGTAAGAGTAAAAATGTATGCGATATAAATAGCCTATGTTATTTATGGTCTTATCCGGAAACGAACACTATAATTATATCGAAAACTTATCTCCTTAAAAATATAATGTATCGAGAGTAATTCCTATCCCCATTCAAAATTCCTCTTCGGTTTAGGTACCTTCTTTTTTTTATATAATAACTTAAATTTTTAAACATAATTTAAATTTTTGATAATGTGGGCCCCACTGGTTGCCTTAACCGTGCTGAGGCCCCCATTTTATAACTCAAAATTCAATAAGAAACAGAAAAAGATAATGGTCGCAACTGGGTCTCGAACCCAGAACCTCTCGTCTATCCGAGACGCGCGTTTACTAATTCCGACATTGCGCCAATCTCATATTTCAAATTTTAGAATTAACAATACTATTTTCAACTAATTTATCTTCCACGTCATAGGAAACTACCCTTTTTATTGGAAACAATCATTCTAAGATTTGGTTCGAGTCCCGAGTTCTGGTTCGAGTCCCAGTTCCGACCATTATCATTTTCTTTTTCTGTGTCTTGTTATTAACAATTTTGCTCGTGACATCGCCGGTCAGAAACCTTCCTGTATTGACCATATGTGGTGTACAAGACCTGTAGGCCTGCACAAAAACTGTAAACAATAAGCGCCGGTACACAGAGACGCCTGACAATTCCAATGTCTTGATAGAGATGTATTCTCGCTTTGACAGCTGTTGAAGTTCCGCAGTAGAGTATCTGGTTACCGAAGCATCCATGCTGGGTATCTTCCGCCACGCATCGTGAGATGGAATGCTCTTGTATCGGAGTATGTAGGCTGCGCTGGACGCTGGTTGTGTATTATGTGAGATGGGCTGCGCTCCAGATGATGTATATTCTCGAGTTTGTTATGTATCCAAGGGAATAGAATCCTAGGCGGGGGCGGTCACAGCAACTCTTAAGTAGGCCGGCTTTTCATTGCATGGCGGTGGGTCGCTCGCATCCTAGGCTAGGGCGGTCGCAGCAACTCTTAAGTGAGCCGGCTTCTCATTGCATGGCGGTGGGTCGTTAGCATCCTAGGCTAGGGCGGTCGCAGCCACTCACATCTTGATTGGCTCCAGGGTATCGGTCTGCATTCTATTGGGCGTGCTGCAAGTGGCGTCATGATCAGGTAGGTCTGCGTTTAAAGGAGCCCAAGTATGGCCGTGGGACTTAGGCGTTATCATCAGGGCAGAAAGATGCAAGGGGGCCCCGGGCTAGCAGCCCGGAGCCAGATGGTCAAGGGTAGCGCAGCGACTTCAAGGGCTTGGTAAGAATCAGCAAGTTCAAAGGAGTCCAAGGATGGCCGGGGCTTCGGCGTTGTCTTCAGGGCAGAGAGATGCAAGGCTCGATGCAAGGGGCCCCGGGCTAGCAGCCCGGAGCCAGATGGTCAAGGGGAGCGCAGCGACTTCAAGGGCTTAGTAAGAATCAGCAAGTTCAAAGGAGTCCAAGGATGGCCGGGGCTTCGGCGTTGTCTTCAGGGCAGAAAGATGCAAGGCTCGATGCAAGGGGACCCCGGGCTAGCAGCCCGGAGCAAGATGGTCAGGGCTCAGGCGTCAGCGTTTTGTAGGTATTATCCCATCGGGTGCTTGAGGTGAAAGAGTTGCGTCCTGGAGTCTCGAAAGGTGATGGCGAGACTGACGTCTTGAAGTTCCAACCGGTGTCGGCGAGACTGACGTCTTGAATTCAGCAGCGTTTCGATGTCGAGGATCTTGTGGTAGTAACTGTGTAGAGATGTTATTCCGATCGCTGATGGTGAAGACTGAATGCCAACTGCTTTCTTCGCAGACCTTTTATAGTGGCAGGTGAGTCGGTTTCACATTGTTTTAAATATGGTGAAACCATTGTGAAACTATTGTGAAATAATTTCTATTTCCGCGTGAGTCATCTCAGATTGAAAGTGTTGCGAAATCAATATTCCGGTGATAAGCCGTTCAAATGAAGAATATTTCCTCTTCGATAAAAATGCATGATGTTAAGAGTTTGCCATGGTTTTATATAACACGTTCGATATATGTGGGTAAATAGTAATAATGTTCAGAGATTTTAGTCTATTGTACATAAAATCAGTATAACAGACCACTGTATATGCTTATTATATTATAATGCAATAACGCATACTTGTCAATTAAAAAATAGAGAATTATGCTAAACTAATGTTTAATAAAGAGCTTCTTCAGGAAAAAATCTCTAAGGAATCCTGGGCTTGTGTATTAAATAGCCGGGATATTTTAGAGAGCTCCTACTTTTCTTTTTCTTTGAGGAAATTTTAACAAAACATGTAGAGGCGACCTCCGTGACGACCTCCTAACATGACGACCTGCGTAGTCCAGTGGCTAAGACTCTTGACTCACATTTCGGAGGTCGCGGGTTCGAACCCGGCATGCGCAAATAAATTTTATTTGATTAATTTGTGTTATTTCACAATTAATTCATTTAAAATAATATATAGTATATTTGCGGCATGTTCCAGAGTGGAAGATACTATTAGTATCGCCCTGGTGTAAGACCACCATTCAGAATTGAAACGTTGCTTGAAAACGGCTTTAGCCGTGTTTAGTGACCAGATCTGAATAGCCAGGTACTTCCCAACCTTACTCTTCCCCACCTCCTTCCCCTCCCCACTACCTTCAGCCTCACAACATACCCCAATTGGGGATGCCATAGTCTCACTGGCTCCAGACGGGAGCAGTTGAGATTCTTGTGTGGTATTATTCACTGTAAAAAAAAAAAAAAAAGAGGCGTGCACCGTCTCTAAGTTACAGAAGTCGGTATCTAAATATCGCCCAATAAAACCGTGGATTAGTCCTGGATTGGTGAAAACCGTGCGAGAAAAACAACGTTTATTCATACTTTGTAAAAAAAATCCTTTCAATTATAAAAAAATACCTTTGTCAAATATTGAACTTACAAATTTAATAAGGAAAATTATAGAACAGTATTATAAAACAAAAATGTCACAAGTAGAATATGATAAAAAAATGTGGTCGACAATGAATGAAATTATTGATAAGAAATGGAAAGGGTCAGAAATACACAAACCCACGTACAACGGTAATTCTATAGACGTAAAAGATGAGCCGACTCAATGTGCGAACTTATTTCATAATTTTTTGCAAATGTTGGAAAAAAATTAGCGCATTTTCTTGAACCCACTTCGGAACCGGAAGTTGTAAATGTAATTACTTCACTGAGAGGTAACTCAGCGCCGGGGATACGATGGCATAACAGTAGAAACCATAAAAAATCTAGATTTTCTAAAAAATACCTATCGTGGATATCAGGATTAACTACCGGCCTATATTTTTGACATCTACCATTTCTAAAATAATTGAAAAAATAGTAAAAAAATAGACTTTTCCTATTTCTGGAAGTAAGTAAATTCTGCATTCTATCCTATATGGATTTAGACCTAAATTAGGAACTCATGATGCCATTACAAAATTGACTTCTCTGGTTATGGGGAATTTGGTTAGACGTCGAGAGTGTCTGCGAATATTTATCGATCAAAAAAAGGCTTTTGATAGAGTGTCGCATTCTAGGCTGATCGCTAAGATAGAGAAAATTGGAGTGCAAGACAGATCTATTATCTTGGTTCCAGAGTTACTTAAAAAATAGAGAACAATGCGTTTAACTAAATAATTCATTAAGTGAATCCTTTTCTTCTAAATACGTAATTCCACAAAGCACAGTAATCGGGCATACTTTTCTTTATATTATTATTTGATGATAACTTACTTAGTCTTAATGTAGAAAAAACATCATACGTTTTTACTTTAATGATCCTGTCACTGAATCCAATATTGGAGTGATAGTGCACAGTCGTACGTGTAAAGGAGGAAAATATAACGATGATTGTAAAATCCTTAAGAAAACTTAAATACTCATCTCCTGATGTAAAATCTGAGTTTCCGATCTTGGGTCACTTGAGCTTTCGCCGCCATTTTGAAAAACCAGCCGAAATCTTGTTTTTCTCAAATATCTCGTTTCCAATAAATTTTTTGGATAAAGTAGCTTTACAAGTTTAGTAGAACATAAAATTACCTACAATTTTTAAGCGGAAAATTTTCCTCTATCTCTAATAAATATCGAGATATTCAGTCGTAAAAACGTGTAAAAATTTATAAAAACAATTAAATTGCCCGACTTGGTTTGGTTTTTTGTGCATACCTCTTTTCCAGTACAATTTCAGATCAGTAAAAAAATACTGATATGAATTTTGTAGAGAATTTTTTTTTAAAAAAGACGTAGGTATATGTTTAATGTTTTTATCGCAATTAGGTATCCAGGTTCTGATACAAAAAAATCACAAAAATTAGTTCAATAACTGAATCTTTTCTGAAAAATTTAGACTACCGGAATAATTCTAATCGCGACCCCCTTTTGGCGCTAATTGCACTGGCCTACGAGAGCTTTCCGTAAAGTAAGGTCTCCAACGATTTTATGCCCCATCGTATATTAATTTCAAAAAAACCAACATGCCAACAGGCCCAAATCTTTTTTTTAAAGAAAGACAAACATTCCCGGGTTGCGAATAACCCAGCAATGTTTGAAAATCTCCTACTACCACCACAGAAAGCTGAAGATGTTGCTTGTGTTGTGATGGAGGACTTAGCCAGCCGAGGAATCGAACACTTGACGCTCGGGTGGAACCCAAGCGCTATGCCCACTTAACCACTGACCGATTAAAATAATAAAATTAATAAAATGAATAATTTTTTTTTTTTAAATAAATAAATAAAATAAAATGATTTTTTTTTAATAAAACAAAAAAATTTTTTTTAAAAAAAATTTAAAAAAATAAAATTAAAATTAAAATAATAAAATAAATATGATTTGCTAGTTAATTTAAAAGGTAAGAAAATAGTAGTACTGGGCATTCCAATAAAAAGAGGGATTTTTCAAGGAGACTCATTGAGCCCTCTTTGGTTTTGCTTAGCATTGAATCCCCTTTCTAAAATGTTAATTAAAAGCAAGTTTGGAATAAAAATTAAGGGTAATACAAGAGAGAGTAGTATAGTTTCACATCTATTATATATGGATGATATAAAATTATTTTCAAATTCTGAATCAAATTTAGAGAAAATGATTAAGGTAGTTAAAATTTTTTCAGATGATATTAAAATGACTTTTGGTTTAGATAAATGTAAAACTATCCATATAGAGAAAGGCAAAATTGTAGATGGAGACGAGGGTATATTTAGAAATTTCAAAATTCAAAGTATGAAAGGGGATGAGGTTTATAAATATTTAGGATACCCGCAATCGAATAGATTAGATCACACTAGTATTAAAAATGATATTAGGATTAAATTTCAAACTAGGATCAGAAAAATTTTAAAATGCAATCTATCTGCTAAAAATTTAGTAAAAGCAATAAATACTTGGGCAATACCTCTACTAACGTACTCATTTGGCATAATTAAATGGTCCAATACAGATTTAGATAGTTTAGAACGATTAATTAGAACTACGTTAACAAAATTTAATTGCCATCATCCAAATTCAGCTATAGAACGAATTAATTTACCTAGAAATTTAGGAGGTAGGGGTGTAGTCAAAATAACATCTTTGAAACACAATCAGGTAGAAATGCTTAGAAATTTTTTCCATAGGAAAGCTAATAGCTCAGAAATGCACAAAATAATTTGCAAGGCAGATAGAAATATTACACCTTTAAATTTATATGACGAGAATGCCAACATTCTTATAAATACTAACCAGGAATTATTAGATTCCTGGTCAAATAAAATTATTCACGCAAAACACTTCAATTATCTCAACCAAACGTATGTTGACAAACTTTCGTCAAACAAATGGTTGAGTATTGGAGAGTTGAGCGCAGAAATAGAAAGGATTTATGCTTGCCATTCAAGATAGAGTCATTAATACTAAAAATTATAGAAAGCATATAATCAAAGATATAAATCAAATTGATGATTTATGTAGAAAATGTTTGGCTTTTCCCGAAACTATAGAACATATTATATCGGGATGTTCTATATTAGCGCCTTCCGAGTATACATTTAGGCACAATCAGGTTTTAAAAATAATTCACCAAAGTTTGGTAATTAAACATAACTTGATTGACTGCCGTAATATAGTACCATATTATGAATATGAACCAAATTCATTTATAGAAAATGAATTTTATAAAATATATTATCATAAAACTATACTAACAGACAGAACAATTAGTCATAATAGACCTGATATAGTTTTACATGACAAAATTAAAAAAATAACTTATATCATTGATGTAGCTATTCCAAATTCCTGTAATATTCAAAAAACTATTTCTGAAAAAATAAGAAAATACACAGATTTAGGAAATGAGATTAAAAGAATTTGGCATTCTCGGACTATAAAAATATTGCTATTTGTTATTTCGGCCACTGGCATAATACCTAGGAATCTGATTCAAAATTTAAGCATATTAGATTTGTCAAAGAATTTGTATGTAAAAATGCAAAAATCAGTCATTTTAAATACATGTAGGATTACAAAGGATTTTTTAAATATTTATATTGAGGGATCGGTAGGATTTATAGGTTCAATTAGAAATGCCACAGAGCCGAACCCTCTGATATGAAAATATCTGGAGTCGGTGAATTATATTCCCATTTGGTCTCTAGTAGGTTGACGTGTTGTTCTTGTATTTATAATACTTATATAGTGCAATTGCATAGCGTGGGTTGACTAGATGATCATTTGGGGAAGTGTGTGAAAGGGTTTAGTTTTTCCTTCTTTTTTTCCTTTTTTTTTTGGGGAAAATTTAACCCGGACATTTAAATCTGGTGCATAAATAAAATAAATAAAATAAATAAAATAAATAAAATAAATAAAATAAATAAAATAAATAAAATAAATAAAATAAATAAAATAAATGAAATAAATAAAATAAATAAAATAAATAAAATAAATAAAATAAATAAAATAAATAAAATAAATAAAATAAATAAAATAAATAAAATAAATAAAATAAATAAAATAAATAAAATAAATTAAATAAATAAAATAAATAAAATAAATAAAATAAATAAAATAAATAAAATAAATAAAATAAATAAAATAAATAAAATAAATAAAATAAATAAAATAAATAAAATAAATAAAATAAATAAAATAAATAAAATAAATAAAATAAATAAAATAAATAAAATAAATAAAATAAATAAAATAAATAAAATAAATAAAATAAATAAAATAAATAAAATAAATAAAATAAAAAAAATAAAAAAAATAAATAAAAAAAATAAAATAAATAAAATAAATAAAATAAATAAAATAAATAAAATAAATAAAATAAATAAAATAAATAAAATAAATAAAATAAATAAAATAAATAATATAAATAAAATAAATAAAATAAATAAAATAAATAAAATAAATAAAATAAATAAAATAAATAAAATAAATAAAATAAATAAAATAAATAAAATAAATAAAATAAATAAAATAAATAAAATAAATAAAATAAATAAAATAAATAAAATAAATAAAATAAATAAAATAAATAAAATAAATAAAATAAATAAAATAAATAAAATAAATAAAATAAATAAAATAAATAAAATAAATAAAATAAATAAAATAAATAAAATAAATAAAATAAATAAAATAAAAAAAATAAATAAAAAAAATAAAATAAATAAAATAAATAAAATAAATAAAATAAATAAAATAAATAAAATAAATAAAATAAATAAAATAAATAAAATAAATAAAATAAATAATATAAATAAAATAAATAAAATAAATAAAATAAATAAAATAAATAAAATAAATAAAATAAATAAAATAAATAAAATAAATAAAATAAATAAAATAAATAAAATAAATAAAATAAATAAAATAAATAAAATAAATAAAATAAATAAAATAAATAAAATAAATAAAATAAATAAAATAAATAAAATAAATAAAATAAATAAAATAAATAAAATAAATAAAATAATTAAAATAAATAAAATAAATAAAATAAATAAAATAAATAATATAAATAAAATCAATAAAAAAAATTACAAATCACCGATTGGGCATCAGCACAGGATTTCCAACTTATTTACGATGCTAAATAAAAGGGGACATTCTTTTCTTCGCGATGGCGTCGCGAATACATGCCAGACTTATGTTTTGTCACTAAAGTGCTGGACGGAAAACCCACGAGGGCTTCGAGAACTGTACTGAATAATTTCCCACATAGCCAACACAGGCCAGTCATGCTAAACATAGGTATATAAATTCCATTAATCTCCAGTAACCCGATGCCACGGTGGAATTTAAGACGGGCAAAATGGCGAGAGTTTTCGGAATATGTTGACAGGGTTGTGGATAACATACCATCAAAGCCGAATTTCTACGACCGATTATCGAACCTTTTATTTGTAGCTGCGAAAAAATTCATCACTAGAGGTTACAGAAAAGTGTATATCCCAACATGGAGCTCAGAAAGCAAACGCTTTCTAGCTGAATACGAGAGGAACAACGACCCAGACACTGCTTCTGATCTTCTCCAGTCTCTGTATGACGGGCGCATGGACAGGTGGAACGAACTAATGGAAGAAATGAGTTTCGAACACTCGAGCAGGAAAGCGTGGCAACACTCAGGAGACTCGGAGCTGCAAATCAGCCAATTAAGACAACCCCCAAAGTGTCCCCAAATGCTGTTGCTCACCAACTACTCCGCAGTTCAAAAACGACAACAAGGTCTAACATAAGCCACTAAAATATCCGGTGAACCTTAACGATGTGGTCGCCGGTACAGCTGATGATGTAGACATCGCCCTCACTTCAACAAAACTGGGAAAGCAGCTGGATGCGACGGAGTTCTTCCAGACTTTCTGAAACATGCTGGGCCACGGACAAAATTATGGATCGCAAAACTGTTTACTGAAAATTTTAAAACTGGAGTAATTCCAAATATCTGGAAAAAAACTAAAGTTATTGCGATCCTCAAACCCAACAAGCCACCAGAAGATCCAAACAGCTATCGGCCCATCTCACTTTTAAGTACCATGTACAAACTACTAGAGCGAGTGGTGCTCCGCAGACTTACCCCAATTCTGGAGAAAGTGGTTTCACAAGAGCAAGCTGGCTTCAGACCAGGCCGTAACTGCTGTGACCAGGTGCTAGCTCTAAAAACACACATTGAATCTGGTTTCCAGAAACGGCTTAAGACTGCGGCAGCGTTCATTGGTCTCTCTGCGGCTTACGACACGGTGTGGCACAAAGGCCTCCTTGTCAAGCTCTATGACACCATAGAGGATGGCAACACAGTACGACTTATTGAGCAACTACTAACGTACTTTCAGGGTTTTTCTAGGAGGGCTAAAAAGCAAAAAAATGCCCCTGAATAATGGCCTTGCCCAAGGCTCAGTGCTGGCCCCATCGCTTTTCTACATCTATACTCAAGATCTTCCTCACACTGAAGGCAGAAAATTTGCTTATGCGGATGACTTCGCCATCACAGTCCAAGCCAAAACCCTCAATGCAGCAGAAGAGATCCTGGGAGGAATGCAGATCCGGGCACAGTTTGGAAATTTAATAAAAAGGCACTTTCTAGATGAGAGCTGAATAAAAGTTCACCCGCGTCCGCCCGCCATTTTTTTATAACCTAATACGCTAAACATGGTTTGTGATACAAAAAAGTGCCCCTTTATAGCGCCTGCTCACGTCAAGGCAAGAAAAACATCCCAGTTTTCAAGTGGTTTAGCGGCTACGCTAGGTTTGTGTAACATGGTTTGTGATTCTGGCGTACTATCAATTCTGTATTAAGTCTGGGATCCAACATACCTAAGCGGTGAAAACATGGCGAACGAACAACGAACTGTCAATATCAGTTCGCCAAGTGAATTTTTAAATACTTTGAACGGTTGTATCTCCCTCAATTTTGCCGAGCGCGCCTTAATTTATTTTTAATTCATCTTCTCCACACTTTTCTCATCTAGAAAGTGCCTTTTTATTAAATTTCCAAACTGTGCTCGGATCTGCATTTCACCCGAGATCCTTAATTCTGACCTAAAGGCTATGGAAGGATTTTTCCTTAATTGGCGACTAAAGCCAATTGGGTCGAAAACAATTGTGACAGCTTTCCATCTCAATAATTCACAGGCAAACGCAAAACTCTGTGTTCAGTTTGATGGAAAAAATATTTACCATGACCCCCATTCCCGCTATCTTGGAGTAACTTTGGACAGGAGCCTGAATTACCGGAAACACATGGAAACAGTGGGCAAAAAAACTAGGACAAGACTAAACTTAGTCAATAAGCTAGCTGGTACTAGCTGGGGATGCGACGCCAACACGCTCAGAACGGCATCCATTGCCCTGGTTTTAACAGCAGCTGAATACTGTGCTCCAGTATGGGCCAGAAGCGCCCACTCTTCCATGGTCGACGTTCAGCTTAATGCCACATTGCGAACCATCAGCGGAACCTTAAAATCGGCTCCTCTTCTTTGGCTCCCCGTACTTGCAAATATAACCCCGCCGAATATCAGGCGAGAGATTGCAACACTGAGGGAATACAAGAAGACGCTGCAAAAAAGCAAAATACCCTTGCATGATGATGTCGTTTCTCACCCGGCATGCCGCTTAAAGTCTCGAAAACCCTTCTGGACGGAAGGAGAAAGACTCCTTCGAACATCTCTCACCCCAGAAGATAGGTGGAAGCTTGAGTGGCAATCAGCCAACGTCAAAAATGCCCAACTCCTTCAAGACTCCACTGAGAGACAGCCTGGGTTCTCATTGCCTCGCAAACTCTGGACTGCCATCAATAGGATAAGGTGCTCCCATAGCCGTTGTGCTCACATGATGCATAGATGGGGCCTTAAAGAGTCGGCGATGTGTGAATGCAGTGCAGTGCAGACCACCGAACATGTTGTCAACGAATGCCCGCTCCATTCATTCCCCGGCGGGATTGATGAGGTCCACCGGGCAACGCCTGAGGCCCTACACTGACTCGCAGACCTAGATGTCCCCCTCTGACCCCCCACCATACGAAAGAAGAAGAAGTATTTAGCAATGTCTTCTGGTTCCACAACACGCATTTCACCTTCCCAGATATCTGAGATTTCATTCAATCGATCATTGACACCTTGATTTTGTAGGTGTTTCGTTATTTGCTTCACTTTTTCTGAAGCTCTTTGTGTTTTGCACTCTCAACAGCTACATGTCCCTTGAGGTGGAATTGTAATATTCTTCTTTGGTGTAGTATCCAAATTGAGTTGTTGTTACCTGAAAGTAACATACAAATTAAGTAGGTATGTTTATTTTGTTCCAGTATTTATCCTTGTCTTCTTTGTGAGCATTGCGAGCAGCCACGATAACTTCATCATTGAACTACAAGTCCTGACCGAAAGCATCAACCACTTCTCTGCGGATTTCAATAAGGTAATTCCATAACAAGGCGAGACATTAGTTTGTCTACGGACATCACAAAAAAAGTTCAGTCGTAGTTCTATCTGCAGATTTTTAATTGAAATAGTGTTAAAACTTAAATCTGAGCTAAAAATACGTAACTAGTGATCCGTTATTCAAATAATAGCGCTAAACCAGAGTTATCTGTGAGTTTTTAGTGTCCAAACTCTTCACTTTGACATAAATAAACCAAACGTCAGACACAATAACAACGTAGAAATAATACAATAATAACATAGAGCAGTAGTGCCAGTGTCCAACCTTTTACAAAGAACACAAAACAAAAACAAAAAATGTCTGCTGACAAAAACCTCGAAGCAAAGGACAAATGCCCACGTCAACGAGCCTGAACACAGAGTTATCTTCTCAAATTGATATGTTAATCGAGAAATTGGAAAAAAATGGTAACATGACTGGAAGCTTTTAAATTGGCGATTATAAAAAAAAATTGAAGATGAAAACCTAGAGAGTAGAAACTCGAGAGATTTCATCAGCCGACAATATGACGATCTAATTGCTAAAATGGAAACCATTACTCAATTGGTTTCCGAGGTAGAGTCACTGAGGAATACACTTGCAGAAAAGGACAAACAAATAAAGTGCCCAGAAGTCAAATTGGCGGAAGTTGATCAAAGATCACAAGATGATTCACTGGAGTTTGCCGGCCTTATTCCAAAAAATGACGAGCAGACCTTTGATGCTATAAAACGGGTGGCTTTAATTGCAGGAGTTGATATAAAAGTAGAAGATATCGTGGAAGTGAAGAGGATCCCTGGAAATTTAATGTTAAACTAAACAATCGACCAAAGAGATACCAACTTCTTACAAACAGGAAACTTTAAAACTCAGCCACCTCGGAAGTCGACGAATCTACATCAGCGAAATTCTCAGTCCTTATTACAAAGACCTTCTATGGAGAACAAAATTTAATTATGTATGGTACAAAGATTCAAAAATTATGATTAGAAAAAAAGAAGGAGAAAAAATCATCCTGATGGTTTAGTTGTTTCTGGAGAGCTCCAGTTCCGGTTAGTTATTGCCCTGATCACCTCTCATTATCAAATGGTAAGGAGAAACTTTAAACTTATTATTTCGTACTACAACAATAATAATTATCCACTTAGCTAATTCATTATCTACAACTAGGGTGAAACTCCCGGTTATTGCCATGGACAATGGAGCTCCCATAAACCAATAAACATTTTTTTTGTATAATTACTTTTTCAACATGACTTTCACAATGGAATATTTAGATGAGGAAACGCATAACCAAAACCTGTCTTACACAACTTCAGATACTAATATACATATACACACTAAAAATTATACCTATTTTACTTATTACTAAATACATGTGGATGATTTTATCTTTTAGTTAAAGGATCTTGATTGCTATATGATTAAACTGTGTTTTAACGGTGTATGTATATTAACTGTGAATCTGTGTATTTATTATGTGAAACACCTGACTGTATAAATTGTACATATTTAAAATGTATCCAGAAACTCCTCCATCCACAAGCAAATGCTTTTAATGGAGGAAAAGTAACACTGTAACATGTTCCATTTTTTAAGATAAATAAAATTATAAAAAATAAAATAAAAATATATATATATGTAAACGCCTGATTGAGAATTGTATCAACACCAAAATTATGAATCAAAACAAAAGATCTAAAAAACTAGAGAAAATCGGCATTACGGACAAAGAGTTAAACATCTTCAAAAGCTACCTAAATGGACGCTCGCAACAAGTTAAAATACAGAATACCCTCAGTAATCAGCGCTCAACTGACTATGGAATTCCACAAGGAAGCGTCTTGGAACCGACTCTGTTCTTACTGTATATTAATAACTTTTGCAACCTTGAAATTCAGGGCCACATTGTTAGCTTTGCAGACGATACTGCCTTATTTTTCGAAGACAATAATTGGTCAGCTGTATTTAAAAAAGCTGAAAAAAAAAATTTCCTTCGTTAAAAAATGGTTAGATAACAACACGCTTACCCTTAACACAAAGAAAACAAAAAATGTTACTTCAAGCATCAATACTACAGGCCAACCTAATGATGATTACTCCATAAAAATTTATAGTACGAATTCCAATGAATTTAGTGAGTGCCCCAGTATAGAGCGCACTTCATAGACGAAGTACCTTGAACTCACCATTGTCCCATACCTCAAATGGCAACTACATACCCAGCTCATTGCAAATCTCAATTCTTGAGATCCATAAGGAAATTTTTTAACTTACAACTCCTAAAAACGATTTATTTTGCAATCACCCAATCTATCATTGAGTAAGGTATCATTGCATGGGGAGGGGTACTTCATCAGCTCTAGATCCTGTCGAAAAGGCGCAGAAAACAATTATGAAAATTATTCTCAAACTTCCTCTAACTGCAAACAGTGACCTTATATTCAAAATAATGAGAGTATTTGATGTTCGACAGATCTATGTAAAAACTATCCTCATACATCTCTTTAAAAACAAACATGTGCTTTACGAAAAAAAAATAAACCTAAATTTACACGTAATTCTAACAAAGCCGTATTGCAAGTTCCAGCACTCTCTTCCACCTTTGGTCAACGTAGCTTTAGATACTTTGCCACAAAAATATTCAACATTCTCCCAGAAAACATCAAACTGAGTCAAACACAGAAAGAGTTTAAAAAATATGTTAAAATATGGATATATTCTAATGATCGAGCCTATACTGGTGCCCTCACCCAAACGCCCAGTCATTGGCTGTTGTTATCGTAGTAAATAACCTGCAGTTTTTGTATTGTGTATATGCAAACTAAAATAAAGTTTTTGCCGTATAGAAACCTACATTATACATTTATATAAAACCATAGATAAAATTGCGAGAAACAATTTACTAAAAATTCTGCCTCAATACAGGTTCACCTATTGAGGCAGGCTACGCACAACTAAAAATATTATATAATTATGCTACTTCTGTGTAACCGTTCTTACATAACTTTCTATTTGTTAATTTTTTTGTATTGATTGATGTAATCTTTTGTGAACTACATTGAACAAGTAATTTTTTATGTTATAATATTGCCAATTTAATTAAATAAAGATATTATTACTACATTATATCATGGTGATAGCTTTCTGGAACACTAACTATGAAATATCTCATGGTGGTGAACTATTCTAGAATGCCAACTATAAAATAACTCGTGGTAGTGAACTATTCAGGAATGTCAACTATGAAATATCTCATGGTAGTGAACTATTCTGGATGCCAATTATGAAATATCTTGTGGTAGGGATTCTGGAATTTCAACGATGAAAAATCTCATGGTAGTGAACTATTCTGGAATGATAATTACATATCATAAATATATCCCATGGTAGAAAACTATTCTATTTTTTTTACAGGAGCTCCACACAGGAGGCCCTTAGGAAAACAATTTTTCTCAGGGCCTATGTTGTCTTTGGGGATGCTGTGTGGAGGGTTTTTTTTAAGGACAGGAAGGAGAGGAGAGTTCTGGGAAGGAAAAGGCCTTAAGGAGTGGGTAGAAATCAATGTGTCCTGGTCATCCGCTTCCAAGACCCAGACAAACCTCACCCGATGAATCCGGGTACCCCTGCTAAATCACCAAATGTAGCGAACCACTTGGGGTGACCTATGGAAGAGAATTCTGGAACAATAATGATATATCTCATTATAGTGAACTATTCTGGAACACCAGCTATGAAATATCTCATGGTGGTTAAATATTCTCGAATAAAAACTATGATATATATCATGGCCGTGATTTATTATTTAATGCTAACTATGATATCGACAGTTCCGAAGAACAATGTCGGATGTGCGATTTTTTAGTTTTGCTGTGGAGCTGTTTTCAAGTTTCGTTTCTGCATTTTAGTTTTTGAGATCAAGAAATATACTTTTGTTTTGATATTTTGCATTTCATTCAAAATTCCAAAAATACTGGCTTTTAAATCAACAAAATAAGCAAACCAACAATTTTCAATTTTCAGCAGATCCGACATTGTTCTTCGGAATGTCGATATATTTAACAAATAAAATATTAAGAATTTTTTTTTTTTTTAAATATCTCTTGGTAGTGAACTATTTTGGAATGCCAACTATTAAATATCTCACAATAGTCACCAATTCTGAAATTTTGAAAGTCCAACACCTAACAATTTTCCTTTTTTATTATTTTTATATGCGCCCGTGGGACCTCTACATATTATATGAGTGAGTAATATACATAATATCAACGAAACAAGAATGAACAATGAAAACAAATGTTCACAATGCTATCATTTCTGACATATAACTACGTGTTATAATCTTGTGATTATAACACGTAATTATGCAGGTACATATACATATACAGGGTGTTAAGGGACGTACTTGACTTACTTTAACCAGTGATTCCTGACATTATTTGGAGTAAAAAATGTAAATGAAATTTTGGTCTCCGGTGACTTTTTTCACGACTTTTTTTTTTTTAATTTTTCTTCAAAATCAAACAAAAAAAAATCTTCCGCATGTCGTCACTGGTCACTCAGCCGGGTGTCCGACGAACCCCTTACCCCGCCTCCAACTGTTCAACAACTACCATTTTTTATGTTTTTGTAGAAAAAAAAAAAACAACATCAAAAATGCGGAGACCAAAATTTCATTTACATTTTTTACTCCAAATAATGTCAGGAATCACTGGTTAAAGTAAGTCAAATACGTCCGTTAACACCCTATATATATATACATTGGTTGTTCTGTATTGCAGGTGATCTCCCAACTTGAAGACCATGCCGGCAAAAACCTCATCACGTCCCCGATGTCGGCACATATGGTGCTATCCATGCTGTCTCTCGGCGCCAAAGGAAATACTCTCGAAGAGCTGAAAAATGGCACCTATCTGTCCCACTACGACAATGAATTTGTGAGTATATATGTATATAATTACATTGGTTGTTCTCTATTGCAGGTGATCTCAACTTGAAGACCATGCCGACAAAACCTCATCACGTCCCCGATGTCGGCACATATGGTGCTATACATGCTGTCTCTCGGCGCCAAAGGAAATACTCTCGAAGAGCTGAAAAAAGGCATCTCTACCTGTTCCACTACGACAATGAATTTATGAGAATATCTGATAGCCCTATTCGAGAACTTTGTGAAATCTATCTTCTATCTATCTATCTTCTATCTATCTATCTATCTATCTATCTATCTATCTTCTATATAAATAAAAATCAATCGCCGAAATGTATGTACGCGCATAACTTCCGAAGGACTGCACCAAATTGGATAATTCTTTTTTGTTATGTTCGTTATTGTCAGGACAAGGTTTGTATGAAAGAAAAAAATTTAAAAAATCCAAAAATGTAAAAAACTCAATTTTTTTTTAATGTCATTATAAGAAAATTGAGTGCGTGAATGAGACAGAAGACTGTGAGAGGTCTTCAATATATTGACAAAAGGTTTGTATTAAAGATAAAAAAAAATAAAAAATCAAAGTGTAATTTCAAATAAGTTTATTTTTTAATCTCATAAAATTTGAAAAGTGAGTGAGTGAATGAGATAGAAGAGTGAGAGAGATCTTCAATATATTGACAAAAGATAGACATTACAATACCCCTCAATATTTTGCCGAGGAGAGGATGAATATCATTTTTTGATCAAGATGAATAATCCAACGACTGGTATTTTTTTAATTTTTTTTTTGCATTAGCCACACAGGAGACACTGGGGAAAATAATTGCCCTCAGGACCTATGTCATCTTTGGGGATGCTGTGTGGAGGTTCTTTTAATGGAAAGGAAGAAGAGGAAGTCGTGGAAAGGAAAAATGTATGAGGGATGGGTAAGAATCTAGGGGTCAGTGTACCCAGGAATTACAGACGTATAAATCCATCCCTCCAACTGCGGTGCAAGGCGATGGGTTGAGAGAGTCCGGCTGGAAAGGTCAAAAGGCCTCCCTCAACCAGTTTCTCTCGATCCGGCCACGCAGCAGGTGGGCAGATGCATCCGACGCCAAGACCTGGACAAACCTCACCCCGTGAACCCGGGCACCCCTATTGAGTCACCAAACGTAGCAAACCACTTGGGGTGACCTATGGCAGAGGTGTAGGTTATCCAATAAATGGTTCCCAGGGCGGCGGTACCCATACCCATACAAATTGTGAATCATTGGTATGTATCAATGCAAAAATTAAAAAAAGATGTGTAGGTTGTGGCCACAGCTGTTTAAGGAATAACAGACAGCACAAGTGTTATCAGTGTTTATATCCAATTCGGTTGATAATATGTGCGTTAAGAAAATGATGATAATGTTGGTGGTTCTTAGCCGAAGTATGATACAGTTAAAAGTGATCGAATTGGATATAGGCACCTTAGCTCAGTTGGTAGAGTTGTTGCCATGAAAGCAGAAGTCCTGGGTTCCAGTCCCAGAGGTGTCAATATCTTTTTCTAATTTTTCGTGTTCAGATTTTCGATAAAGTTTCGCTGATATTGTCTTTATTTAATTAAATATTTCAATCTGTGGTTTTACTCATAAAGTTAAAAATAAGTATTCCTCCTAGACTTGCAGAAAAGTCAATAGATGTCGCATATTAAAAATAAAATAGTTAAAAAATTATCCAGACACTATCTAGCATTTAATTCGGGTTTGAATCGTGCAATATAAAGATGGTTCCATGACAGTTGATCCGGCGACATTTGGTCCGGCGACTGTTGGTCCGGCAATATTTGATCCGGCCGACATTTGGTCCGGCCGACACTTGATCCGGCGGACACTCAGTTGATCCGGCGGACATTTAATCCGGCGACAATTGGTCCGGCCTGATCCTTTAGAAGATTTTTTCTTCAGGTAAGTATGTAAAAAGGATATACGGCCGTAAAACCAAAGCCGATGTACTTATACCTGAAGGCATCTTGAGTGAAAATCAGCTGTAAAAATATTTTACTAACAATAATTTCGACTCTCCGAAGAAGCAGGCGGCAATACAAAATACGACATACTTATACGTGCAGTCGGTTTAAATAAAAAAACCGTAAAAGATTCCTACTTGCGTATAACTTTTTTATCTGAAAATTACACAGCTGGGTAAATTAAAAAAAAAATTATTTATGTTTATTCTTGATAAACAAAATAATGAAATAGAATAGCGCTGTATTGAAATATTTATTTATTTTAATGTGTATAATTATTTCTAGTTAAATGAGTGAAAATGCAATTTTCTTTTAACTGGAATAAAAACAAAAAAGTTCTAAATAATAAAAATAAAAATATTTAAAAAATTATATAATATGATTTTTTTCAATTTGTTCGCTGGTGTACAGTGTATGTACATAGGTTTAGTCGGCTTACTTGAAATGACGTGACTAGATCTGAATAGCCAGGTACGTTTTCCACATCTCCTTCCCCTCCCCACTATCCTCAGTATCACACCATACCAAAATTGGGGATGCCATTGGAACTCACTGGCTCGAGACGGTTGAGAGCAGTTGGGACTCTAGTGTAATTTTCAGATAAAAAAGTTATTTTTTTTTTTTTTTTTTTACATTAACTCCACACAGGAGGCCCTGAGGAAAATAATTTCCCTCAGGGCCTATGTCATCTGGGATGCTGTGTGGAGGGTCTTTTTGAGGAGAGGAAGGAATGAACATTGGTCTTGAAGAGACCCATGTTGTAGGAAGGAGGAAACACAGAGGCCGGCAAATCATTCCACAGCCGAGCTGTTGAACACAAGAACGAGTCGAAGAAACGACCCGTTCTCATGTGACAAATGTCAACCGTGTACAAATGTTGGGCACGCGTTTGGCGTGTTTCCCGACTATGCACCGGTGCCGAAGGGATCAATGATGCTAGTTCCTCGGAGCATCTTCCATTGTAATACCGGTAGAACAAGGATAGCATTCCCACCCGACGCCTGTGCTCTAAAGATTGCAATCCGTCTGTTAAGATGGGAGAATCTATCAAACGGACCGCCCGTTTCTGCACAGAATCGAGGGTATTTTTCAGGTATTTTGGAGCTCCAGACCAGAGATGGCTGCCAAATTCAACCGTGGGGCGTACTTGTGATTTGTACAAGGTTAGCAGTTGTGTATTATTAAAGTATCTGCGGGCCCTGTACAGTACGCCCAGTTTTTGGGAGGCTAGCTTTACTCTGGCTTCGATGGAGCCCCCATACCTGAGCTGGTCACTTAGGGTTACACCAAGCATATCAATGGAGGGCCTGTTCGGAAGATTGCTTCCGTTGAAAGAGACTAGATTTTCATTTCGATCCCTTTTGGACGTAATCAGACAAGATTGGGTCTTTGAAACATTAAATTCAACGAGATTATTTTTACCCCAAGAGAAAACACTCTCAAGGTAGCCGTCCATTCTTTGCTTCAAAGCCCTACGAGCTGTTGGAGTTTGTGAGCCCTTTGGGGGCTTGTCAAACAAAAAGCTATCATGAACTGTACTGTCATCCGCATAACAGTGAATTGGTGCACATGACAAAAGGTCGTTGATGTGCAACAAAAACAAAGTTGGAGACAGAACCGATCCCTGCGGGACGCCAGCATTTATCGAGTGTGAGGAAGAGGTGAAACCATCGACTACCGTCTGAATCGACCTCCCCCTCAAGAAGTCGGCAATCCACGTACACAAGGATGCGGGAAGTCCGTAAGAAAGCAGTTTGTTGACAAGTCCTCGGTGCCAAACCCGGTCAAAGGCCTTGGAGATGTCCAGTGCAACCGTTTGGGTCTCACCGAAACGTTCCAGGCATCGCCCCCAAACATGCGTCACATACGCGAGAAGATCACCGCACGAGCGGTTCCGCCGGAATCCGTATTGACGGTCGTTGATAATTTTGTTCTTCTCGAGGTATGTGAGCAGTTTGTCGTTGATCACACGTTCCATCACCTTAGACAGAACTGATGTGATCGCTATGGGGCGGTAGTTGGCCGGGTTGGAGCGGTCACCCTTCTTTGGAATAGGATGGATAACCGCTTTTTTCCAACCAGAGGGCACAGAGCCAGTCTTCAGGGACAGTTTAAAAAGCTTCGTCAAAATTGGAGCTAATTCTGCAGCGCACCTCTGCAATACCAGGGCAGGTATTCCGTCGGGCCCACTAGCTTTATTAACATCAAGCCCTCGTAAAACATGGAGTACTTCCCGATACCGGATCCTCAGCTTTTTCATATGAAAACCGCAGTGAGGAACCGACGTCGGGACCGCACCTTGGTCATCGAGGGTTGAGTTATCCGCAAACATTTTACCTAGTAAGTTAGCCTTTTCGGTGGCGGTGTTTGCTAGTGAGCCGTCAGGTCTGGTAAGAGGTGGCAGACTGGATTTGCAGAAATTGCGACCTATTGAGCCCGCAAGTGACCAGAATTGCCTGCTGCCATGCCATGCGGGCATGCAGTCAGCTTTCTGCTGATCTGCTGGTCGTGCTCGAATTTTGACCTATTTATGATTCTCTTGGTTTCCTTTGCCATTTTGTTGTAAGCTGTTCTGTCTTCGGATGTTCTAGATGTGTTGTAGGCTTGGTAAGCCGCGTTTTTTCGTCGCACTGCTTCAGCGCATTGTCGACTGAACCACGGCTTTGAGCCTACACCAGTTTCCTTAACAGTAGATTTGATGAAGCCATCCATCGCGGATGTGATGACTTCACCAATTTCCTGGGCACATCTTGAGGGATCCGAAGTCCGAAAACAGACAGCTGACCACGGAAAAGCATTAAAATGTGCCCGCAGACCGAACCAATCTGCTGACCTATAGTGCCACACTTTTCTCTTCAGCCTCTCGTTTGGTGGTCTGAAGTTTACAGGGATTGATGTCGTCACCAGGCAGTGGTCGGACGATCCTAAAGGCGCTGTGACTTCAATCCTGTAACCGTGTGGCACAGTAGTTAAAAATAGGTCTAACAGATTGGAACGGTGAGTCTGGACATCAGGAACCCTTGTAGGCTCCTGAACCATTTGCTCCAATCCGTAGCAAAGGGCAAAGGATTCCGCTTGGCGTCCAGCCGAGTCTGTTGATCCTGAGAACTTCAACCAAGGTTCGTTATGAACATTGAAGTCCCCCAGGACCACAAACTCTGCCGTAGGGTAGCGGGGCAAGAGGTCATCAATAGTGTCGCTTAAGTGTTTGAAGAGCTCGGACGTGTCTGATTCGCTCAGGTTCGGTGAGCGGTATAAACACGCGTAGAATCTTACCGTACTGGCAAGATTGACGCGTACCCACATTACGTCGAATCTGGAGTTTTCCAGATTCAACAGTCGCACACAGTTGACGTCAGCTCGACTATAGAACTTACGCAAGTAGGAAACTTTTCCGGTTTTTTTGTTAAACCGACTGCACGTATTAGTATGTCGTATTTTGTATTGCCGCATGCTTCTTCGGAGAGTCGAAATTATTGTTAGTAAAATATTTTTTACAGCTGAATTTCACTCTAAATGCCTTCAGATATAAGTACATCGACTTTGGTTGTACGGCCGTATATCCTCTTTACATACTTGCTTGAAGAAAAAATCTTCTAAAGGATCAGGCCGGACCAATTGTCGCCGGATCAAATGTCCGCCGGATCAACTGTCCGCCGGATCAAGTGTCGGCCGGACCAAATGTCGGCCGGATCAAATGTCGCCGGACCAACTGTCGCCGCATCAAATGTCGCCGGACCAAATGTTGGGTCACCATAAAGATAGCAGCCAAAAATATGTGCGTTAAGAAAATGAAGATAATGTTGGTAGTTCTTAGTCGAAGTATGATACAGTTAATAGTGACCGAATTGGATATAGGCACTTTAGCTCAGTTAGTTTTTTTTTTTAAAGAAAGACAAACATTCCCGGGTTACGAATAACCAATGTTTGAAAATCTCCTACTACCACCAAAGAAAGCCGAAAATGTTGCTTGTGTTGTGATGGAGGACTTAGCCAGCCGAGAAATCAAACACGCGACGCTCGGGTGGGACCCAAACACTATGCCCACTCAACCACTGACCAATTGTGGCCATGAAAGCAGAAGGTCCTGGGTTCGATTCTCAGAGGTGTCAATATCTTCTTCTGATTTTTCTGTCTTCAGATTTTCGATTGAGTTTGGATAATATTGTCTTCATTTAATTAAAAAAATGACGAATATTTTTACTTGCATTTGTTATTAGTTAATGTTCGTGGACCAACTTCATTCAAATTTCTACGAATGATCAATGGTGAACTGTTCGCAACAAATTGAGAAGCCTGTGTGCTACAAAATTGTAAATTAATAATTTGGGATGAGTATACGATGGCGCACAAACGAGCATTAGAGGCACCCGATCAAACATTAAGAGATTTGCGTTGCAAAGAACCTCTTCGGAGGCGCATTGGATCTACTGGCCGGAGATTTTCGCCAAATGCTGCCAGTTATACCCAGATCAACAGCTGCTGATGAAATAAATACTTGCTTGAAGGCATCAAATTTATGAAAAATCTAAAGTTAACAATAAATACGCAAGTGGCGTTACAAAATTACATATTGGCGGAAGCGTTTGCAAATGCATTAGTAGACATTAGTAGACATTAGTAGACATGGTAAAATTCCTGTTGACAATTCTACTGGTCTCATTTCGTTTCTACAGATTTTTTGTCAATCCACAAAGTCAAAGGAAGAATTAATATCGAAAGCGTTCCCAAATATTGAGATCACTTTCGGTTGAGCGAAAGAACCATTTTAGCAGCGAAAAATAAGGACCTAGAAGATTTAAATATAAAAATTCAATGCATTCATTTAAGTCGATGGATTCCATTATCGATCCAAATGAAGAAGTTAATTATCCTAATGAATTCCTAAATTCATCGGATTTGCCAGGATTACCGCCATACAATTTACAACTCAAGGTTGACTCTGTGATAATTATGCCATGCATCTGAATTAGCCAAAATTGTGCAACGGAACAAGACTTTCTGTTATAAAATTATGAAAAATTTGATTGAAGCTACTGAAAATTCAAAAGCGAAAATGTGCTTATTCCAAGAATACCACTGACGCCAACTGACTTTCCTTTTGAATTTAAACGTGTCTAGTTTCCAGTGCGCCTTGCAATCGCAATGACAATTATTATCAATAAATCCCAAGGTCAATCGTTAAAAGTATGTGGAATAAAAGTTAGTTGCACACTGCATACTCGAGAGTCGGCAAACCATCGGCGCTATTTGTTTTCTCTCTTGAAGGAAAAACGAAAATTTTTGTACATTACACAAGGCATTACAATAGTTATGATCGGATTATTTCATTGTAATTTTATTTCATTATATAGTTGTATTGTAAACGGAAGATTTTGTCTCATTTTTTGTCATGAAGTACGTAACGTGTAACATTCAACATTTATTGATAATCCAACTGATTTCAATTAACGGGAAGTGTTACATTTCCTTAGTCTGCAACTGTACACCACCCGTGGGAAACCGAGGCCGGCTTAATAGTAAATCAAGTCTTTCAGGAATTTCAAAAATATGACGGTACGAAGTTCGCCGGATCAGCTAGTAATATAATAAACTGGCGAAAATGAAAAAAAAAGATTTGGATGGACTGCTGCAAATTAAGCAAAATCCTAAAAACAAGAGGATACCTCAACACCTTGTCCTGAATCTGTTAACCAAACTAATTGATTAATTTTCCTTTATGGACTAACTTAGCCTTCATACGTTGTGATTACTTTCTCGTTTCTCGACTTCATCCCCAGACCTCCTAGCTCAAATAAACTGATTGTTCAAATCACGACCTTCCATGAATTACATTTATTACTTTTCCAGTTTTATTACTGTGGACCTTACTTTTACCACTCTCTCATCTGAATTGTTTATTTATTAACCTAGACAGCCTTTTAAACAAACATTGATTTTTATCACAGCATTGACCATTCTGTCATCTGACATAATTGTTTACTCGCTATCTCCAGACCAAAACAGTCTACAAGCAAGAGATGGACATGCTAAGTCGCCTCCAAGAAATTACTCTGATAGCGGCAAACAAAGTGTACGTCAAAGAGGGAATGGCATTCGAGCTGGCCCCCACCTTCGAGAAGGACGTTGCGGAAGTCTTCTACAGCGAGGTGGAAAACATTAACTTCACCCAAAGAACTTTCGCTGCTGCCAAGATAAACTCCTGGGTGAGATTCAAATATTCGTTTTGTCCTAACAAACACCAATTTATTTATTTATTTATTATGAATTAACGCCGATTAACGGCTTTTACATGGGAATTGCAATAATTTGAAACAATATACATAGTTAACAAAAAAATAAATAATATAACAAAAAATTAAAGAGCACATATTGAAGTGACAGTATAAAGCGAAAATAGTAAGCTATTAAAAAACAAACATGAAGAAAAAGAAAACCTCATATACATGAATATGTTCAAGATATTATGAATTAAAAAATTACTACGTAAAGTACGTAGTAATTAATTGTAAAATTCCAGAAATAAACATTGATGAAGAATATAAACATACAAAGTATATTAGACTATAATCTAACTGAAAAGCGCTGACAAACAGCTTTAATTAAATAATGTTTGTATGTTGATAATCTTTCAATATTTATCATATCATCAACAACATATTTGTTATCAAGTATATGCAGGCGATTTATTATGGCATATAATTCAGCATTAGATCCTGTATTATTACAATGGTAAGGTAATGTGTGACGAACTGATCTACTCGGTACATGAAAACATATTAACGAAAGAAGTTCAGGAGAGTTCAACAAGTTATTAACAATTTTAAATAAATAAAATAAATCAGAACGAATTCTTCTTTCTTTTAATGTATCAAGTCCCAGTAGTTGTAACAGGGAGAAGTAATTAATATTTTCAATTGATATTCTCAATTTAAAATTAATGTGATGTAGGAATTTATGTTGAACACGCTCAAGGGAATATTCATGTGTACTGTAATATGGATTCCAAATGGTGAAATTAAATTCTAGTTGTCTTCTAACAAGAGAAGTATATAGTAGTTTGACAGTTTTAAGATTTTTAAAATCCTTCGAAATTCGTAAGATAAATCCCAACATTTGCATAGGGGGGGGGGAGAGATAGGATGGGGCAAGATGCGTTTTTTAATTTATTATTTTTTGCATATTTTATTTGGTGACCGGCCAACTCAGAATGAAACCAACTCAGAAGCACCTCATAAAGGTCATTAAAGAGTGATGATAAAAAAATATTGGTTAAGTTAAGTTAGGGTTTAAAATTATTTTTTCATAGCTTTTAATGACCTTTCTGAGGTGTTTCTGAGATGGTTTAATTCTGAGTTGCCACGGAACCGTTCTGAATTATTTTCATTTTTTACTGGGTTTTATTGCTCAGAAAGATTACACTTGTGCAGTATTTCACGTGACACGCTACAGTGGTATTGTAGACCAATTTCCGTGTTTTGATGTCTGACTTTCCCTTTATCCCACTTTTCTTTTTCTTTTTAATTTTTTTCTGAAATTTTTTAATTTAACATTTCAATGTTGGTGTTTAGTTTTAATTTGTTATAGATTATGATTCCTGAGTATTTAATTTCTTCAATATCCTTCAACCCGATATAGTCTCTTATTTCAACAACAGATAATAAAGTGTTTTTATTGATAGAACAGATATACATATTAAAATCAACAAACAAGTCCTGCTAAGCCAATTCAATTGGCTTGTCAACAGGTGCTTATAATTTAGTTACATATAGATTTTTTACATTTAAAATTTACATCTTATATCTACAGATTCAACATTTTTTCATACACATCAATTATCAATATAAATATTTTTTCCGATAGCCAATTTTTCACCATATATTCAACCTTATTCATAGAATTACATTGCTTTATAGTGTCAGGTAATAAATTAAATATCTTCGGTAAGATGTATTCAAACGTTCTCTGTCCGTACTTATTGTTAAATTTCGGAACTATTAACCCGTCGTTGCGCGTGAATCTAGTGCTGTATTTATGTTCTAATTTATCTTTATGCTGCGGGGTAAATATATGCTGAATTATAATTTTGTGCCATAGTATTGCTATAACAGGTAAAATTTTGGCACTCTGAAACAGCAACGGTGTATCATGTCTCTGTTTGAAAATATTAGGGACGACTAATAATTTTACAATTGCGTATTGTACAACTTGTACTTGTTTCAGATTGGTTTTAGAAGTATTTCCCCATATTGTTAATCCATATCTTATAATAGATTCTGCCAGTGACATATAAATTATTTTAAGTGTTTCAATTGAAAGAAAAAATTTTAATGTGTGCATTCTGCCAGCAATTGATCTGAGTCTTTTACAGGTTTTTTTAATATGTTTGTCCCATTTAAAAAAACAATCTACTGTAACACCAAGATACACGTATTCCGTAACTAATTCTAAGCTTTCACATTTACAATTAGTTGGAATATTTTTATGGATGCAATTAAAATCATGAGAAATAATATTAGGATTAAATAGAAATTTGGCATTAGGTGATCTTATATGCATTACTTTGGTTTTTTTAGCATTTATTAATAATCTTGCATCATGTGACCATTTACAAAGTTGATTAAAGTCAATTTGCATGAGCTCAATTGCAATTTTTAGATCTTTATGTGATATGACCAATGCCGTATCATCTGCGAATACAAAATGTTTAACAAAAGAGAAAAGTTTTTTCATTATAGTTACATAAATTATATATAGTGTAGGCCCCAATATGGAACCTTGTGGAACTCCTACAGATACATTTTTTGTTTTACTAAAAGTATTATTTATTTTGGTACATATTTTTTATCTCTAAGATAACCTTTAAATAAATTTAACACATTTCCTCTTATTCCAATTTTTTCTAGAGTTTTCAGAAGTTTTTTAGAGTTAATTGTGTCAAAAGCTTTAGGTTATCGATAAATAAAACAATAACATGTAATTTATTATTTAATTGATTATTTATATAATTGGAAAAATCTTGCAGTAGTTTTTCAGTGCTTTTTTTTCTTTGGAAGCCGTATTGATTTCGATCTATGATAGTGAATTTTTCAATATAATTATTTAATTTATTTGATATAAATTTTTAGAGAATTTTTTCTAATGCTGGTAGTATACTAATAGGCCTATAATTTCCCAATTCAATGTGTTTTCCACCTTTAAATATTGGTCTTGTAATGCTACATTTAAATTCTTGTGGAATATTTGCTTGCTTTATTATCATATTGATTAAATGAGTAATTTTTGGCCCAAGAGTTTTTATATTTCTTTTTAAATCAAACATTCTTATATTGTCAATACCTGTGCTTTTAGAGTTTTTCATTTCTTTAACAATGTTTTCAATATCAGTTATAGTAGCTCTTGGTATATATAAACTATGAGGTAGTTCTTCGAGTACTATATTAGTAGCTTTGTGATTGCATTTATGTAACATGTTGCTGATGCTATCCGAGAAGTAATTCACAAAATCATTTGACACAGAATCCTCAGTTCTATCTTTTAACATATATCGTGTTATAGTTTCATCACAATCGTTTTTGGGTTTACATCCTAAAATATTATTTATCTCGTCCCAGGTTTTTTTTGTATTATTAAAACAGTTTTTAAATTTATTGTTATAGTAGTTAGTTTTATCTTTATTTATAAGTTTATTGACAAGGTTTCGTTTTTTTTTGTATTCTGTTTCAAATGTTTTGTTTGTTGGTGTACTTTTCCATTTTTTATAAAGTTTTTCCCTTTTATTTATATGACATAATAATTCACTGCTTACCCATTCATTTATTGCAAAAGGTCGTGTTTTCGGTTTTTGCTCTATCGTTTTAGAACTACTCTTGTAAAATTTGTTAAATAAAGATTTTATTTTTTCATATAATGAAATACAATCCCTCTCCTCTATAAGTTTACTCCAGTTATAATCTTTGATATATCGATCAATAGCCTTTTGTGAGATGATTTGAATATACTTATTTACAAAGTCTACCTGACGTTTATGAGATTTTATATTGATAGCCGTAATAAAATGATCGGCAATATTATTTTCACAGGCGCAAGCAGTTATTTTCTTGCCTCTAAATTTGGCAAATATATGGTCAATACACGTGCGAGTAATTTGTCCATTTAATACAGCTTCTCTGGTTACTACATTAATGCATTTAGTTAAATAATGGTTAGTTAGTAAGTTTTCATATGAAGTTATGATATAATCTTGGTCATTAAGCAAATTTAGATTTATATCTCCAATTAAGATAATATTTTCCTTACTATTAATTGTATCAAGATATGATGATAATTCCGTTAAAAATGAAGATTTACTGAAATTAGGAAGTCTATAGATAGCTATTATATTAACTTTAGTTTTGTCCTGGAGTGTATGAGCTTTCCTGTTATATTTTCAAAATCTAGTGATTGGAACGATTTTGGCCTAAATTCAAATTTATTTCTTATATACAATATAATCCCTCCTCCTGACTTATCAGTCCTACAGTAGTTATATGCATTATATCCGGGAATATTGTACAAACACGTACTTTCAATTTGAATAGACGTTTCACATAGCATTATAATATCAATATGCTTCAAACAATTAAGTAAATATATATGCAATATATTCCAATATTTTTGTATAGATCTTATATTTAATTGAATACAAACAAGATTATCAGACGCATTTACGTTTTCTTTTTTTATCCAATCTTCTAAATTATTTACTGTACTACATTCTATTTCGTTATCATTATCTATATACGAGAAATTATTCTGAGCCATTGAATTCGTAGTTAAATTTTATGCAATACAATAAGATTGTGATACGAAGTTTTGTTGATTTTACATATTGAAATATTTCTATAAGAAATAACTCTATATTATAATGCAGTATAAGCTTCAATTTAATACTTGATATAATTACGTACATTTTTTTCTAATACACGTATTTATACTTAGCGTAATATAGCAATAAACATTGGAGGGGACCCACCACTTTCCCAACGGCGTTATAAGGAAACATATGGTTTCCTCCTTCACCGCACACCTCAAGACTCTACTTTTTTTTTTAAACGAAGCTACATTTATTTGAACGACTCTAGACCCTCCAATGTCCATGCATACGGGGTTAGTAAGCAGTATGCAAGTACTTACATTAAAATTATACAAAAGATAAATAGAAGTAGCAGCCCGTGGAATAATTCTTCTGAAATAGGTAACATCAATAAGAGAAGATAGTGTTAGTAAAAGAAAAATAAAAATAACGGCTAGACCAGTCGAAGAAACCTTCTGTAAATAAAATAAGTAATGAGGAAAAAACAGTTATATGATTATGTTATAATGTAAGTAATTACTATAATAGCGGAAAGAAAATAAAATATATAAAAAGAAGAGCCAGAGAAAGTATTCCATTGACCACCGGGCAGTCCCAATGAGAATACGTATAGCTATCGGCCCAATCGCAGACGATGCTCGAAGTCCGCGCCCTTTAGCCGGTTCCCCGATTTTGCCTCGAAGAAATGCACTTGGGAGAGAAGGGGAAGATTTTGAAGACCTTGAGGAAAAGATGAGCGTCGGGTTACCGGAGGGGGGACGGAAGGACATCGAGACCGCGCGGTTACGCCTCAGGCCTACGCATGACGATGGGGGAGGCGCGGGCGGATCGCGGGAAGACCACTCTTGGCTTGGTTCGCTTGGCAATGTGCATGGACAGGGTCTATCCCACCCCCTTTCTATGGGGAAACGACGATACATAACATGTTCAGTTCAGTTGCGCCACCAAAGAATGGAAACCAAAACTAATACAGAAAAATAGAAAATAATAAAAGCATTTATACATGTGAAACATAATTACAGAATCAGTTCAGAGTGATAATATATCGAGCGTTAGTGTCATCACTAATATCGATCACCAACACCAACATGACCTGTCGAGGTAAAAACATAAATCATTTTTAGCAGAGATCAGAAGAAAAAAAAATAGACAGATGTTATCAGTATTTTATAGGTCACATAAGTTATATTATAGATAGTTCAAAGCATATTCACTAAATAAAGAGTAATAGAGGAGGACCGAAGAAGAAGACGGGAGCAATACGTGTGGCACCTGAAACAAAAATGAATTTAATCTAGGTCGGCGACTCTAAGTACAGGCCATCTCTCTACCCAGGACTTGACAAACTTTTTCAAGCATTCAAAATTCTCTTTGTTCGACACAAGGTCAGCATTCCACGCTGGTCTTGTTATTCCGCGCAAGCCATCCAACATTTCCTCTCGTGCTTCCTTCATCAACTCGCAGTGCCACAGAATGTGCCTGGCGTCCTGATTAGTATCACCACATGCGCAGTTTGGGTGAGGAGAGAGGGTCAAGCTATGAAGCCGACCCCTGAATTCCCCATGCCCAGAAAGCATCTGCGTCACATAGTGATCTAGTTTGATGTATGCCCCTTCCATTCTGAATTTAACTGAAGGGAAGAAGGAGAAAGTCCATCTGCCCTTCGTCGACCTATCCCATCGCTCTTGCCATACACTCAACGTTCTCTCGCGCATCGCTTTGAGCAAGCCAGGGAGGGCCACGACTCCTCCCGGTGTCAGCTCGACTCCCAGGTGGACAGCAGTCCTGCCTCTAATAAGTTCCTTTTTGGTCAATATTTCCCTAATTTCAAGGTCAATCGGCAGAATGCCGGCCAGAACCGGTAATGCATCTGAGGCCACAGTCCTATAAGCGCCCAAGAGCGCCAACAGGGGAGTCCGCTGACCCCGTTTAAGAGCAGAGTTTATCAAGACGTTATCCAAGCGATGCTCCCACACAGAGGCAGCATATGATACTTGCGACACATATACCCCTCTGTACAGCAGGCGAATCGCCGGAGAGCGCAATCCCCATTCGGCTGTTGATCCCAAACTGACATTCTCGGATCATATATCACGGCTCACTCCAGCTTGCTACAAACTCCTGGGTTTCATCATCAGAATATGTAAGCAATTTGATGACCCAGATGCAATGATAGCCATGTTTGATGGAGTCATAAGAAGTAAGCTGGAGTATGCCAGTGGTGTGTGGACTCCGCACCAAGCGAAATATATTAATATGCTAGAACAAATTCAAAAAAAATTCCTTAGGTATGTCTATATGCGGATGCATGGAACGTACCCGAGATTCATGCACCATATGGAATTACTTGAGGCAACAAATAGATTTAGCTTGGAAACTAGACGTCATGCAAATCTTGCAATTCTTAGTTTTAACATAATCCATAACCGTATTGACAGCCCATTCCTCTTGGAATGTTATGGCTTATACGTGCCTGAAAATTTCAGCCGTAGTCGTCGACACGACTTGTTCAAAATACCATACGGCAGAACAGATGTTCTAGCACAGCATAGCATGACAAGAGGAATGGTGCTGATGAACGAAATATCGGAAACACTAGATATATATAACTCTTCTTTAGATAGCCTTAAGATTTTTTTGTATAATAATCATCTTTCTAGGTGTTAAGACTGTCAAAATGAGAATATTGTACAGTAATTGGATAAAAATCTGTTGTACAATTTAAAAAAAAAAAAAAAAAAAAAAAAAAAAAAAAAAAAAAAAAACAAACCATGTTACACAAACCTAGCGTAGCCGCTAAACTACTTGAAAACAGGGATGTTTTTTTGCCGTGACGCGAGCAGGCGGTATAAAGGGGCACAAACCATGTTACACAAATCTAGCGTTAGGTTAGGTTAGGTTAGGTTAGGTTAGGGACGCGAGCAGGCGGTATAAAGGGGCACAAACCATGTTACACAAACCTAGCGTTAGGTTAGGTTACGCATTTTTAAGACTACGAATTTTCATACTTCGTCGATTTATAAGGTATGTTTGATGATATTATTGCATGGTAACATTTAATTTTGTGTGGTAAAACATTTTTCTAGTTTATCTATGACTTTAAACTGTCATAATACTTCCAATATGTCGATTTTCATGTGTGCCTATAGAAAATTTTAAAGTCGTGTAACTTTGTTAATATTGCTTTCCGAAAAAAAATTCTTTCAGTTTTGGATTTTCCGGCCCATAATTAGTATAAAAAAATAATAAAAAATTATTTTGGAAGACCTTCCGTAAACCGAAATTATTCCTCATCTATTAAAGACGATGATGGTTTACGAGCGTCCTATAATATATCTTTACTAATAGCGAAGTCGGGGAAACCCCACACAATTGGAGAGCAGCTTATCTTACCAGTCATTGCGGAGGTCCTTAACAATGTATTGCACAAACCCGCACATGATATTTTAAAGAGAATACCTTTGAGCAATAACACCGTTCAGAGACGCATAGACGAGATGGGACGTGATGTGGAAAACATTTTATGCAAGTTCTTACAGACCAACAGATTCTCTCTCCAGTTGGACGAGTCTACATTACCCGGCAATGAAGCTCTGTTGTTAGGATATGTTCGATATATCAAAGATGAAAATATGTGCCAAGAACTGCTTTTTGCTACATATTTAGAGACTGATACCAGAGGAGAATCGATTTTTCAGGCCGTGGAACATTATTTTACTGACAAAGCTATTCCATGGAAGAACATTGTTTCTGTTGCGACTGATGGTGCACCGTCTATGGTTGGTCGTCATCGTGGTTTTATAGCTCACTTAAAGCGACAACTGCCTGATGTACTGGTCATTCACTGCATGATTCACAGGCAGCATTTAGTAGCAAAAAAGCTGAGTCCTAGATTGCATAAGTCTTTACAATATGTAATAAATGCTATCAACAAGATTCGAAGCAATTCTTTGAACTCTCGGTTATTTGCTCAGCTATGTGAGGAAAACGACGAAATCTTTATTCGATTACTTCTGCACACTGAAGTTCGCTGGATATCCAGAGGCTCTTGCTTAGAAAGATTTTCAGCCATTTTTGAATCTGTGTTGGAATTTTTACAAGAAAAAGATCCGAATTTGAAAGAAAATCTGAACAATTGTAAACAGATATTTATTACTTGACTGATATCTTTGGAATGTTCAACAAAGTTAATTTGCAGCTGCAGGGTGACGATCTTAACTTGATTAAAACAAAATCAATAATATCGGCCTTCGTGGGTAAACTAATCCTTTATAAACAAAATTTAGGCAGAAAACAATATTCGCAATTTCCGCATTTGTCAAAATTACCAGAAATGCTTCATGATGATGACATTTTATTATATGTCACTCACTTGGACGCATTACATAAGGATTTTGAGGAGAGGTTTGAGGATCTTTTAAATTTACAAATTCCTCAATGGATAATAAATCCGTACGATACCACTGCCATAGAAGAAGCCAATTTGATAATGCAAGAAGAGTTGATTACCATCAGCACAGACGAAGAGCTTAAGCAGAAGTTCAACCAAGGCTATCAGAAGTTCTGGTTGCAACGCAACATTGCAACACAGTATCCTACATTGTGGAACATTGCTGAAAAATACCTTATCGCTTTTCCATCATCATACCTAGTTGAAAAAAGCTTCAGTGTGGTGACAAACATTTTGACGAAACAAAGAAACCGTTTGAAAATCAACGAACGTCAAGATTTAAGGCTGCAACTCACCAATATTAAACCAGATGTAGCTAGATTGGTAGATAGTCACCAGGTTCATCCATCACACTGAATGTTTTATTTTCTATTTGCGAATTAATACTTTTTTAAATATAATAACTTAAGATTCTTTAAGTACGGTACCTAATTTGTAATAATCATTATTAATTAAACTTGATATTTACTGAATTGTATGTCTTTTTATTTTGTTAAATTTTGATGAGAAAATGAAGTCTTCTTTTACTCACTTAACCAAGTGTAAAGTTTTCCAATTGGTACCTTAGTACCTAGGTATTTTGTATCAATAGGAAAAAACTAAAAATAAGCCCGCTTATTCATAATAGTCTGCTAACTTAAAGCATTGCTAATTCTCACTCTGTCATCTTCTATTGACCTAAGTCAGAATGAATAAGGGGCCGTTCAAGTATTACGTAACGCACTTGGGGGAGGGGGGTCTTGCAAAACGTTACTGTGCGTTACGGGGGGGGGGGGTTGGAACAACGCGTTACGTAACATTTTTACAGCACTTTGCGCAAATTAAATGTGAATTTCAAGTAAAGCCACTTGGGCGTTACGTAACGCCTAGGGGGAAGGGGGGGGGGGTGAATAGGAAAACGTTACGGCGCGTTACATGGGGGGGGGGGGGTCAAAAATCTTCAAAAATTGCGTTACGTAATACTTGAACGGCCCCTAAGGTAAGTAGGTAATTTGGCCATGGGGGGGTCTGGGGTAACAGTTAATTTTGGAAAAGGGGTCACTTGTCCAAAATAGTTTGGGAACCCCTGTGCTAATACATCTACAAATATTCACAAAAAACATATCACTGCCTGGATTAAAAATCAAGATATTAATTTTATAGAAAACATTATAATCCCCAACCAAACATAACAAAACTACCAAAATTATAAAATGAAATAAACTAAATAATTAAATAGTTTTCAAGTATTCACCAACTATACATAGACTTACAACTTGTATATGTGTGTATTGTAATGTATGTATATATATATCTATATGTATATATGCATGTACGTGTATGTATATGTATGTATATGTATGTTTATGTATAAACATTTTTTTCTTATTTTTTCAAATATATTTATATCTTAATATTATCTATCTTAAAGTTTAAAAAAAAAATTAAAAACTTTCTACTACAACACATAAATACTTGTCACACTTAATCACAAACACGTAAACACCTCAGCACAGGTTCTCCTAGTGAGGTGTTCACGAAACATACAAAATTACCCATCCACAGTTTCACCTTCTCAAACCTACCTTACACCCAACATAATTAAATTTCAAAATATATTATGTAAAAATGTTTTCAAAATATATTATGTAAAAATTATAATAAATAGGTAAATACTGTAATATATAGAAATAAAAAAAAATAAATAAAAAAAGAGATATTACTGTTCAAAAAATAATATAATATAATAATTTTATTTTTGTTAGTTATTTGGTGATTTTTTATAATTTTTATAACAATATTTATGTAATAAAATGAATTTTTAATAACAGAATATGACGACGTTTGGAAAGCTAATGTCTTTATACAATGATTTTTTCTTTAAAATAGTATAAAAATAGAAATGTGTAATGTTTAGTAATAATAACGTAAATTGTATTTATTGAAATGTAGCAATTTCTACGAGAAAAATTCATATGTATTATAATAGCACTATATCTACTTTGAGACAGGTTTAATGTTATTTCTAGTCAATATTCTATTTTTTCTTTTGCTAAAATGCTCATTTTTTTATACACATTACATTTCGTATTGTCGTTTGCAGAATGCCTGATGTCAATATTCCAGTTAATTTTTTTATTTTTGCTATCACAGTTTTTACATTTAGGTTCTTTATCTTTGTTAGCACAATCTTTGTAGGAATGATCACCAGCGAAGTGTACATACGACGGTTTGTCCTTTTCTTTATGAAGACACCTGACAGAAGTATGTCCAAAGCCCAAGCAGTGAAAGCACTGAACCACAGGGCGGGCATCCTCTACTTGTATTCTCTGGTACCCCAAATAGATTTTACCGGTAGAAACTAACCATCTTCTTATTTTAGTACTAACTTCTATTATGTAATTAGATGTCTAATTATATTTGTTTTTCAAGATTTTTTTTAACGTCATCTCAATTTCTGGTTTATCTATCATTACAGCCTTGATATCTTCATTCTGTTCGATAATATCTTGTAAAATATCATCCTTATTGTAGTCATTAATATGCCCTTAAGGATTACAGTTGGTCTTTTCTTTTTAATTTCTGTAGCACTGATGTCTTTGAACTCGTCCCCAATAGCTTTACTCATTTTTTTCCGCATCGTACTTTGTCGAACATTTTATAAGTATTCTATTGTTAGATATCGCATTAACACCAATCACTTTGGCACCAATCTTACTTAAGCTAATTTTCTTCCTGATTTTATTTTGTATATTTTCTGAAGATTCTTCAGCATTGTTGGATGAAACTATTAATTTGTAATCACTTTTCAATATTTTATTTTGGTTTTCAGCTACTTCCCAACCTTCCTCTTCCCCACCTCCTTCCCCTCCCCATTACCTTCAGCCTCACAACATACCCCAATTGGGGATGCCATAGTCTCACTGGCTCCAGACGGGAGCAGTTGAGATTCTTGTGCGGTATTCACTGTAAAAAAAAAAAAAAAATATATCCAAATATTGGTTCAATTATTTTTTCTTTTGCTTCAGACAATTGAATAGTTAAATGTCCCATCCAGTTTAATAAATGCGAAAAAAAATATTATTTTTTTTCCGGACCGAGGATCGAACCCGTTCTCTCCTCAGCGGCTGGCTTTGACAGTTTAGCGAGTAACGCTAACCACTAGACCAATTCCTGGATGTCGGCCGACGAGATTTAATAGGTTTATTAAGGTTATAAATAATAGTTATCAATTAATTGAAATTTGTATTTTTAGTTGTTTTTAACTCACTTCTCAAGTAAAAAAAAACATCGTTTTTATTGAGGTTCTAGATTTTAGGATACACTATATATTTCGTTATTTTTCACTGTTTATTATTTATTTACTTCACTAAATCGTTGTATAGGACCGAGATGCGAACAAATTAAAAAGTATAGGACCGAGATGCGAACCTTGGGGTACGCCACTGGTAGCTTCAAATGTGTAAGATAAATAATCATATAAATGGACAGTTAACTGACGCCTTAATAAGTAATTCTTAAACCAGACTAATAGGTTCCCTTTAATGCCAAGTTTCGAAAGCTTGTTTATAAGTATTTTATGACAAACCTTATCAAACGCCTTACTTAAGTCGGTATATATAGAATCAACTTGTTGTTTATTGGAAAGTGCATTTGAGATGAAATTTTCATATAATGTTAGGTTAGTCAAAGTTGATCTGCCAGAGACAAAGCCGTGTTGACAAGTTGTGATACACGAGTTTAAAATGAAGCTGATTTTATTAAGGATCACTTTTTCGAATAGTTTTGGTATAGACGATAGAATACAGATAGGCCGATAGTTTTCAACAACGAATTGATCACCACTTTTAAATATAGGAGTTAAATAACTATGTTTCCATATTTGTGGAAAAGATCCTGTAGAGAGTGATTTGTTAAACAGTATATTAAGTGGAACGGATAAACTATCAGCACAATTTTTAAGAAAGATGGAAGGAATTTTGTCAGGTCCTGAGCTTGTTTTGGGTTCAAGGGTCGGAGAAAAAAGATTCACAACTTTTTCCAAAATTCAAATTTTTTTTTTCCTATACAAAAAGACAAACCTACTAAAAGTCCTTGGTGTGAGGTACGATCTTACTTGCTGAGCGCTCGCCGGGCACGATTGTGGTAACATTGCATGGTTGTGACTGACCCGTATCGTAACAGCGGAAAATAATAAAGCTGGCGGCACACGCCGGTCTATTTTTATCTTTTTACCACAAAACATCCCCTAAAAGTTGGAATTTCGAAAAAGTTATTTATCTTTTTTACTTATAATATCATATAGAATCACCTCCCGAAGTTAATGCATTTTACCCCCGGACACCCTGTATAGTATAATAATGGGATAATTTTTAAGTTAGTTATAAGAACGCTAGTGAAGGACATGGATGTGTCGAAACCGGTAGCAAATAAATAAAATGAAGTTACAAATGTTCTTTGTGAATAAAACTGTTGAAAAAAAATGTCTAGAAATTGTTATACAGTTGTCCAAAAAATGCAAACAAATAAAATAATTCATTTAAATAAATTAAAGACTTTCGAAGTCTTAAACTATAACAGCCTTACTATTAACAAAACGCCTTAACAAGCGGTCAACTGCATATTTGTTGCTTGCGCGGTGATCTGCGTTTTTACATCTTTACTAATAACACTAACAAGTATTTTATGATTTTTATGTTGGTCCCCTTGAATCTCACATAGATCTGCGCAGGCGCCGCGGCCATCTTGTTTTATAAACTTCGCGGTAAAACAATGTTTGACAATGTTCAGTTGTACTTGCAGTTAATTTTTATGTTTTTGAAGATAATTTTCGTTTAAATGATCAATTCGCTGTGATATTAGTGAAATTCAACATAATTACCAATGCTCGCGCATAGAGATATACAATAGAGGCGCCATGCCTTACAAATATATTCCAGATTCGTGTTCATCTCAGGCTTGCGGAGGCGTACGGGAGGGGTAGTTCGACACTTTCCGTTATCTACCGAACTGGCACGAATGCGATTGCAAAGCAGGGGTTTACAGACTTTTCAAGTAGAGGGCCGCATACAACGACATAAAAGTTCAACACTTATATTAATCAACCTAGTTATTTTTTACTGTTGCAGCGCCTATTTTTGGTAAACTTTCGAAATCACTGGTTACGCTTAATACAAATATTTTTTAGAAAAATCTTTATATTCACCTTAATTACTATAAAAGAAAAAAAATGCGATGGAAAATATTGCATTCAAAGTTTCAATTACGAGTATGACATCGCGCCATTCGCGGTCGCGAGTTCTGGAACGAGTTTCAGCACATAAATAACCCTTTTATATATAAACAGGCTGGAACACAACCATAATACTCGTTTTAACTTTAATGAAAGACTAATTGTACCTAAACATACAAATAAATATGGACAAAGAACGTTAAATTACATGATTCCCAGTTGTTTAAATATGCTTCCAGCTGAAATTAAAAACTGTACCCAAAACAAACAATTGGTGAACTTACTGAAGACTTGGCTTACGGAAAGAACTAATTTGTATTAGCTTACAATAACTAAAGACTTTAAAATTGTTATTCACGTTTTCATAATTTTTCTTTTATCTAAGTATATTTCTGTAAAAAAATTATTTTATTTTATATCTATAATTGTAAAAATGTATCTTAGTATATTTCTGTAAATTTTTTTATTTAATTTTATATCTTAAATTGTAAAAATGTAACTATTAAATCATTTTGATGTAAAGAACCCGTTAGACAAACTACTAAAAAGTAGTTTATCGAGACCTTTTGTCTTATATTTATAAAATGTATAAAATATAATGCTCTGAAGCCGGGTATTGAAACATTTAAGGGACTTACAATAGACTCCACACCGAGCGCGAGCCGCCATGTAAATATACCTGCAAAAATGTACAAGAACACAGGTGTCCTTAGACTGAGGGCACAGCGTAGTAAGGACTCGAACGTTCAACAGTCTGAATAGTCCGTTCCATACATTGCACGAACGCCTTTTACACATACGCTTGCCAGATGTATTTCAAATGACCAACACGACACGATGGTTTTTGGTCCACTAAATGCGTGAAATAGAGAATTGGAGGTACTACCTTCAAATCCGTCGAACCAATTTATTCGCTTATTGTCTCATCTATTTATGTGCTCGCGTTACTTTTTTTTTCAGTTTTAGTCCTTTAAAAATTGTTTTGTTGATGATTTAGTTTCGTTAACGATAAGTTTTAGGTTATTTCTGAAATTTTATTTTTTTAACGACTTTTCTGCGTGAATTTAATAAAACTTTCATAAAAGTAATATTATTTAATAATTATTTATTATATATTATTTAATGCATGTGTAATAAAAACGAATTCGAGAAATCGAATTAATTGCGTAAAAATGAATCCAAGATGTCAGATTTTTTCAGTTATTTTTTCAGAATTATTATAATATTTTTTATTCTTTTTAATTGTATGAACGAGATAAAAAGTGAAGTGACAGTTTTCTTCCAAATTCATAAAGTAAGAGGTGTGTATTTTTAAAATTTTGAATTTTCCAAAATTTTTCTACCATTTAATAGAATATGTTTACAGTCAGCAATTTTTTTTCAAATTTTTTCATGTTGAAACTTAAAATAGTGCAATTTTATTTTTATTTATTAGAGATAATATATTACAAAATTATTACATAAAATTTATAATACATTACTCCCAATGAGTTTAATAAAACTCATATCGGGAAGGACAACATTATACATCTAAAGGAAAATTATTTTTACATAAGAACACGGAAATCAATGAACAATACATAGATTTTTAAATGGACTGGACACACTTGATACAGGTAATTGAAGAATATACAAGAGTTACAAAGGAAGACAGATAAATTCGTCACTGGTTAATAAAGTTGCTGAGAAAATATCCTTTTAGAGCCTTTGCCAATATTTTTTTGTTTGATTCTGGTAGTTATAGGACATTAGGTAATGCGTTGTATTGCGTATGTGCGATGTATTGTAAGGAGTTAATTCCAAATTTAGTTGTGTTTGTACAGCGCCGGATCTGCCATACGTTCAAAAACGAGCAAAAAACCTGGCGCCAACTCCAAAGGGGCGCCGTGAGAAAATAAATATTGTATTAAAATTTTGTTATAATATTCTCTGAATCGTTTAAAAATTACCCATAGTACGAAATAATTATTACGCTCTATCAACACTTTCCAAAAAAAAGAATGCGCACGCATCAGGTTGGTTTACGGCTTACGAATTTATAGTCAGTTACAGAATTTTTTTACAAATTCCATATATTTAGTTTAAACGTAAGATCTATATTTCCATATATCTTTTACCGTCTTTTACGACGAATGTGTGCGATCCAAATTCAATAACCAATCACAGCGCGGTATTTTTGTTCAAGAGAACAAACAAACCGATCGCCTTTAAAATGCTGACAATTTTAGTTAGCGTACGCTCGCTATTGTTTTATTTTGTACGATTTAAGTCTCTAGGAGAAGGTAGTTAAAGACCATTTTCTTATGAAATCTTTAGTAAATTCCATTAACAAAAACATGGCACGGTTTGCAGGATTTGCAGGTTGCAACGTGTTACGTGTTGACAGTTTGACCATTGCAGATAATTGATTTGACATATTATTTAAAGTTCGTTAAATGTATAATTAATATCTATTAGATTTGTTATTTTACGGTGTCAGTGTAAGCGTCTTTTGTAAGCCGTTGATACAATACGTCAGTGTTTAGTGTTTGTATGGTGTTTGTTCGCTCATTTTGGTGTTTGTTCGCTCAACAAAGGGGAAATGCAAGGTACAAATTTGAGGTTATATTCTTATTAGTCAGAAGCTGTAGATGCTATTCTCGTGTTGTACGTTGCCATGAGATACTTATTTGTATTTGCTTTTTCTATTAATATTCGCGTTGGGTATATACATAAACGCAGTTAATCTCAATAATGTCTAATGGACCTAGTTCAGCGAAACCACTCGGATTGTCTCGTAACCTATATTTTAAATCATGGTACGGGCACAAACAAACAATTCATTGTATTATTTTAAAGCATAACTTGCAAAAAGAGTTTTTCCTAAGATAATTAAAATTGCACCATAATTTTATGTTTACTCAATAGATTCAGAGAGTATAGGGCTCCTGGCGATTCTCTCTTTAAAAAAAACGAGTGTGAGAGCTACCGCCAGGTCACTTGGAAAAGTCACACCTTTTATGTCTTGATTTTATTTGATAAATTAGTGTATAAAAAAATAAATAACATAAAAATATTGGGGTGAACGAATTTTTAATCAAAATAAAAATGTAGGGGGGGGGGCGCCATCGGTACCAACTGCACAGGGTGCCAGATTTCGTAGATCCGGCCCTGAACGGAACCATATAATTTTTCATAGTAAATAAAAACTAAAACATTGGATACGCCCGGGTTAAAGGGAGTGACCCGCATTTTATTAAAAAACGTCGGATTTTCTATCTCTTACATCAATTTTTGGTCGGACTTCCGGGAAAAACTTAGGTATTTTAAGGGGGTAAAGTTTCAATTTTTCATAATATATAAACTTCGAGTACACAGATCGACGCAGTTTTTTTTTCAAGTAAAATGGCATCAAAAAGTGAAAATCGACAAAATGTTGGTTACGTCAATTAGCCTTTCTGCCGTCGATACGTATTATCATGTTAATTTAAGTACCTTTATGATTGTAATAAATAAATGAAAAAAAATTATAATTAAAGTGGCGCCATTTAGGCACGACAAATAAATGTATTGTGTCTTCGGGTATTTCCCCCCGAGTTCCAAGTTATAGAACCGTTCATGTATTGAAGAAATTTCAATACTCTGGTCAACATTAACTTCACGCTCTGCGCCGTACCTACAGATATAATTGATGTGACATTTCTCGGTGAGCGATATGGAATCCGCGCGCACCACGTGACTTATGATACGTGATACAAATTATGAAAATTGGAGTCGATTAAATTCAACTTAACACTTTTATAGTACTTGTTAAAATCTTACCTTCCAACTCTACTGGCCACGGAGACCAAATGTGATGTTCCTACCTGGTTGATATACTTTATCCTACTGCTTGCTACTGGTCACCTCAACTAATTGTGACTATCCTGCCTCCTGCCAACCCCCTTTTATTTCTATTTAAACTCTTGACTAACATAAACTACCCCATGTCCTGCGTTTCTGTTAAGATGTATCTACCCTATCATTTTAGATATTTCTAGCCTATCCTTGGGTCATTCATACAATTCGAAGACCCTCTTTTCTTGATTTTTTTTATTCATCTTCGATATTTTCCGGGACTATTTTTCTAGCCCTTCGTCTTCTTCTTCAAAGGCGCTACAGCCCATTTTGATCTTTGGCCTCCATCAAGATAAACCTTCACCACCCTCTGTCCCCGGCCGTCGTATTCCAATCTGCAACATGGAGTAGTTCTCCTGCATCCTTCCTGACATCATCCTCTCATCTCAGCCTAGGTCTGCCCCCTTTCGTTAACCTCCCGGGTGTCCCATTAGAACCCTCAATTTTCTAACCCCATTGTTCGCAATCCCCGTGATGATTTCACACAGTAAATAAGATTTTTATATTAGTTTACATAATTTGTTTTACATTATCTCTGTACTCTGCGTTGTGAATTTTTCGTTTTAGAATTTACATTTACATACGTAGCATGGTTCCATGACAGTTCATCCTGCGACAATTTATACGGCGACAGTTCATCCTGCCGACAGTTCATCCCGCCGACAATTCATCCGGCGACAATTCATCCTGACAATTCAACCTAACCTAACCTATAAGTACAAAGATATTGGAATATAAGTAGATGTGCTATCTGCTGTTTTTACTTTGTGGGTCTGCGCTTCCGGGTGTCGCCGATATTGTTTACCAATTAACAAATAAACTAAAAGAACAAATAATTAACGAATAAACCAAACGAACGTTAAACTAAATGAACGAATTCTTTCCTTATTCAAAATATATTGTTAACCAATATTAATGCACATTTTCAAAAAATCAACGAAATGAACAAATTCTTTTTGTATGAAAACTACGCTAATTAGCGCGTAGTCCGGCGACAGTTGCGCGGACACCATAGCATATCTCTTCTGTATTAGAATATCTTTGTATAAGTATAACCTATAAGTTTAAGTATGTCGTATTTTGTTATTCACGCATGCTTCTTCGGAGAGTCGAAATTATTGTTAGTAAAAATATTTTTACAGCGGATTTCCACTCAAGATGCCTTCAGATATAAGTATATCGATTTTGGTCGTACGGCCGTATATCCTCTTTGCATACTTACTTAATAAAAATCTTCTAAATGATCAGGTAGGATGAATTGTCGCCGGATGAATTGTCGGCGGGATGAACTGTCGGCAGGATGAACTGTCGGCAGGATGAACTGTCGGCCGGATGTACTGTCGCAGGATGAACTGTCGCCGGATGAATTGTCGCAGGACGAATTCTCTGGTCACCATGTAGCATATACGAGAGAACAATGTACTATTTTGTGGTAACTTTGGTTCTTTTGAGAAAGAATGAGATCATTCTGAATTGATTTTACGTATTTTTATTCAAATATCTTTCCCGCGTTTTTTTTTTACATGAGTTCCACACAGGAGGTCCTGAGGAAAATTATTTCCCTCGGGGCCTATGTCATCTTTGGGGATGCTGTGTAGAGGGTTTTTTTTAGGAAAGGAAGGAAAGGAGAGTTCTGGAAAGGAAAAGGGTTTAAGGGGTGGGTAGGAATCTGGGGTTCAGTGTGTCCTGGTCATCCGCCTCCAAGACCTAGACAAACCTCACCCCATGAACCCGGGCACCCCTGCTAAATTACCAAACGTAGCGAACCACTTCGGGTGACCTATGGCAGAGATGTTGGTTATCCAATAAAGGTTCCCGGGGCGGCGTTTGATAAACTAAACCGATTAGGAACTAATTTTGTTTATTATAGAATAGATGATTATATATATATATATAGCCGAAAATATAAAAAAATGTCGACCGGAAACGATAATCGAGATCCTCAAAATAATATGACTCAGTGCTCTAATATAAACAATGACAGACATTTCAAATTACAAAAAGTAACTCTGGAAGACACCAAACAAATAACGCAATTCCTAAAGAATAAAAAATCATCGGGACCTGACGGAATAGACTCTAAAACATAATATAATAACACTCAGCTAACAACTGCTTATTCCTTAACATACGCAATAAATCTTAGTCTGAATGAAGGAATTTTTCCGAGCATTCTTAAAAAAGGTCTGGTTATTCCAATTTATAAATCAGGACCAAAAATTATGTAAAAAACTACAGACCCATTACATTATTAAACACTATGTCAAAAAATTTTGAAAAACAATAAAAGTACAATTGCAACATTATCTGGAGAACATGCAAATGCTCTCAGTGAACCAACATAGCTTTAGAAAAAATAGAAACACCAACATATATATTTAGATGCTTAGGAGATATTTTGAATGAAAAATTACTTAGAACCACATACTTCGCTTTCTCTGTCAATCAAATATACAATACGGCATTATAGGATGGGGCGGTACAATATACAAATATACAAATAAAACACAACAATATACAAATCAAACACAAACAATTTACATATCACAAAAACTAATAATAAAAACAATTTTTAAAAAACCCTACTCATATTCATCAGAACTGTTATTCAAACAATTTGAGGTCAAAAAATTAAGTACGTTATACTTTTATCACGCAACATTACAAATTTATAAAGATAATATTCAAAATAAAGTTGCACCCTTCAAAAATAACAGAAATCTTAGACAAACGTCAATACTTCCTATTCCAAAATGTAAAAAAAACAATAGGACAGTTAAATCTACTACCTGAAAAAATCAGAAACATGAACAATAATATAAAAAAATTTTAAACTCAGCTTAAAAATTATACTGAAAATTTGAACTGAATAAAAAATAATAAATTGAACCAATATAATAACACCCCCCATTCACACAAGCCCTGCTTATTTATGGGGGTACATCAAATACATGTATTATGTAATTAATTATTGTAAAAAATATATTATAATGTATGTATCTTTTTGTAAAAAAAATATATATATTTGCTCCTAATGACCCTGTTTTATCGTTACGATCTCCATGTCATTATTTTTTCCAGTTACCCGATGTTTTATTTCCACTCTGTACGTTATCTAGCTATTCTACCCCTTTTTTTAATCATTCAAGAGCGGTTTCAATTTGACCGTCCCCTTGAATTATGCATCTTACATTTTCCGCATTTTCTAGTGGACTTATCAGTGGTTTTATTTTCAACATTTCCATGTGAAGTTTTTTTTTGTTTTAATCGAAGTCTTAGGCACTCGAACTCACGCCGTTTTCGATCGCGTCTTTATAAATAATACCATTGATACCCACGGTCAATAACCGTAGAGTTCTTTGTTCTCAGTTCTGTTTAAAATAATGGTTATTCAACTTTCATTCTAGTGGGAACCAACTCAGGATTGTCCACTCTGATCAAGGTCCACGAGCTTCGTACAAGCCCCTCGATATTTCAATTGACTATCATAATTTATAATAGTTTTTCCTGTATTTTGATTGGACGCTTCTTAACTTTTTTTGTCCACGTTGCTACTCCCATGCGGGAATTCACCATGGTTTAATCTTTCTACAGTTTTCAGTATTAGTTTTAGTCACGTACAGGTGTCATTGAGATTCCGTTTTTTTTAAAAGTTTAAAAATATTCCTGTAGGCTTTCTTAAACGTGAAAATGTTTCTTTTGTGTATCAGGGTGAAATGACTTACTATTCATCACATATTGCAATTATTACTCTCATTTTTTTTATTTTTTTTGTGTTATTATTATATTGGTGGATAATTATTAATGGGAGTGCGTTGATCTGCACTGGTCGCTAGGGTCTCCCCCCCCCTGAGGGTATATCGCGCAGCAATCGAATGTTGTCCTTTTCAGTAAATGGTAGATACTCTCAGAATCGCCCAGATTTGAAACTTTGCTTGAAATGGTGTTCGGTTACGAAATCTGAATAGCCAGCACCTTCCCCAAATTTTATTTAATTGATACGAGTTTTCAAAATTTACTAATTTAAAATAATATATGGTATATTCGCGGCATATTACAGAGTGGAAGATACTCTCAGTATCGCCCAGATATGAAACGTTGCTTGAAATGGTGTTTGTTTACTAAATCTGACCTTCCCCACCTTTCTCTTCCCCATCTTCACCCCCTCCCCACTTACCGTCAGTCTCACAACATACCCAATTAGGGATGCCATAGTCTCACTCGCTACAGATGGGTGCAGTTGGGACCCTTGTTTGGTATTCGATACGATACGATACGATTGTACCACCCCAGCCAGGAGCACTCCTGTCCCGGTGAGACCGGTACACCAGGGGGCACTGTTTTGTTAGGACTTGGAACACATGCTCTGCGGATGGGAAGGAGGTTGGAGTTAAATCGACCGGTATAGGTACATGGCAACCTAATAAGCCAATATTGGAATTTAGGATGGTCAGGAATAAAGGAATGGATTGAGCGTAATACTTTCTTTTTGTTTGTATCGTCCTTCTTCTTGCCTCTTCTCGGCTCTTCTTGGATCTTCTTGGCTCTTCTTGCCTCTTCTTGATTCTTCCCTTCTCATCTCGGCTCTTCTCAGCTCTTCGTGGCTATTCGTGGCTTTTCAAATTTCTTCTTGTCTCTTCTGGGATCTTATCGTCTCTTCTTGGTTTTCTTACCTCTTCCCAGATCCTCTCGCCCCTCCTTGACTGTTCTTGCCTCTTCTTGGCTCTTCTAGGATCTTCTTGGTTTTTCCTCGGATCTTCTAGTCTCTTCTGGTCTCTTTTTTTATCTTCTCACCTATTCTTGGATCTTCTGATTCTTATTGACTCTGCTTGGCTCTGCTCGGCCCTGCTTGGCTCTTCTTATCTCTTCTTTGCTTTCCTTGTGGGACCCTTAAAAAACTCGGGTATTACTTAAAAAAAAATTAATGGACATCATCCACCTTCACCCAGTAGTAAAAGAGTTAAATGTAATTTTTTTATCTCTGTGGTCTCGGACTCGGAGATCGCGGATTCACAATGCGACACAGGCAAACATATTTTTAAATACAATATTATGTTGATTACCTATAGTGTTCTGTTCCTCTGTTTAGGTTGAGACAAAGACCAATGAGACAATCAAGAACTTCATCGATGCCAGCGATTTGGATGATGAGACTGCTCTAATACTTGTCAACACCATCTATTTTAAGGTTAGTAAACCCACATGGTGTAGAACAGTGGTCCCACGAGGGTTGTAGTACTCTTACTACTTTGTACCTACAAGACACGTAGTTCACATTCACCATTAAACTCGCGAGCTCACGATGGACACGGTCGAACAAAGGCTCCGTATTAACACTCACAATATGTGTTGACAGGACGATATGTATTTTTCAATTGAATACTATGACACATGATTGTATTTAGTTGGCATAATGTGGGTATGAAAAAAAATTTGGGTTAGAATTATAATTTTGGAAAAAATGTACCAACATCTATTGTCAAAGGATTATTTTTCAAATTATCTGCATTACTCATAAACATTCTTGGAAGAATTCCACGTATCTTCAAATCGCCTGGTTTATGTACAAACTGATTTTAGAAAAGTCGTTCGTCCGCGGGCCGCGGGTTGGCTTGATGTAAGTATTACTACGTGAATCGTCGACCTTCGTCCTTCCAGCGCAAAAGAGCCTGGAAAAATGTGCATATTCCATCTTTTAATCTTAACTGTATATTTTGATCCCCATTTGGACATTTAAAACTATTTTTATTTATTTTATTATTTTCATATTACATTTGGTTATAATGATGACGTATTGCCCATCTCACTAGGTGTGAAACGCCTGTGTTGAGATGGCAATTTACAGAGTGGTTATCTAAGATTTTGTTCAAGTAATATTGTGAAAATGACAGGTTTATATAAAATCTTTTTTTCATTTAATATATAATTCAAGTATGTTACATATATATATATTATATTCATTTTTCCGCAAGAGCCATAGAATTTTTCCGCAAGAGACACCCTTCCTTTTTAACACACTTCAGGCGGACGAAAACGAGGAACCTACCTGAGAAAATGGAATTTGTTTTTAACCAATACAGCTTTGAAAATAATATATTCATTTGAATGGATTTCTTTATATAGTTCTGACTACTACTATGTAATAGGACTCCACGAACAGAAGTTAAAGTTAAGTACATATCCTCGCTCAGCACCGAACGAGTACAATCGCATTTTTTTGTAAAAAGTTAAACAATAAATATAGTTACTCACATTAATTACTCGCCCACCTGGGCGATTCCATTAATTTAATATGGAAACCGAAGAAATCTTTAAAAATATTAAAGACTTAGTTAATAAGATCACTTCAGTGAAAGACTCAAAAATATAATTAACACTGGAACAAAATATTGTATCAGTAGAAGAAAAAATTCAACACGAACTAATTTGTCTACAAAAGAAGATCTTAGAATTACAAGAAATTAATATTAAAAATAATCATCACTACACACAGAAACTTGAAGAAATTCATCAAAATAACAAAAAATCATACGCAAGTGCACTAAGTAACAATAAAAACTTCGTAGAAACTTCATATAATGCAGAACAGAAATACGCCATTTTGATTACTTCAAAAAACACCTTGAAGGCCGAGGACATAGAAATAAAAATTCAAAAAAATATTAATTTAACAAAAATTAAAGTTGGAGTAAATGGAGTAAAAAAGATCGGAGAATAAAAATTAGTGATTTCTTGCCAAAAAAAAGAAGATGCAGAAAAATTAACCGAAGAGATAAATAAAGTAATTGGAAAAGAAGTATCGGCCGCAGGAAATAAAAAAAGGAAACCGTGCTTAATGTTGAAAAGGCTGCAATGCCAATTGACTGAAGAAGAAATTATAGACAGGATTGTTCAACAAAATGAAGGATTAACCCTAGCGGACAAAAAAGACATTAAGCTTATCAAGGAATTAAAAAAATAAGTACAATGAAGGAAAAGAAAACGACACCACTAACTACATTATCGAAACAACTGGACAATTAAGGAAAAAACTAATAGATAAAAAAAAAAAAAAACAAATTCCAAAAAGTGTACGTCAATGACTGCAGTCCGCTCACACAATGTTACCATTGCCTCAAGTTCGGCCACACAGCTCAAAGATGTCTCGCCAGGACGTAGCCTCCCATTTGCCCTCATTGCACCAAGGAACATTTAATATTCAAATGTGAAAACAAAGAACAAACTCCAATCTGCAACAACTGCTGTGTCCAAAATAAAAGGTTTGATATGAACTATTCCACCGATCATAGAGTCGATAGCATTAAATGCCTTTACCGACAAAAAATGCTTCAAATTGCTAAAGAACGCATTGACTACGAATAAATATTGTAAATTTTCATTTCCTCAAACTCTTATCTATAAATTAACAATGAATATTTTTTTATGTAACGCATTAGGTAAAAAAAATATGTATAGAAGAAAATTTATATCACTCTATAAGAAATTTCTATTTTATTTGCACTGAAAAAGGATTTACTCAATTTCATAAAAATATTAAAAGCGTAGAAAAAAAATTAATTAAAATTAGGCTTTTACAAATACACAAAGATTGTCTCAATAATGTTAACACTCTTTTTTCGAACAGCAATAGAACAAATATCCTTGGTTCTCTGACTATACCTCGCTGTTACACCACCACAGCCCAACAATTCTACAAATATATTGGTGTTAAATGGTTCAACGAATTACCCTTGAAATTAAGATTGGAAACAAATTACAAAAAATTCAAAAAATCAATAAAAACTCTTTTTATATAACTTATCAGCATAACAACTCAAATATAACATTAGTTATCCTTTTTCTCTAATTATTTTTTTATCTCCTCCGCTTCAATATGTTGTTTTTCTTATCTATTTTTTGTTTTATACATACATATATATAAAAAAAATATTTATGTATATGTACAAATATGATTTTTTCTTATTTTCTGTTAATTATCTATTTTTCGTTTTATATATTTAAAAAAATATTATTTTTATTTTGCTAAATTGTGGTTAACATGCGTTTATCCGCCTTTTTAACTCGAGCTTTGCTCTTAAAAAGGGTGTAAAGCGTATTATTAAATGTATTTTAATAGGAAACTTTATTTAATGTATATAAACATGTAATTGATACTATTTTATTAAATAAAAAAAATTAAAAAAAGTGTTGGGTCAACTAATGATAATTTATGTGTAAAAAAATGTACGTATTTTATTACGTTGCTAAAAAATTGCTTCATTTTGTGGCAAATCATTACAAAAAGAATAATTTGCGCATCTTGTTTATTTATTTATTTCAAAACATACGGCACAACATGTGCCATTGATATAATTATATTATAATACAATAACATAAAGAAAGTGACAAATAAATGTAAAGTTAAATATAAAAACAAAAGTAAAAAAAGGAGTTAAGGTAATGAGTAGTAAATAGAATTAAGATGTATAGAATGAAAGTATAAAGTAAAAGTGTAAACTATAAAATATAAAGTATAATGTAAAAGTAAAAAATTTAAATTAAAAAGTTAAAAGGCAGGAAATAATATAGTTAAAAGTAAAATATATAGACTATATATAACCTTTATAAATAATGTACAGTAAAAAAGTTATAAATATAAAAAAGTATGACAAGTAAACAGTAAGAAATGTTCTTAGGAGCCAAATATTGAAGATAATATAAAATTTAAAAAAATGTGATGTGGTGTAAGTTTCTTTTTGACAAAATATTTTTCAGTATAAATGTCCAGAAGATATGAAGATTGTATCACATATATATAGATATTTATGTGTTTTATTCATATACATATAGTTGGGATCCTTACAAAGAGATTGGTGTTCAATATTCATATAATAATATTTGACAGTAACGCCTTTCCAGGCATTCATGTAGTACCGGCAAGAAAGGTAGAACTACTAGGGGCAGTCAAAAAGTAATGCCTCCTATTTTTTTCTCCTTAAATTGTCAAGATGTGAAAAAAATGCAATTGCATAGTTTTGCAGATGACACAGTCCTTCTCTTCCATGGAAAGTCGTGGGAGACTTTATTTGAAAAAGCGGAAAAGGGGATGAATCGGTTAAAACAATGGCTTGATTCAAATTCAATAACATTAAATGATACAAAAACTAAATATATTAAATTCAAAATCCACAACAAACAGACAGATAACCTCAATATAAACCTAAACATAAAAATTCATTAAGACTGTTTAAACGTGAACCGAGAAATTCCTTGCAACTGTCCAAAATTGAATGAAAAACAAACAATAATAACCTTGGAATAATTATTGATCAAAACGTAAATTGGAACTCCCAAGTGGAAAATGTGAGCATTAAAAAAGACTAACCTATTTTTTCAAAACAATAAGAAACATTTTAGATAAAGAACAGCTAAATAAAATCTATTATGCATTAGCCCAATCTCATCTACAATATGGTCTTATCGGATGGGGAAGCTCATGCGATTCCACTATAAAACCAGTCCTCATAGCACAAAGGGCAATTCTGAAAATTATACTTAGAGTCCCCATCAGAACCCCTACAGACTGTGTTTTTAAAGCGCTGAATATAATGTCACTGAAACAATTATATACGAAAGATATTCTAATATACGCATTCAAAAACCAGGATAACTTTACACAGACAAACTAGGGCCGATTCACAAGATCTACATTACAACATACATTCCACCAACCTACAACTAAAACGACTTTTGGACAAAGAAATATGCAATACTTCTCTATAAAATTATTTAATTTACTCCCTCTTGCAATAAAAACCATTAGCAAAATAATCGACTAAAAGAAGCATAAAAATATGGATTATGGACATGGGAAGAAAGAATACAGATACAATTTTGCAACCTAACAAAGATTAATTCTTGTGTTGTACTTTCTTTTAGATTTAACTTTACAATTTTCCTCTGTAATATTTTAACATAGGTATTTACATACATATATTTCAAACAAGAACACTTGTACAATGTATCCTTAAACAGGGTACCCCAGTAAGGACACATTTTTCTCTAAAAAACTGTAAAACAAAGAAAAAAATAAATAAAAAACTACACTACTGACGATTAATTTGTTACTTTTAAATATAATCTCCGTCCATTTCCACAGCTTTGGCCCGTCTTTTAACAAGGGCATGTATCACAGTGTTATTAAAAGCAAGGTCACACTCAGAACACGATCGCCATAACTTTCTCGGCCGATCACACAGTTTTGATTTTTTTGCCCTTGGTAAGTTTATATGACGCAATTCCATTGACTGCCTCTTTGATTGAGGATCAAAAAAGTGAATCCATATTTCGTCTCCGGTGACAATTTTTTCCAGAAACTAAGCGCTGTAAGTGTTGTGAGGCTATTATGGTTTTTCTTGTTTTTTACTCTGGCACGTTAATTTTCTTTGTACCCTCCTTGCACAAACCTTTGTTGAATAATCAGAAGTCGAATAATAATTGTCCTCATGCTGCCTTTACTGAAGGAAACAATGCGACATCTATAGTTATCTGGGGTCTCCACGATTGATGTTATCAGATCGCTCAATGTTGCGTACAGTCACTTTTTCGTCAACCAGCTTTTCGTCAACCAACGGTGTTTGTCTTTCAGCTTCGTTAGAGTGATGAACCCATCGTCTAGCAGTGCTGACGTCCACTGTTGCATCATGGTTCACATTTTTCAGTCTTTCATGAATGCGAATAGGCGTTTTACCTTCTAGAGTGAAGAATCAATCACAGAACGCTGTCTAATATGAACATCGATGTCGGCCATTTTGCAAGCGACTGGAGTGCTGCCACCTGTTGACGCAAAAAAGTTATTACTGCAGCAGAATGTAGAATTAGGTTTGACGAATTGCACCGAATTCAAAATTTTTACTTAACTAACTTTATTTATTGTACAAAAAATTAGGAGGTATTACTTTTTGACTGCCCCTAGTACCCTTCCCGCCTAAAATGTGTTAATTTGGTTTTCAACATTATTAATATTGTTTTGACTTTTCATTTTAGTATCCAACTCTTAGCTTTGAACATTTTTGTGTTTGATTTTGTGAGTTCATTTTTTCTCTCAATATTGTAATTATTATGTACATTTAAAACTGTTCATATTATTATACGCAATCTCAATAATATTTAACAACGTCTACCTACTGAGGATACAAGCTTTCAAAATTATGATATTTGCAGCCGGCCGAAAAGAGTATGACATCACGGTACGTGTCAGACCGTATTACAGCACTGAGACACCATTGCATACGTTTTACCCAAGTTTATTTGAAAGATCGTAACTTTGTCATTTTTATAGATATCGAAAAATTAATTTAACTGTCGTTTTAAGTCTTTAAACAAAAAATGTTTTATTTAAAAAAAATTCAAAATATGTCAAAAATGCTTTGGTTTAGAAATTTATTTCCCACACTATCTGAAGTGGCTACACCACGAACTGCAAAGTTAAGAGTGTCATTCTGTGGTATAGCTTATTGCTTAGATCTGAAACATGGTATAAAAATGATAGAAATAGGCATGAAATGTATTTTTATATCGCAGGGCGAATGGAAGAGCAAGTTTGACCCGAGTAAAACCATGAAAGCCGAGTTTGGCGTTGACAAGACCACCGTTGACATGATGCACCATATGTCTATGTTTAATTACGGAGAAAGCGACGAATTGGATGCAAAGGTAATGTCACATATTCTTATTATTCATTCGTTAATAACATTTAACTCCGTGGCAGAGTTATAAGCTCCATGTCTCCAGACTCAGGGGTGGCGAGATCGAATTGTTAGGCCGAGTAGTTGTCAGTCTGGTGAGGTAGGGGCTATAGGAAGAGATTTATTAATGCGGTCTTGAAGAGGCCTGGATTACATGAAGCAGGAAAAACAGTTGCCGGATGCTTGTTCCACCTACGAGCCAACATACGCAAAAACGAGTTGAAGAAACGACTCATTCTCATGAAGCAAACATCAACTTACTGTGAACGGTTGTTCCCATCGGATCAATGCGGCTAGCTACTTCGAACAGTCTCAATTTAAATTTGCATCAGAGATGGCAATAGGTTTGTTAACAATAGAGTGTCGAAAAGACGAATCGACCTCCCTTGCACAGGATCAAGTAGATTTATTAGCTATTTTGGAGCTCCAGCTTTAGTGCTTTAGTTCAATTTAGAAGGTCTTCGAAGCTCCTGTAAGCACTCAACCGTAGACCACATTTCTTCACCTTTTTAACTTAACGGTACCTTGCCCATGAGGTTGTTGGGAGATTGACGTAGTCTCTTGGTTCCACAACGCCCCCTCAGATATCTGAGCCTTCTTTCCATCGACTGATAAATTGAAACAATAGTTTGCTGAATATTTCATCATCTAAAGCTTTTTATGTGTATCCAACTCTCAAGAACTGCATATTATGTTTCCTGAAGTTTTCCCAGTTCATTTAATTTATAATATTATAATATTATCATGAAGCGGTGTGCTTTAATAATATTGTGCGTAAAACTCATTTTATCATGATATATATAATCCTCAGATCTTGGAGCTGCCTTTGGAAGGTGATGATATGACCATGCTCCTCTTATTGCCTAACAAGTTCGATGGTCTCGCAGCAATCGAAGAGAAAATGAATGAAAATTACGCCGTATTTTCCTTGAATAAGTTTAAACTTATACCAGAACTGGTCGACGTGTCCCTGCCCAAGTTCCAGATCAAGAGCACTATTAATCTTGGTGTAGTCCTGCCTATGGTGAGATTAATTTGTCTTTTCTCCTCCACAAAGGTTCTCGTCCTTCACCAATCCTCTTACACACTGCCAGTGCACCTCTTCCTCTGTCTGCCTTTGAAACGCCTGCACTATAATTTGGAGGATGGCTATGGGTACCAACTTCCCAGAACCAATCATCGGATAACCAACACATCCGCCATAAGTAACCTCAAGTGGTTCGGTATGTTTGGTGGGTTAGCAAGCAATTCATGGTGTGAGGTTTTTCCGGGCTTGGTGCCGACCCCAGCAGCCTACCTAGGCAACGGAGAAGAGAAGAAGAACCATCATACCTTTTCCTTCCCAGAACTTCCTCCCTCTCCTGTACATAGCATGATGACATAGACCACGAAGGAAATTATTTTTCTTGGGGCCTCCCTGTTGGAATTAAAGTGAAAAAAAAACTTGACACAAAACATCGGTTCCATACTCGGTAAGATTCTCTTATTCACGAACGCTTCCTACAGCATATATATATATATATATGTCTCGCAACAATAAAGTATCGTGAAAACAAGCTTATGCATCCGAGTGCTTAAATTTCATTTAATTCTGTAAGAATTTTCTTGTGTGAGATGTGGGATATTACCGGCTTCGTACGATTGTGAATTTGTCTTCGAAATGACAGAAAATAAATCTGTTTTTGGGAACGGTTTCGATGTCGATTGAATTCTACCCCGTCATTCTCCTCCCATTAGCTCCGGTGCCTTCATGCGCACCTGTTTCTATCAGTAAGTCGCTCAGCCCTATGGGATCACAATTAGGGCCTCCGCTTTTGGAGAAACTGAAAAAAAACACTTCTAAACCTTAGACTCGCCATAGTCTCTTTTGTTTTCAGCGGTTTTCAGTAATTTCTTAATTCAAAAGTTAAGGCACTGGCACACTTGTGTGGTGTGGTGTGTCGTGGCGCGCCAGAAGCACATCGGTTTCTTACATTTATTATGGTTAGAGACATATTTGTAGGTTGTGGCGTATCGACAAGCGACGACGATGATTGGTTAATTTGTAGTCACGACACACCACACCACACAAGTGTGTTTCCGCTTTTATTCATGTATTAAAAAGATACATCCAACCGAAGCCAAACTTCCAACGCAAGAACTACCCTTCTCCACAATCGTCCGAAAGTTTGAAGTTGGAAGTTGGCCTCAGTGTGGCCGTACCATAAGACAATCAAAGAATGTGTGTTTTTTCTCTAATGACGCACAAAATTGTTGAACGGGGAGCATGAAAATAATTAATTGTATTGCTTATAATAATAAGTAATTTGTGCGTACATATAAACGAAATGTTATTTCTTCACTTTCACTACACTGTTTGCCGTGTTTGAAAACATTTTCTCATCACACAGGAGGGCATTTTGGCGCTCTTTAAATGCAATTTTCCTACTGGTAAGACACGACCTTACTCGACGAGTGACAGTTTAGTACAAAAGTACTAGAAATCGAGACCAGTGCAATTGTCTTGCTTTTGACTCCCCACTTTAAGATTTCTACCCCGCGTCTACATATAACGTCAGTATATAACGTCTTTGTTCTCAATGCAATCAACCTCCTTAACAAAGTCGTTATTTTCCTCAGCTGACTTGTCAAAACTTGACAGTTCATGAGCCGCTACCATAGCAATCTGTCAACAATGCAAAATCTTGAATGGTTAACATAAGTTGCATTGCTGTGTCATTGCCATGCTAGCGGCTCACGAACTGTCAAGTTTTAACATGTCAGATCAGAAAAATATCGATTTTGTTAAGGAGGTTGCTTTCAATCGCTTTGAGAATTGTTTTTTTTTCAGTTTCCCATAAGCGGAAGCCCTAAAGAGCTTTACTATTGTGGGCCATCAAAATTCGGATATTTTTTGCCTGTTGCAAAGGGTTAAGCGCCACATGAACTTTTACCACAAAGTTTCAAAAATACACCATTAAAAAAAATACACCATTAGAAAAATACCATTTTCGTAAAATTTCAACAAACTTGACATTTTCATTACCACCAGCTCGGTATGGGCAGCATGTTCACCGACACGGCAGAACTTGGAGGTCTCTTGATCAACCCTGCTCCACTGAAAGTCACCAAGGCTATCCAGAAAGCGTTCATCGATGTGAACGAGAAAGGAGTTACAGCAGGCGCTGCCTCTGGTATGGCTATCTTATTCGTTTTATGATATATGTACCATGTTTTTAAAATTAAATTTTATATGCTTTTTCATTTGGACGTCTTCGTTTTTAGTTATTCCTTTTTTGTGAGTGATTAGTTTGAGAAATAAGCAATTTTAAACCCTCGCGTATAGACTCTTGTATTTCTTAAAAACGCTGTCAGAAGGTTGGAGAATTTATGTAATTTTCAGCTTTGCAATAAAATCCAAATAAATGCAACATTTTTGAAAGTATCCGAAAATTAAAAACTGTTACCTTGCCTTACTGTTGGCCTTACAATCGGAGGCAATCTTGGGCGTTCCCTATTCTCTCGAACATTGGTTATTTAACTCGCACACCAATCTGGTATCGTGGGGTTGCCTGCCACAATACCAACTTTAGGGCCGATTTATCTACACCAGGGGTAGGGAACCTGCGGCCCGTGAGCACTTTTGGTGCGGCCGCTGAAAAAAAATTACACCCAAACAGCACTATAAAAAAATTACACTGAGAAAGCGAAAAACGTTTTCTTTCACAGTGTTTCAACTACATTTAAAAGTTATTATTACTTAATCCGGAGAAAGTTATAACATATCTGACAGGATGTGCTTACATATGCATCTATGTTTCTGGAAATCAGGTTAAAAATAAATACATACGTGATCCAACATCCTTTTTTAGTTTATTTTAAAACTTATTATATTGTATGACAATTCTATTTAAGAAGAAAAAAAAATATGATGGGCTTTCTTTATAAATTGCTACAATTCTGCAATAAAAATAGTTAAATAAAGAATATCATTCCATATAAATTTTTGGAAATAGTTAAATAAACACATAAAATTTAAAAAAAAAATTATTGCAGTCAATAAATTTACTGAAAAATGCAGGAAAACTATTCATGTTCCGAATGATCTGTAAAAATTAAAGAAGCGTATTAATCTGCTGACGTATTTCGAAAATAACAGTTCTAATGTTCCGAGGGGATTAAAATTTTTGTTTCAAACCAAATGCTGCAAAATTTGTAATTAGTAGTAAAACCATTCGCACATTTTGAGAGTAATACTAATCAAAGCTGGGGACTCATGCAGATTAACTCTTAATTTAAAACCATTTTTTTGTTGTTTAGAATGAAATGATCAAATTCCAGTTGTGAAATCATTTGCTGACACATTTTGAGGGAAACCATGCTCTTATTTGAAGTGCAGTTATTAAATTTAGTGCAAACTATGTATGTACCGCCAGAAACAAAGAAAAACCGTCCTGAGTACTGAGTGTAGTTTTCATCCACCGGACACAGATTTATTTGACCAGTTTTTTGTTCAGAATACAACGATGAATTAAATAATAAGTTGCGAATTAATCAAAGGAAGCCATAAGTTTGTACAGCGCACTTGAGGTGATTTTTCACAAAAACGGCGCTATATAAATCATCTAAATATAAATATATATATATACATTAATTATTATTATTCTTTACGTACCAAGTGAAGTTTTACATTTGATTTAAACACCATATGCTGCAAAATTCTGTGCGGTACTATTATTATTAATTTAAGCTCGTGGAAAAATTCGTGAACTTCATTTTTTTTTGGAAGAATGCTCGTCAAATGTGATAATAAACGGCAGAAGTCATAAAAAAGAATTTCATTTCTACTTCCCCGCGGATGATACCACAAACGACCAAACGGCCCCCGATTACAAAAAGGTTCCCCACCCCTGATCTACACACACGGTGATCTATGTAGGAGACGGTATCGGAGCAGGGGCACTGATGGAAGCGCCCTAGATTGCCTCTGATTTCAGGGAGATGTGTAAGGCCTTTTAATGATAAATTGAAGTTGTCCACTGACTTGGTATAATTATTATGATGATTAGAATTATTATGAATAGCAAAAAATCAATATTTATCTTCCCGATTTATTATCAATTTTATGGATTTACAACTTGAAAGTCATCAAATTGGAAATAATGACTAGCCTGCAGTGTGGCAGTAGTTGAGGTAAAGATGGGTTTTGGCTTCAAACATGTTTATTAGGGCGGAGTGAAAAAACTTTTTTTCAAATTTCGAGTTTTCTGTATTACCAATGGGTGCTTTGGTAGTACCCTGTAAAGTACACAAAATATCATTAAATTCTTACTTCGTCTTCAGGTAGCGCACTGACCCTAAAGTTCTACAAAAAAGTGTGTTTTTTCGAATTTTGTTAGTAACAAGCAACTCATCTAATGCAATTTAAACGTCACAAAATAGATTTTATTTTCACCCATCTAACTTACTCCTTGTTCCCTCCACCCTTTGACGCTATTTTGCGAAACAAAAGATGCAGTCAATCAGAAAAAAAACAGATATCAGCGCGGAGCGCACATTCTTTGGAATAGTTGCGAAAGCTTGATTGTGATTTGTTCGTAAAATGCCAAAACAATACAAAATTCATCGTGTTCTGTGTTTGGTGGCCTAGAAAAATTAAAAAACAATATGTTACCAACTTATTCCGATATAATAAAGTATTGTTTGTGGATTAGAAATGACTTGAAATGGTTATCCAATGGAAAAGATCCTTCTGTGAAAGAAATTTGAAATAATTGCAATTGATCTTATTACGTTGTGGAATAAAGCGTTTATTCCTATTCCAACTCAACTTCAAATTGTAAACAGACTAACCAGGTATTATCACAAGTAAAAACGCTTAAAGAAATGTTGAATATCTATAAAGAAAACTGAATTTTTTGAAGATGCAACAAATAAACTTTTTGATATTGCTGTGTGCAGGTACGTTTGTGCCGATTTTTGTAAATGTTTAGTAAAAATACACCATAAGGAGCTCGAATTCCGACATGATCAGAGAGGTAGCCACAAAATATATATCGGCTCAAAATATATAGTGGCAACCAAGGCTTTGGAGCGTGGGCAATAACGACTGATAAGGCAAAATAAATTACTTTAAAACAGAGTGTAAAGAAACCTCTGAACCCCTCACCAGATACTACATTGACTGCAGAGACCTCGAATGATAGAGGTAAATTATCAGATAGCAATCAAGATCTAATTAATCAATTTGTGATAAAAGTGTACGTGCCAACATGGTTTACCATAAAAACAAAACTTTCATGTAAAGATGGTCTGAAAAGTGTTCTTAGATTGATAAAAATATGCTTCTATTTAAAATGTGAGCTGAAGACAATTGCTTTTCGAATAATTGAGCGGAACTCTGTCTTCACACATTCTGAAAATATTTTATTAGCGATGCTGCAAGATGAAATACAACATATAAAAAAGTTTGCAGTAAGCAAAATTCTGAAAGCCCGACAAAATGCAAAGGGGAAGAAAATAAGAACATTCGTTACTTCAAAATTACACCTCGAAGTCAACGATTATTATGATTTGATAGACTGGAAAACAGAAAAAATATTCGATCCACCATTCACAAAAAAATACGGCGACAGTGAATTATGCGAAAATCATGAGCGAAGATATAAATATCTGTATTAAAAATATTCCCTGTCATTCCCAGGCTATGAAGAGAGGTTTGAAGCTGGTCACTGAAGCTAGTTTGGCTGTTTGCAGAAGTCAAGTACGCAATGAATGTAATCGAGCAAGAATAAAATCGAGAAAAAAAAGCCAAAATTCGAAACAATTTCACACTTTTCCTCTGATTTTAGGGAGCTACCCCATATGCAGATGACATGACTGGAGAATGAAATTATTAAAAAAAATATATCTTCTTGTTATTATTTATATTTAAATGCTGATAATAAAGTAAAAGTTGTTAATAATATTCGTCTAAATTTTTTTAAATTTTCAAGAATCGATCATTTTTTCAAAATTTCAAGTCCTCTGCGCCACCTGAGGATCATATGTGAAAAAAAAAATATTTTTCAACAGCCTTTTATTCATAGCAACATTTAGTAATGTAGGGTTTACGAAATTCGAAAAAAAAAATTTTTCGACCTCTTTCACTCCACTCTAATGTTTATCTGTCTGTGGCATCATACCTCCTCAACGAATGGACCAATTATGACGCGGTTTTTTGTTTGAAAGCTGACGTGATCGAGATGGTTCTTAGTTACAATTCATTAAAATCTGTTCAGGCGTTTCAAGGTCATCAGTTCTTTTTTGTGTCAGAGGTTACTTAAATTTTTACTTATTATTCCAGGGGTGGAGTCTGGTATGTCAAGCCCGCTAATCATAAAGCGGTTCAATGCAGACCATCCATTCCTTTTCGCATTTTTCAAAGGTGGACAAACGATGTTCTCCGGAAAATTCACCAATGAAGAATAAAAAAGTAAGGGTAAGAAGCAATTTTGACCTAATTATTGTTAACACACATCTCATAGAAGAGGGTCGCACGTAAAAAAATTCTGTTATATATTTTTTTTTTCTTTGAATAGTATTTTATTTTTTTCTCTAAGTCATTGTGATTTATGCCCCACATAAATCGTATTTAAGTTAGATCGCTCTATCTCCGCGAGATGTCGCTAGTGTCTCTTTTCAATGGAACCGCTTGTTCAAGGGCCCGCAACCCGGATTTGCATCGATTTATTACATATTTCCCTTAAACACGGTCACCCTTACAAAAAAAAACTTTTCACGGCCGATAAACTGTGTTATTGCAATAACATAAATAAACCCCGTATACACTAAAACACGTTTTATTGCCAATAACCTTTCTTACGTTGTCACGCTGTTAAAATGCATTGAAGATCTGACAACGTTGTATATGGTTTTAATTTACTAGGAAACAATGTTGTTTTAAGTCTGTTCCGCTAGGGGCATTATTGGCGCGCCTGTGCATATCGGCCCTCGATGACAAAACAGCTCGGTGTGTTTATGGCGGGATATCGAAAATTTTGTTAGTACTTAAATGTTGTGGTTTTACTTAATAATTTCTATTGTTGTGACGAATTTACTCTTCTGTTCACATAATTGATATATTTACCGTGTTATTTGATTGGTTTACATCAGTTTAATCAAGTTATTGTACAAACGCCATACTTTCAAAGTTTAATTGTCAGAATATTGTTTTATAGGTTACTTAAAAGATAAAATTTTCATTTTAAGGTCTTTATTTTAAGAGAATTTCTTAAAGGTGATAATTTTTTTATAATATTAATATCTAATACATGTGTTCGTAAACGTATCAAAGAAATTAACGTCTTTAGAGTTGCAATAAATCTGTTTTAAATGTCGGTATTTTTCTAAGTTATTTTTTTGGCAATAAATTAAGTAATTTTTTATTATTTTTTTATTGTATGCACAACGAAAAAGTGAGGTGATAGTTTCCTTTCAAATTTATTATATAAAAGGACTGTGTTTTTGAAATTTTTATTTGTTTTTAAATTTCTCTACATTTTGGTCAAAAATGTTTTGGGAGGAAATTTTTTTCAATTTTTTTCCGAGTTTGAATCTTAAAATATGGTAGTTTTTGAAAACTAAAGTGTATTTCAAATATATACAAATCTAAAAGGTAATTTTATCTAGTTTTCATAAATGGTATTTATTTTTACGATACCTTAAAAAATAAGAAATATATAGAACATTCAAAATACTTTGGAAAAATTCCAAATTTCGTTCTGTCATCATTAATAAAACAGAGATAAACTACCCTCTCAGGCCGTGTAGACCACGTGTATTTTTTTCCATGAACAATTTTTTAATTAGTAATGTTTTCACATCCGCGGCCGTTTGTCAATTGAATAAAAGTTTCACTGGGTTTTTTAATAAGGCTGGGTAAGTTTTAAAGCTCTTAAAAAAATATGTTATTCTTGAAGATAGTATTTCATATAAAATGCCAAATCTTATACTGTGTACGAAAAATATTACATTTTATTAAATTTTAAAAAGAATTGAAAAAATACCTCCAAAATTACATTAAAAAAATAGGAGGAAAATCACCTTTTGAAATGTAAAAATGGCTACCATTTGAACTGTTGCTAAAATCCGAAAAAAAATAACATGGAACACCAGAAATTGGAAAACGAAAACTAGCATTTTTTGTTAGCGAGAAGTAAGACAAAATTTTTGAAATCTATGTATACTCAAATATACTCACGGTCTGAAAGAGTTAACTATAATTTAAGTGGAACGTTCGCGCCCGTTCGGCCGGTTTTGGCCCTTTTCATACAAATCTTGGGTTTGGGTTAATTTTGGGTTTGAGATCAAAATACCCAATCAGACAGAAAAAATATTTTTGTTATTAAAAAAAGGTATATCAATTATCTAATACAGATGTGAGCTACTTTATTTATTTTTGCTTTAAAATATTAGATATAGCCCATTCAAGATTATAGTGGTTCATAATTTTAGAAGCAACTTGTACAATTATTATTTGTGAGTAAATTAAAAAAAAACGTTTAAAAACACTGCTAAAAATGCATTTTTGGGTAGTAATTTTAAAATATAAACGATAATTTTTTTTCTTCGTAAATGGGTAATGTGTATTTTATAAGTATAGCCATCAAAATGATTTCTTTTATTAATTTTAATTTTATATTTCATGAATTTTTTAAAATAAAAATAGTAAAAAATTTTGTTTTAATGTTTTTCATTTACTCACGAATAATTGTCAAAGTTCTCTAAAATAATTGTCAAAAAATCAAATAATAGTCAAAAAAACCTCTAAAATCAGGAAACACTAAAATATTACAGTGGCCTATATCTTATAATATATTATTTGATATACCCTTTGATTACAAAAAAAAAATTTCTGTTTGATTGGGTATTTAGATTTGAACGTTTCTCCTTAGGAGTTATATTGATCTCATTAACGTCAAAATGCATTTTACTTCATCATTACACTATATCATAATGTAGGGAATTGTTGTGAGGATCAAGTAAGTGGGGAGGGGAAGGAAATGAGGGGAGAAGTTGGTGGGGAAGCACCTGGCTATCCAGATCTAGTCGCCAAACACGGCTTAAGCCATTTCAAAGAATGTTTTATTCTAAATGGAATCTAATCTTATAAAAATGTAATAAGCGGTAATTTTTTAATGAAAGACTAGTATATATTGAATTATTTGGCGGGTATTAGATTAGCCGACATAGCTCAGTGGTAGAGCACCTGACCGGCAATCAGAAGGACACGGGTTCAAGTCCCGTTGGCGGCATGTTTCTTTTCTCGGAAGATTTTTCAATGTAGATTTAAATGTGTTTCAGGCTGATAATTATTGTTTATAATAATTATAAAATATACTTGGGCACGCTTGGATTTGAACCCACGACTTCCAGATTGCTAGTTAAGAGCCTTACCCCTTGACTGTTGTTGACGTCATTATTCCCAAAATATGGATTATCCAACATCATTTAATAATATTTTATTGTTGCTGTAGTTAGAATAGTAATATTTGGGTGAGGATTTAAAAATAAATGACAAACTATTATATGATATATATAATATTAGATGGAAAAAATGCTTATTTACTTTCCAGTAGTTGTAATCTCTCCTTGAATTTGATGTATCAAAAAATTTTATGAGGTCTTTTGACATTCAATGCCGCGCCAAAAATGCAGAACCGTCCCAAATAACCATAATATTAACACGGTGTCGAAATGTTTTCGGTTTTTGCTGCAAGACATATTGGATGAGAAATTCATCGCCACTATCATCATCTTCTATAATAATAATCAATGTTGAAGTGCACAATTTCACATCTTATCTCCAATAGAACAGTGAAACGGCAACTTACTGGTGGAGTAACTATCGGTTTTTAAAAAGTAAAAACAAAATTGAAGTTTTGTTTTTGAAAAGTTTAATTGATATTTGTGAAATTTAACTTAAGCAATTTCTTTCAAGCATTGAAACAGACAGCCCTAAAATTATCAGCCATGTTTAACCCTGGAAAGATAATCTTATTTTTACCTCCCTTAAAGATAATCACACGTCTTAGAGACGTACTGAAGTTTAAAAATGAATATTTGACATATTATTATCATATACACAGTTTAAAGGTAGTTAAAAAATTATTATGGTTTTTGTACTATAAAACAAAAATAAATATTAAAAACATATTGTAATTATAAAAAAATAGTGAAATTCTGTAAACCTCTTACCAATCAATTACAAAATATAAAGTCTTTTTTTAAATGAAAAATAAAGTTTCATTTTAGGTCTAGATCGATTTTTTTTATATGCTATGAAAGTTTAAATGCTAATCATTCGTTATATTTCCAAATATATATTTTTTTTTATTTCGCTAAATGACATTTATACGAACAAGCCTGAAAGTTACACAATAAGTCCTAGAGACGTACTGAAATTTAAAAATGTATATTTGACATATTACCACTCTTACACAGCTTAAAGGTAGTTGAATAATTAGTTTTGGATTTTGTACTTTAAATAAAACCAAAAAATATATTGTAAAAAAAAAAAAAAAACTTTGTAAACCTCTTACAAATCAACTATAAAATATTAAGTCTTACAAAGTCTTTGTTTAAATGAAAAATAATGTTTCATTTTATGTCTAAATCGTATTATAAATGCTATGAAAGTTTAAATGTTAATAAGTCGTTATACATATTTTTTTAAAATTATTATTTCTCTAAATCTCATTTATACGAACAAGTCTGCCATAGGTCACCCCAAGTAGTTCGCTACGTTTGGTGATGTAGCAGGGGTGCCCGGGTTCATGGGGTGAAGTTTTGGAGGTCTTGGAGATCTTGGGGGTGGATGACCAGGACACACTGAACCGCAGATTCCTATCCATCCCTTAAACCTTTTTCCTTCTCAGAACTTCTTTTTCTTCCTTACCTTAAAAACCCTCCACACAGCGTCCCTAAGATGACATAGGCCCTGAGGGAACTTATTTTCCTCTGGGCCTCCTGTGTGGAACTCAAGTAAAAAAAATAAATTTGAAAGTTACACAAAAGGTAATCATACGTCTCTCGGACGTAAGGTATTCGTATTTCTCTATAATTATTGTACTTACCATGGTGACAGAGCCGCCCCGCGCAAGCTCTGCTCGCCAACTGAACTAATTGAGGTAGACAGCACGCTACGTTGCGAAATAAATAAAAAATACACCAATTCTTGTGTATCGCATGCGTCTCTCATACGTAGATTTATTTTTCTAGGGTTAAATACAAGAATATAGTATTCTTATAAATGTGTCATCATCACCTCTTTATAGTGTTTCCACAACGTTTTTTTTATGTATTATTTAAAGCGTTTTTCCTAAACAGATTTTCTTAATTTCAGGATTAACAGTTCGCGTTATTATTACCACACCAGATCCCACACAAATCAGAGCTGATCACCCTTGCATCTGAAATCAGAAATTGTCAACCGGACGTTCCTTCAGGGATAAATTTAAACTTTTGACTATTTAGTGCAATTTAACACAAATGTTATAACATTCAGTAAAGCATTTTATATTAATAAACATTAATTCTGATTTCGTCATAACTTGTTTTATTATTGTTGGTCGTAAAAAAAACAATCACATTAGAAAACATAAAGAAAAACATCGGCGGGTTACGAAAAACCAGACGAAATTTTAAAATCTCCTACTGTCTATCACCATGTTGCTTGCGTAATGACGGAGGTCTTAGCCAGCAGAGGAATTGAACCCACAACACAATGCATGTGTCAACTCTGACACTGACCAGTCATAGCTTTGACTAGACCGTGAAGATGATCCACCACATAGAAAGACTTTGGTTTCATCCATTTTGGTTCAACAATCGGACATCCTTCCTACAAAATAGTTCAGTAAGTCTTCCAACACATCAACATTATTATCAGAGATGGGTTTGAGCAGGATCATAGATAATGGAAATCAAGGGAGATACGGCATGGATGCGTGCCGATTGTCGTTGAGCTATGACCAAACTGAATCGAATATCAAATTGGCGGAGCCAACGAAAGTTATTAATTGTATGTGTAGATAGAAAGACAAGCGGGGTACCGCTGTGCGTAGATGCACCATAGTTTGCAGCAGTGAGTGAGGTGAACGATGTTGGCGACACATAGTTTAATTTACACTTGGTTTACATCCCATCTCCCTTGGGTCTACCATCAATAATCTGGATGAACTCAATCTTCTCGGGCCATGGTCCAGTACCTTTGTCAGACATTTGAACATCAATCATGGTCTCATTCTTGGCAGGACTATCTGGTCTAAGGAGTCTGTAGCTAGACAGAACAAAGTCTCTTGCCACGTGCAGAGAGGGCGGGATTTATAAGTAGTTTGCTAGCACTCGTTGGTGGCATGCCACACTCGACTCAAGGTTTTTAAAAATATATAATATGCAGGTATAGATATATTTTTACTACTTAATCCGAAATTCTATTTAAGAGTTACAACAATATCATGACTGAGTCTTTTAGTCATTTATACCTAGATTGCATGAAGTCATATAATTTAATTTATGTTGATTGAATTTAAGTGCTCGGAACATAAATATAAGAAGGCTATTATATCATATTTCTTCAATAAAAATAGCAAATATGACAGACCTGCCATCATTAATAGGGAAAACGTATATTTTTTATGTAAAGTGTTTTTATGTCAAAATTGATTTTCTAAGTAAATCGGTTTTTATCAAAAATATTAACAAATCTTTTTAATCAAATAAAAACAGGATAGAGTCATTTGTTGAAATAATAGTAAACGGAAATTCCTGGATTGAAACATTGCACTTGTTCCAACATGGTTAAAATGCAACAAACTCATCTTAAACTATAGCAACACACTTTATATAAAAACATTAAAAACACACCTCATGATAATCTAAAAATAAGAATCCACAACACGAGTTGCAATCAAGAAACAAGTTCACTTTGCAATGAACTCATCAAAATAGAAAATATTTATTTTAATGAAAAGCCAAAGAACTTTGTTTACATCACTTTTATTTATATACAATCAACATGTTTCGTGGACGATGTTCACATCATCAGGATCAAATGTATCCTAAACTTAAAAATTAAACATAGATCACATATGGGAGGAAAGAGTAGAAGGGAGGGGAAGGGGTAAGAGTAGGGGAAGTTTATTAAAATCAGGGATTTCAAAGTCATCAGTAGGGAACCTTTTGAACCTTTTCCCACTTAACCGGTAAGTTGGAAAAGGTTCAAAAGAGGGTTTATAAAAATTTGCTGCTTATTTATTATGTCTGCTTTATTATTTATATTTTTCCTTATTTCTTTAATCTCTAAATTATGTATCTGTGATGCCGTGTAACTATTATATAATTTATATAATTTTTTAAGTCAATGGTTTTTTTTCAAAATTATGATGATTTTTTAAAAAATGATCGGCGAAAAATATTTAGGTGTGTCTATTGATACACATCTTAATTGGAAATCACAAATTGATAAAACCATCTCGAAATTAAGATATCTTACGTAAACTTTTTACAGACTTAAGGAAGTACTCAATCTTGACAAATTGAAAATGATCTATTTTTTCCTAGTACAAATTTCAATAATCTACGGCATTGTAGGATGGGGTGGTGCGCTTGATACATTTATTAAACCTTTACGAAATCCTCAAAAGCGCATCATTAAAATTATGTATAATAGAAATAAAACATTCCCGACTGACTTATTATCTAAAGAGACAAAAATATTCAATATCCTTAAATTATTTATATTGCGAACAATGAAATATGTATTTAAAAACAAAAGTTGTTTCGTAAAAAACGAAAATAGAATTAGCAAAAGGACTAATAGTGCAGGCGCTAGAGGTAGTTGAGTATGTAAAATGTGAGGACCGATTCCACCAATGGATTTCAGTTAAAAAAGGTCATAGAATAATAATGTGGATCTCGCCGGTCAATTTTTTGGTCCATTTTTTTAAACCCCTCTACTCTTATTTGTAAAGGGAATGTATTGGGTACATGATATTAAATCATTTTTAAGATTATTTAAATTATAATTTATAGTTTGTTCTAATCGTAAAAGTGAGGATGGATTCTTGAACGAAAAAGAAAACTAAAATAAAAGTAATAAAATAATATTTATTAATTAAAAAAAAGATATACATATATGCAAAAACTGCGAAATTAAATAGAAAAATACGTAAAGTGGGCAAACAATTACTCATTTTTATTTAGACATTCGTTATTGAGAATAAAAGAGAAATACAAAATAATTCTGATTTTTTGCAAGTGCAAGACATTGTATGACAATTAGCAGTACATTGAACTTTTTTAAACTGAAATCCATTGGTGGAATTCGGTCCACACATTTTGCATACTTAACTACCTCTAGCGCCCGGTCTATAATAATGTGTTTCAAGTTCCCCAAATCAAAACCGAATTAATGCAAACACATGGCAGTTTTATTGGTCCTCGTACATTTAATCTTCTACCAAAACACATTCAAATGACAGATAAAATATCGCTTTACATAAAAGAATTTAAATTATGGCTAAATGATGCAGATGTTAAAACACTTTTTTTATATACTCTATGTACACCTTCATGCTTTACTTTTACAATTCTAATGTAAGTTCAAGACTAATACAATTATTATACAATAATTATACAATACAATTCTACTGTAACTTCAAGAAACTTTATTCAAAAAATATTTTATTTAAACTGAAAAAAAACATATATGTATACTCCACTGCCCAACATAAATACTCAACCAGGTCAGTAAGCAATAACATCCTGGTTACTCCCAGTTTGAACACATCTTTTGAACAGAGAAATAATAAATTTCATGCTATAAAATTATACAATGCTCTACCAGATCAAATCAAAAATATAAAGGAAATGAATATATTTAATTCAAAAGTAAAAATATGGCTGAGAGATCAAAGTGATAATAAAATTACAAACATCATGAAGACGATATAAAGACAATCCAAATACAAATATTTTAAAAAAATACAGGCCACCTCAGAACAGGAAATCCTAGTGAGGAGGACTGTGAAAAAAAAATGAATCTATACTTATTATATACATCATACATACATGTACAAACCTTGTTATTGAAATTAATAAAAAAAAAAATAAAAAAAAATACTTTATTTATCTTCTTGAAACCGTAACAAAAAATCAACTAACTTGTATGTGTCACTTTGTTACTACAATATTTTAAAAGATACATTACCTATATTTTTAAACTTTCACTTTGAAATTTACATTTTTTACTTGTACCGTCAACTTAGTTGTGTAATTTAGCACTTTAGTTAATATTACCCACGCACAGGCAGTGCCTTAGTGGGTCCCCATTAGGAGGCGTCTACTAATATCTACAGGAATTCCAAAAACTGAAAAAATCGAACTAATATCTATGGGAACCAAAGTGTTGACGAATATCTACAGCTCAAACTGTTGACTAATATCTATAAGAACCAAAGTGTTGACGAATATCTACAGCACTGGCCAAACTACGCTCTGTAGATATTAGTCAATACTCTGAAGTTCGTAGATATTAGTTCAACATAGGAGCTGTAGATATTCGTCCGACATACAGGCTGTAGATATTAGTATCTGGAGTTCACATTATCTACTTTTGTCTTATATATATTTTTTACTATTATTTTTATCTTGTATTATGTTATATATATTTAGAAAATATATAAAAATTACTTTTGATATGTATCAAGATATTATGGGAAAAAATAACGGAAAAAAAAATGAAACAAATTTTACGTTCTCAACCAAAATTAACCATATTTGACCCGAACTTGCCTAAACATATATACAGATCCCTGCATAAGTAAGTACCTACCTACCGAGTACACGCGTAATATTTTCTATAATCTTCATCATCATCATCATCATCATTATCATCATTACATCATCATTATCATCATTATCATTATCATTACATAGTATAAAATGAAGTCGCTCAAAATGTATGTGCGCGTTAATCTTTTAAACTACGCAACGGATTTTCATACGGTTTTCACCAATAGATAGAGTGATTGAAGAGGAATGTTTATATGTATAAAACATGTAAATTATATTAGAGAAAAGCCGAGAAATTCAAAGAAAACATATTTTTGTGCGATTTAAAACGGCTGGCGCGCCGTACTATAATCACTTTTGAAATTTGTTCTACGGAAGAAATTGGAAAATAGATGTCCTAGAGTAAGTAGGTATTTGATTTTTCCTTTTCAAATATCCAGTGTTGCATTGCAAGCATTGTATAATTAGTGGCGATCGCTAACTATATTATTATATAAATAAAAAATAATAATAATATAGTTGATTCAAGAGGAAGGTTTATATCTATATTACATGCTTATTATAGTAGAGAAATGCCGAGAAATTAAAATATTCAATTCAGGCAGCGGGCAGCGGGCAGCTGGCAAGCGGGTGGTGTGGATTTTATAAAGGTTGGGTAATGGCGTTGTGTTTCGTTAGCCACAGCAACGTGTGGTCGGGTCTGCTAGTTAATATATAAAACAAAGTCGGTTTAGTAACACTATTTATAACTCGAGAACGGCTGGACCGATTTTGATGATCTATGATTTGTTGGATTTGTCTCCGCCCCGGATAAACAGAATAACTATTAAAACATCGCAAAAATTCATGAAAAAGAAAGTTAAGAAGAAAATTCATTTGCTCATACGTTTTGTACGGAACGAATTTTAATCTTTTGAACGAGCTGCAGCAATATTGTGTTAGGTACAATATTGAAGTTTTCGTGAATTCCAATAATTCAAAAACGTCAAATGTCAATGCGCTGATTGTTTTGCTTTTGTTTTTAAACATTTAATGCTGCCTCTCTTTCTTACACACTAAATGTCAACAGTCGAAAATGAGACAAACGGTGAACGTATGTCTGCATAACTCCAGGAAAATAGCCACTTCTTTCCAAAACATTCAAGGCGCATTGCAGCGTGGAGTATTGCAATTGGGTGAAGTCAATCAAATACATCTGCAAATTTGTCACAAAAGTCAGCGATACGGCGGTTTTTGGCGTTCAAACTAGGTACAAATAAAAAACGATGAAATCACATGATATCAAGTTGGCGAGCTATAATGAGGCAATTTGGCGTATATTCTCATTCCCCATTCATGAACGATATTCCATTGTTGTATGTACATTTGGCGGTGCATGTGGAGAATCGTCAACGAGTTTATTTCATTGCATCGAATGTTGCCAAACATGCTGAAACACCTCCAGCAACAACATTGATCAGTTTCTTTTCGATTTGCCAATACGATCTGTTTGCCTGAACGTTGCTCTACTCTGAGATGCCACGTTATTACACTTGGAACGCTTCGTCGAAGAGTATTCCACGTCGGAAGCACGGCGATGTGGTTACTGATCATCCGGTTGTGCGTTCTACTGATGCTCTTGGTCGCATTCATACAGTTCATCTAAAAAGTGACGAATGCTTCTACTTGCGGTTGTTGCTGGTGAATGTTCGTGGGCCGACATCGTTTGAATCACAAGTCAATGGTGTAGTGTGCCCAGCATTTTGTGTAGCATGGTGGTCGAAAAATCCACTAATTAATGTAACCACAATATTTATGCAATGAATAAAGAAATAATAAAAAAAAAATTAAAAATTTTCATGGAATTCGTGCCAGTTCAGGGATCCCGATCTTGAGCTGATTGAGGATATACATAACCAGGCTTTGTTTTTGATCGAAGATATGTGTTACCTCATGTGCAGCAGTTTGTTAGTCAAGTTAGGAATACGACGCTTTCAATCAAGAATTGGAGCGTGAACGTGAATATGATCAAGATGTATTGAACCCATCAGTTTGAACGAATGTACCACCGTTGAACCCCCAACAGAAGGAAGAGTACGATCTAGAGAAATATTTGCCGATGTAAATAGATATATTCACGGTTACGTTTTTAGATTTTCACGACCAAAAGTATTTTCGTTATTTGTTTATGGGATGTTATGCCGTGTTGCGCTACCTCCTTCTTTAGTCAACGTTTCGGATAAATCAAAGCAGTATCCATCATCAGGGCAGATCTGGTTGATGTGTTGATCTGCCGGATTAACTCACTATGTGCCATGAATATTGGAGGAAAGATATTATCATTTACCAATGATACATTCTCAATATTCGAAGATGAAACATAGCAATCAGTTATTAACAAAACTAATAATGGTCTAATAAAAATAAAGCACAACATTGACAAAACACCATATATGACATTTTCCATACGCAAACCAAATATACCTAACAACTGCCCTAAACCAATCATTCACTCGTGTCCACTCAATTTAGACACTCCAGAAACCACACCTAATATTAATTGTACGTGTTCGACGCTCAAATCATCAAAAGTAGTTAAATATTTGGGAATAATCATAGACAACCAACTACATTGGGAAGCTCATATCAGTGTCACATTAAAAAAACTCCGTAAACTCTACCATATATTTTGCTTCCTAGGTTCATCTTAGATTTACAGACTCCGACACTTTGCCCTTTTTCAATCCATAGCAACATGCGGTATAGTAGGATGGGGTGGTTGTGCTGAATCAATTATTAGAACATATTATTGTTCATATTATATGTAAATGATATATTTGAAGTTGCTAAATACGGGGAAATTATCTCATATGCAGACGACACAGTGCTTCTTCTAAAAGCAAACACATGGTTAGAACTGACTAAAAAGGCTAACATAGACATAAATGAATTAAAAACATGGTTTGACAATAACCTACTAACATTAAACTCTAAAAAAACACATTACATACCATTTTTCACAAAAAAACCAAACACGCCGTATGAAATAAACATAAGGATCCATTCTGCACCACACACTCAACAACACCACTGTAACTTATTGTGTACTAATATTGAAATGAAAACTTCAACCAAATATCTAGGAATCACTATTGACCAATGTCTAAAATGGATACCGCATATAACCATTCTTAAAAACAGAGTACGAAAATTGACATATATTTTTAGCTGTTTGAGACACATTCTAAGTAAAGAACTACTGAGAATGACGTACTTCGCATTCTGTCAATCCATAATCCAATGTGGTATAATAGGATGGGGTGGCGCCTATAAAACTCACACACAATCTCTCTACATTGCGCAAAAACTAATAATAAAAATAATATTAAAAAATCATTTCTATATCCATCTGAACTCATATTCAAAGAATTTAAAGTCAGAAAATTAAATACTCTCTTCCTGTATCATTCAACCTTACAGGTTTACAAAGAGGATATCCTAAACAAAACCATACCTTTCAAAAACACAGTAAATCTCAGGCAAAAATACATGTTACCAATTCCCATTTGTAAAAAAACTTTGGGTCAACAAAACTACAAATACTTGGGAACAAATTTCTTTAATAAATTACCAGAAAATATAAGATCCCTTAAGGACAGTTTCAAAAATTTCAAAACACAATTAAAAAAATATAATGAAAACCTTAACTAAAAATAAATAAATAATAAATAAAAATTTAAAAAAATGTACACATATATACACATAAGTTTCTCTTATTCTTTATATAAACTAAATTTCAAAAAAATAAAATCAAAATAACCTAACAAATAATACTTCCTCCCGTATACACAAGCATCTGCTTATTATGGGAGAATATTTTTAAAAAATATGTATATTTGTATTTAATAATTTATTGTATTAAGTTTTATTTTTTTATATACTTTCATTATATTTATGTATCTATTGTATGTACTGTACCAAAAAATAAAAAAATTTCAATTAAAAAAAAAAAAAAAATTATTTATTATTTTTCAAAAACTAATTCTGAGAATTATATTTAAATGTCAACCTACCCATCCCTCGATTGAACTCTTTGCCAAAATCAGGGTCTTAGATATTCGACAGCTATTTACTAAGACAAGCATTTGTTATATATGAAAAAATGACCTACAATGGCTCCACAGCATCAAGCACACATCCACTTTTCATCACACCTGGGTTACGTGGTCCCAAAAACTAATACCTCATTGTCCTCATTCGCTCAACGACAATTGTGGTTCATCGCTCCTAAAATATATAATGCTCGGAGTACTAAGTATTTCTAAATCGACCGGTCAGTGGTTGAGTGGGCATCACGTTTTGGTCCCACCCAGGCGTTCCGTGTTCGATTTTTCGGCTGGCTAATACTCCCTCACGACTCAAGCAACATTTTCGCCTTACTGTGATGGTATAGATTTTCAAATATTTTTGGGTTATTCGTAACCCGGGAATGTTTGTTTTCCTTTAAAAAAAGTTTAAATTTAAAATTTATACAGCACGTGTACAACATTGGAAATTTGAAAGGGGGCGAGAGTACTTCAAAGAATACATGAGTTCTTAACACTACATTTTATTTATTAATTTTTACCTTTCAAAATTTGAATTTACATTTTTATTTTTCTTTAAAATATAATTTTTATTCGTTAGTTTTCAGTTACTTTTACGTATTTCTTAATTTTTATTTAGTATGTTTATTATCTGTTTCAATAAAATAGTACTTTTTAATCTTTAATAAGTATGTATAAAATGAAGTTGTTCACGCTGTATGTGCGCTTAGGTATTTTAAATTACCGAATGGATTTTCATGTGGTTTTCACCAATAGATAGAATGATTCATGAGGAAGGTTTTAGGTAGGTATATAATTTGTCAAGGTTTTGTGTAAATTGGTTAAAATACATATATGCCCGTACATGGACGCCAGAAACCACCAAGTATACAGATAGATAATTATACATTTGAAACTGTCAACGAGTTTGTATATCTCGGTACTATGGTGACAAATGACAACAATGTATCCAGCGAAATCAAAAGAAGAATAGTAGCTGCAAATCGATACTACTTTGGGCTACAGAAGCATATGAAATCTCGCCACCTTACCAGAAGAACTAAAGTCCTGCTTTACAAGACCCTTATACGACCTGTTCTTATGTATGGTTCGGAATGCTGGACAATCAGTAAGGGTGATGAAGGAGCCCTAGAAAGTTTTGAAAGGAAGGTGCTGCGAAGGATTTACGGCCCAGTCTGTGATAATGGAGAATGGCGTATCAGATACAACCAGGAGCTGTACGATCTTTACGAGGACCCTAATATCTCCAAGGAAATCAAAACTGGAAGACTCAGGTGGGCTGGACATATCCAGAGAATGAGCGAAGGAGATATCCCAAAGCGAATTATGGATGGTGCACCTGGGGGTCGGAGAAGAGTTGAAAGACCAAAGCTTCGATGGCTGGATGGAGTGGTGAAGGATGCAAGCACCATCGGCATCCGAAACTGGCGCAACGCAGCACAACACCGACAGTCATGGAGGCAGGCTCTGCTGGAGGCCAAGACCCGACCTGGGTTGTAGAGCCACAGATGATGATGATGATGGTTAAAATACATAATATATCTGGCCAAGCGGCAGCGGGCAGTGAGCAGCGGGCTGCGTGTTGTGGATTTGATTTAACAGATGGCGTTGGTTATAAAGGTTTCTTTAGCCACAGCATCGTGTGGCCGGGTATGCTAGTTTCTATATAAAATATTAAACATATGACTATCACAACACGGGCATTAGCCTAGTGTGGTGGCCAAAAAAAAACCAAAAATCTATAACAAATAAAAATAGGATGGCGCAAAACTACCGTTTTATTTTGAATCTTATTGTTATGTGTAATAAGATTCAAACCGTATCGGTAGTTTTGCGCCCCCTTTATTATGAAATAAACAAATAAAAAATAAAACAGAACTTAAATAGTATTTGCACAGAATGTGAAAATTAACTATAAAAAAATATTGAATTGTTCAATTTTATTGAAACAACTTGTCCTTAGTATTGCATTCCAACCCAATTCATTAAAAAAAGTTCCTACCTTTGGTAATTTATTTTTACTTCATATTATTGCGTTTGGCTGTGAATTACTGAGATGGAAAGCTGTCACAACTGTTTTCGACCCATTTGGCTTTAGTCGCCAATTGAGGAAAAATTCTTCCATAGCCTTGAGGTCAGAATTAAGTAAGTAAAAAACGCCCATCTCGTGCAAGACCCCACTGAGAGACAGCCTGGGTTCTCATTGCCTCGCAAACTCTGGACTGCCATCAATAGGATAAGGTGCTCCCATAGCCGTTGTGCTCACATGATGCATAGATGGGGCCTTAAAGAGTCGGCGACGTGTGAATGCGGTGCGGTGCAGACCACCGAACATGTGGTCAACGAATGCCCGCTCCATTCATTCCCCGGCGGGATTGATGAGGTCCACAGGGCAACGCCTGAGGCCCTAGACTGGCTCGCAGACCTAGATGTCCCCCTCTGACCCCCCAGCATACGAAAGAAGAAGAAGAAGAAGACTTCATATTATTATTTTTTTGTGAATAGTAGAGGAATTTAAGTACCTACTTCAACTCGTCAAATCTGGTTTTAACTAGCTGGGAATTTATACATTGTTGATGAAAGTATTTCCATGGGAAATCTTGGTAAACGTCAAAAGATTGTTTAACTATTGTGTAACGTTTTGAATGAAAAACGATCTCCCTCTCTCTGGTTTCAATCCTGAGATTGGTTTGCAGCAATGTCATCTATTCGTTTCTTCCACTCTTCCCTGTCTTGTGCGGCTCTTTTGAAGTCTGCATATGATGAGCAGCGCACGTCCACCAGCAGGTCCTCCAGGTACTCTCGGCGTGGGCGTCCCCTAGCGTTTGTCCCCTCGGTCATACCCTCCATTATGGCATGCAAGAGGCCTTCTTGTCTTATTACATGGCCGATCCATCTTGCACGCCTTTCGGACAAGGTCCTGAGCAGGTGCCTTCCTCCTTCGATTCTTTGGAGAATCTCTTCATTTGTTATGTGGTCTCTCCAGGAAATTCCTAGTAGTCTTCTATAGGACCACATCTCAAAAGCCTCTAGTCTCCGTTTATCTCTTTCGGATAGGCACCATGTTTCACAGCCGTACATCAAGATACTCCATACATAGGTCTTGATGAGGAGTATTCTCAGTTTCAGGTCTATATTATTTGATTCTATTAAAAAACGATACATGTGACGATTTTAAAAGCTTGTAAAACCCCTGTTCATCGAACGTATTCAAAAACATCTCCTCAAAAATGCGTCTGTTCGACGATATATTGTATAAAATCATTTTTTCTCAGGAACGCCGTAAAATTAATAAGAATAAATCCCTTCTATTTTCATATTGTATTGAAAAAAATCTTAATCTGCTTCTTTTAAATATTGTTATTTTTTAACTGGCGAACCTGTCAGCAGGAAATATAACTGAGGCCGATGAGATATTTAATTAGAGGTTCCAGTATTCGCCGCTAGGGGTGCGCCGGTAATTCTGCATCAGTTTTTTTGTATGAAATTTTACCCAATGGCAACATGATTTTGGCCGATTCGCTGTCCAGCCAAAACGGTCTCTACGGTCGGTTAAACGGGATGGGCAGAGTGGTCGATTTTTGCAAACCAGGAAATGCTTACAAAAAAGTGCGAAGAATAAATTTATAAAAGAATAAATAAATTTACTAAAATCCAATTATCACAAAAACCGAATGAAAACATTTGAAAAAATTATAAAATTTTTATACTAGGTAAGTACCTATTTTGTTCCTTCTATTTTTACGCATTTCTCTTGTTTCTATTATGTTTACACACTTCGATATACAATTGTACAAGTTACAAATAACTATTTATTCGGAAAAAAGCTGGAACTGAGAATTCAACATCAATGTCATCTGAATCATACTGTAGACATCGTTGGTTGAGCGTTGAGCGGCTTGCGGCGTAAAGCCCTTTTGGAAGAAATAGAGTTTAATTCAGTAAATTTAACTGATTCCTACTTTATGGCAAATAAGAATCTGGAACGATGTAACGAAAATGCAGCAAAGTCAACCAGTTTCCCCCTCATACTATCGCTCCAATAATTAGTTGTTCATGAAATTATCAGCAAAATATCAATTTGAAAATGCTTGCCAATCAAAAAAACTCTTACTTTTAATTACTAGAGTTTTTGAAAACGCAATAATCGCGCCTCGTTAATCTATTGACTAATTAGTATTTTTTCCCGAACACAATATTAAATTGAACAAATTAAATGTGATAAATTTTTTTTTTTTTTTCTTCTCATACAGGTGTTTTAAATATTTTTATTTTAAAGAAAGACTTGCATACATACTAAATTTGGTAAGCGGGAATGGGTACCGCCGCCCCAGGAACATTTATTGTACAACCAACACCTCTGCCATAGGTCACCCCAAGTGGTTCGCTACGTTTAGCGATTAAGCAGGGGTGCCCGGGTTCATGGGGTGAGGTTTGTCTAGGTCTTGGAGGCGGATGACCAGGACACACTGAACCCCAGATTCCTACCCACTGCTTAAACCCTTTTCCTTCCGAGAACTCTTCTCTCATTCCTTTCCTTAAAAAACCCTCCACACAGCATCCCCAAAGATGACATAGGCTCTGAGGAAAATTATTTTCCTCAGGGCCTCCTGTGTGGAGCTCATATAAAAAAAAAAATACATTCACAGGTTACGAATTACCTGACAATATTTGAAATTCTCCTGCTACCACCATAGTAAGGAGAAAATGTTGTTTATTTTGCCCGTGTGCTACATAATAATACTAGCAGACCCGGCAACACGTTTTTGTGGTTAACAAAATACATCGCCATCTACTGACAACGCCGTTACCCAACCTTTATAATCAACGCCATCTGTTAATTTGAATACGTATCAAATCCACACCGCCCGTTTGCTAGCCCGCTCCCTTTATATATTACTTATATATTTCAACCAATTTAAACAAAACTTTCGTAAATTTTATGCCTATAACCCTTCCTCATGAATCACTCTATCTATTGGTGAAAACCGTATGAAAATCCGTTGCGTAGTTTAAAAGATCTGAGCGTACAGACAGAGGGACCGACTTTGCTTTATACTGTATAAGTTTGTAAAAGCGATATAAAAAAAAATATACAGACCTATCTCTAAACTTGTCTGCATAGGAAAGTTGAGTGAATAATATAATTTTTTTAGTGGAGTTACGACAGCTGATTTAAGGGGTTTTAGGAAATCACCCACGCTGAGAGACTTATTGAAAAGATGAACTAGAAAGGGAGATATTTCCTTACAACACTTCTTCAATAATCACATTGCAATAGGGTGGAGTGAACGGTGACCGGACAACTCAGAATAAAATCAACTCAGAACCTCCTTTGAAAAGTCGTTAAAAGTGATGTAAAAATATATATGATATAAAAATAATATATGTATAAAAAATTGGTTAAATAGATTACGTTACGTTAGGTTATGGGCTATTTTCATTTTTTTCCATTTCTTTTAGTGACTTTTCAAAGAGATGTTGAGTTGAGTTGTTTCTGAGTTGGCATGGAACCGGAGTGAACATTGCTTGTTCGGTGAAGCAAGTATTAACTTCCTTACTTCTTCGAGGGACGTATGTTTGGAGGCAGAAAAGTTTCCGCTATTGTATTTAGTAAAATATGGTGGTTAGGCGGAGGCTGTTAGGTCGAGAATTGACTTAATTTTGTCAATAAAAGTTTTGGAGATTTCCGGAGCTATGTCGGTTGTATTTTGTGCACGTACATCGGTAACGTATACTCTTTTTGAGTTCGTATCCAATAGTCACGTGAAGTAAACCTCGAGTGTATGTAGGATCTGTCCAAATGTATGCATTGCTTTCTTCTGACTCCGATATTCTTGGTCAAACCAGTCATCAGATTTTCAGTCACCGAGTGTTTGTAGAAATTTGAGCATATTTGTTTGGAAGGGTTGAAAGAATAGTATTTTTTTATTCTGTCACTGGTTGGTGACTCTGTTTCCCAAAAATCTTTGTGTGCAAAGCGGAGAAGTTTTTAATTCCAACAATTGATAATTGACAGGTACATCCCCATCTCCCGCACCCCCACCTTCTTCTCCTTTCCATTAACTTTAAGCTCACAACATTAAAACCACCACAGTTGGGGATACCATAGACAGACGATAGTCCCACTGACTCCAGACGGCAGGGAGCAGTTTTTAGATTTTTTTTAAATTTAGGCTAATTGATTTCTGCAGAAACGGCTCTGTACTCGATTAACAGCATTTTATTAATTTAGCAATTACTTATTAGTATAGTGGGAGAATATAAAGTGAGATTGAAAACAATTATTTTCCATTCGTGTGAAACCCGCCAGCGCAATAAGATCTCCAATTCAACAGAGCAGGAGGCTGAATCAGCAAAATGAATATTTTCACACTTGGATTAGGTAAGACGTTTTGTCTTTAAACTCCGTTCACACCAGGCCGATAAACTCTGAAACTTACTTACACACACTTTACAGGGATCTTTATCTTCTTCCTTGCGCTATCCCAACACATTGCCTAGGTTGACTATTGGGGTCGGCTCTTCTCGTTCTCAGGTTGTAATTTCTTCTGTTCTGAGTATCGCCGTCATCTAGCCCGTTTCTCTGAAGTTTTTAGGGCATTGAGTCATCCAGGAGTTCTTCGGTCTTCCTCTGGATGAGTGTCGATGAAGCTTCATAGACATTGCCTGCTTCACTGTGTGGTCTGATGGTCTCCGTCTTATGTGCCCATACCATCTCAACTGTCGTTCCTCCATTTTATAGGTGTGAAAAAACGATAATTACATAGCCGAAAATCATTAAAAAAAAGAACGTTTTCCACACGAATGGCACAGGAGAATAACGAGGCATACCAAAAATATTACATCTCATAAATATTTTTTTCCTTGATCCATCGTATTGACCATAAATCATTATAATATACAGCGTCTATATTACTAAATTCAATGAATTAATATGTTTGTACTTGTAAATTATAATAATAATAATAATAGAATATTATAAAATTTTATTTTGTTAAAATCAGCACCATAATAATTATACCTCTAAAACACGTACCGACATCATCTTCACGTTCTGAAGAGAACCCCGTACATCATTAAATGTACGGGTTCTCTTCAGAACATCTGTCAAAAAGTGAAACCAAATGATAAGTTCGCAGAGAGCAAACAATAAATGTAGTGAACGAATTCAAAAATTCGCCTGAAATCAAAGTGATGCCATATAAAAAAATAAATCAGTGTGGAATTTTACAAAATTAATAGCAACATTTTCGGAGATGGGACATTTTCATGTAGTGACGTCATGAGCCCGAATAATGGATTTATTTATTTAAAAATAAAAAAAAACTGTACATTTCTAGACAATTTTACTAACATTTTCTTAATCTTAGTAAAAAGATCTATCCACGTGATTTTTTTCAAGTCGTTATGAAATCTATGCAAGTGGCCTGTTATTATTAGTTTGTTTATGTTTAACAACTGTATTTACATTGAGAAGGGGTGTTAGAATATGGCAGTGTGAATCCAATTATTAGGATATAAGGTAGCTATAAACTTTGTTTTATTGTCAATGCTGTTTATGCTCTATTTTCTATTACTAAGATAAATATGTGAGTGTACGTTTTCGATGGTGAATAAAATGAATGGTTTTACTATATATAATTCTCCGATTTCCGAAGAAAATATTAAACTTCTTAAGCATGACAACATCTTAAGAGGGAACTTCTTACACAGGGTTTCAATGTAACTGCATACTCTACTCAAATTTCAATTTTTCAGAGATATCCGATTAATCACTAGACTGACTAGACGATCGATATATTTAAAATATATTGAGGAGAAGGTCTGCATAACTTCCGTAAGCACTCAAGCCTTAGGCTTTTTGGGCTATCTCCCTTTCATGTCATTAATAGGACATAACCAGCAAATCCAAATTCCGATTCCGACTCCAGCGCTCACATATCAGCGCTCGTGAGCGGACGTTTTTGGAACTAGATTTCGTTCCGCTGCAAGCTGGGTTTTGTGTACCTGCTGCTAGCTTACGCGGAGCTAGGGCTGCAGTATGGTTCAGACTTCATCTTCATCAATGTTGAATTGCAGAATTATAATTAGTATTAGTTATTTGTAATTTGTATATCGAAGTGCATAAACATAAATAGATTCAAGTGAAATGCGTATACACAGTAGGAATAAAGTAGATACCTACATACATGAATAAACAATTTGTTATTTTTTTTTTTATATTTTGCTTTTTTGTTTTTTAAGAGGGCATTACCAGAAAAAGCCGGAAATACGTCATTTTCAAAAAAGTTTTTAGACGTATTGACTCTTTTCCACAAAAAATTATAAATGGATTTCGAAATATTGTTCTTTTATCTAGCATTCGTATGTAATAATTTTAAGAATTTTTTTTAATTTTTAGTATAATAAGGTTATTCCATAGGTCGTTGGTAGATTTGTTAAATTTTCAAAAAAGTTTTTGTATTATACCACACCCATTTCAAATAATGTAATCATGCAGTAAAATAAATCAATACATTATCTAGCAGGGTTATGTATTAGAATTTTAATTTTAGTTTCAATAAACTCATTAAAAAATATGTACGTACATGTGTTTCTTGACGAAAATTGGTCCATTTGTGTATTTATTTGCGCACTTACAAACTAATATATTTCAGATTTTTTTAACATTCTTATTAAATTTAGACATTATTGAAAAATGATAAATACTTATAATCAAAAAATAACTACAAAAAGTATACTATTTTAATAGTTTTATCATCACGCCTTTCAGCATTTTTGGATGAAGGAATAAATTAAAGCTAATTTGGATTGAAATAAATTCGATATTGAGTTATAATTTAAAAAAGCTGGTACGGAGAATATTTAATCTTTCTCATTGTAACCGCCCTGCACGATCGGAAGAACAACTTTCGACGAAATGTGGATTTTCGTCCGCTGGCTGGTTAAACGCTCTTAATTGTATTTTACGGCCATTAGAGTGGAAGATACTCTCAGTATTGCCCTGGTGTAAGACCACCATTCAGAATTGAAACGTTGCTTGAAATGGCTTTAGCCGTGTTTAGTGACCAGATCTGAATAGCCAGGTACCTCCCCACCTTCCTCTTCCCTATCTCCTTCCCCTCCCCAATAACTCACAACATACCCCAATTGGGGATGCCATAGTTCCACTGGTCCAGACGGGAGCAGCTAGGACTTTTGTACGGTATTCATGAAAAAAACGAGTAATATTCAGATGGATTGTAAAAAATGTCTCATTTTGAAATATTCATTCGTGTGCATAATTTTTTATTTTATTTATTTATTTTTTTTAATTATTTTCATATTACATTTGGTTATAAAATGACGTATTGCCCATCTCACTAGGTGTGAAACGCCTGTGTTGAGATGGCAATTTACAGAGTGGTTATCTAAGATTTTGTAGTAATATTATGAAAATGGCAGGTTAATATATTTTTTTTTTTTAAATATACAATTCAAGTATGTTATAAATATATATATATATATATATATATAAATAGAAGATTGCAGTAGGTACATGGTTACATATAAACACAGTTGGTATAAAGGTAAGTTTGTTATTAAATACTTGTGATGGATATGTTTATTTGAGGTGATCAATGATTTTACTTTTAAATGTACTTTTGGTTTGCGTGTTTCTAATTTCAGGAGGTAGAGAATTGAACAGCTTTGTTGCATTATATTTAAAACTCCTTTGCCCATAAGAAGTTTGACAAACTGGGATGTTGAAAGATTTTACATTTGACTCTCTTAAGGCTCTTGTGTTCATTCGTTCTTCAAACATGTGTGTATTTTTAAACTGATGAAGCAAGATATTTTTTGAATACAATTTTTGCAGGTTCGGAACATTTAGTGTCTTAAAAATAAAATCAGTGCTCGTTCTCAACGGGACTTTAAGAATAACCTTCAAAATTAGTTTTTGAATCTTTACTAAAGGCTCTAGGCAAGTATTTGTGGCACTTCCCCAGCTGATAATACCATATTCTAGTGATGATTGTATAAGAGCACAGTAAACTTGTTTCAGTTGTTTTCTATTTAAAATATCTCTAACATTTTTAAAGAAATAGACGAGTTTCCTCAGTTTTGTCGTTAGGTTTGTAACATGTACGTTCCATTTAAGAAGATCATCTATTTGTATACCAAGATATTTAATACTGTGAACTCTACTTATAGAAGGACAGGTACATGGAGTTAATAGGGGGTTACAGCTGTGGAGTTTAAGGCTTTGTTGTGAAGGCAATAGCTTATTTGAAATTCGAAATGTTAGGAATTTAGTTTTGTCTGTATTCAAGGTTAATATGTGATCATTAAGCCAATTTTTAACAATACGAAAGCCATTTTCCGCCATTTTAAAAACTTCATCCCAAGATTTGGCGTGAAATAGCAAAACCGTATCATCGGCAAAAGTTGTGATTTGTCCACAAATTTGTAGGTAACATAGATCATTAATATAGATTAAGAATAATAAAGGTCCTAGGATGCTACCTTGTGGAACGCCACAGAATGATTTTTGGGAACTACTATAGGTATTGTTTATTTTAACACATTGCGTTCGATCAGTTAGATAACTATGAAATAGTTGAAGAACTGTATATGATATTCCTATTCACTTAAGTTTATCTAAAAGTATTTTGTGTTTCACAGTATCAAACGCCTTTGCAAGATCAAGGAAAATTGCTAAACATTTATTTCCTTTGTCAACATTACTTATTATAAAGTCTGTAACGTTAGCGATGGCGTCTGAGGTTGATAAGTTTTGGCGAAAACCAAACTGATTTGCTGATAATGTTTTACTAGAGTCAAGGCAAGTAATCAATTGATTTCTTAGTATTCCTTCAACAATTTTAGAGAGTGCACTTAGAACACAAATTGGTCTGTAATTGGTAATTTCAGTTTTTTTTCCACCTTTAAAAATTGGAGAGATAATACCTTGTTTTAATACATTAGGGAAACAACCTTCAGTGAAGCTCTTATTGATTAAGAATTTGAGGGGAACGGCTATATGAGATTTCAGTGATTTTAGCAGTTTAATTGGTATTTTGTCATGTCCAGGTGAAGTCCTCTCTTTCAGTGAGTCGATTTCTTTGATAATATCTTCCATCGATACATCTTTAAGAGTAAATTTTGCGTAAGTTTCTTCTCGGGGATTACTATCTGGTTGTGGAGTTTTAGTATTACAGTTGACGTTTTCTTTTATTTTACTGGCCAAATTTGATCCAATGTTTGAAAAAAAGGTATTTGCATGATCGGCAATAGTCTTCGGGTCCAAGGTCCAATTCACATTCTGACCATCAATTATAAGTTCCTCAATTTGGTCTCTGGATTGCCTTGCATGTGTTATCTCTTTAAGAATTTGCCAAATCTTTCTGGAGTCATTATTACATTCAATAATTTTCTTGAATAGTATTTATTTTTTGCATGTTTGATTAGTTTAGTACATATATTTCTATATTTTTTGTAAAATGTAGTAAGTAAGTAATTATTTGGATCTTTCCTTATTTGTTTATGAATATTATCTCTTTTCCTGATGCATTTTAGTAATCCAGGTGTAATCCATGGTTTAGTGATTGTATTTTTTTTATTAGGTACCTCTTTCTGGTTGGTGAGTAGATTTATTTGATTTTGAATAAAGTAGTGAAATAATTCCACGCCATATCATTGTCAGTAATTGAATACAAATTTTCCCATTTTTCGTTTTTAATATTGAAGATAATTGAATCCCAGTCGATTTTATTTTTCGCGATAAATATATTTACGGAGTCCTCTTTAGTAGTTTTTTCATTTCCAACTTCCAATATTGTAGAGTAGTGGTCTGTTACTGTGGATTCATATATTATTGTGTTGATAGGTTTTTTCGTTTTACCTATTACATGGTCAATGCAAGAAAGAGTTTCTTCATGACTCTAGTAGGTTTGTTTATGTAACTAACAAGACCGTAGTAGCTTATGGCATTGAGGTAATCGTCTTTTTGAGGATGACCATTTTCTAAAATATTAATGTTTGTGTCTCCAATTAAAAACAGATTACTACAGTGTTTTAGTTTATGTAACACAGTTTCAAGTGATGTAAAGAAGTTTGTAATATTGGGTTTGGATGGGGATTTATAAATAGCCAGTATATCAATTACTGACTTAGCTTGTATGTGTAGACAATTGGAATCATTGATTTTGATTTCTTTAGTAGTAGTTTTCAGATTGTATTTAATGCAAACTACAATTAAACAGAAATTCTATCATTTTGTTTAGTATTATATGAAGTGTTGATGCAATAGTAGCCTTCTATATTTTTTAGCGTAAAAGAACTTTTAATCCAACATTCTGTAAGGATCATAATATCAAATTCAATGTTTATTAGTTTTAGATTTATAAGAAATCCTTCGAAGTTTATATTAATGCTTCTTATATTTTGGTGTATTATTTTCAAATTATTTTTTAGGCATAGTTTTATGTTTTCTGTGTTGGTAGTAATAGTTTCATTTTCAATTAGGTGGTATGTGAGTTCTTCCAGATTGGTAGCCATTTCAGATATTTTAATTAATTTTGACAATGTTAAAATTAGATTTTACAGTGTTGGTAGATCTCTTTCATGTTTTATATGAATAATTTTTGATTCCGTTGATTTTCTTGTGAAAACTTTTCCATTTTTAAACCAGGTATATTGATAGTTTAATTCCTGGGCTCGCTTTTTAGTTTTCCATAGTAAGTCCTTATTATATGAAGACAACACTTCGCCGATGTATAGGGATTGGCTTATTTTCTTGGTTTGGTTTTTTACTGCAAGAAGGTTGTGTCGTGTTGTAATGCTAGAGTTGTGGAATTTAATCATAATTTTTCTTGGAAAACCTTGACGACGGTCAGGAACACGGTAAATGTCTGAAAAGTCTTCGTTCAAGATTTCAATGCCTAGCTTGTTAGCAATGTCCTTCGCAGTTTCAATTTATGTTACATGTATTTATGTGCATACCGCTCAAGTGACCCAAATGCTCCCGTCTGGAGCCAATGAGACTATGACATGACTATGGGGTATATTGTGACCCTGAAGGTGGTGGGGAGGGGAAGGAGATGGGGAAAAGGAAGGCGAGGAATTACCTGGCTATTCAGATCTGGTCACCAAACACGGTCAAAGGCATTTCTAGCAACGTTTCAATTCTGAATGGTGATCTTCCAACAGGGCGATACTGAAATTATCTTCCACTCTGGAACGTGACGCAAAAATATTATTTTTAAATGAAATAATTGTGAAATAACCCAAATTAGGCAAATAAAATTTATTTGCCCACGCCGGGATTCGATCACACGACCTTCAGATTGTGTAATTATAATTTGGAAGGCGGATATACCATGTATTGGATTATCAACACCTCTGCCACAGGTCACCCCAAGTGACTTAGCAGAATAACCCGGGTTCATGGGGCGAGGTTTGTCAGGATCTCGGTGGCAGTTGCCTTTGACTTTTTTTTTTTTTTTTACATGAGCTCCACTCAGGGCCTATGTCATCTTTGAGGATGCAGTGTGGAGGGTTTTTTACAGGAAAGGAAGGAGGGGAGAGTTCTGGGAAGGAAGATGGTTTAAGGGGTGGGTAGGAATCTGGGGTTCAGTGTCTCCTGGTTATCCGCCTCCAAGACCTAGACACACCTCACCCCATGAACCCGGGCACCCCTGCTAAATCACCAAACGTAGCGAACCACTTGGGGTGACCTATGGCAGAGGTGTTGGTTATCCAATAAAGGTTCCCGGGGCGGTGGTACCCATACCCGATTCTCGTGTTTGTTATTTTTATAATATTAAAAATGGATATAAAAAAGGCCTACCCTCCCAACCCATCTCACCCCCCCCTCCCTCCAACCCTCCTTCCACCCCGCCGCCTCCTTTACCCCCCCCCCCCCCCCCCCTCAGCGACCCCCTTCACCCCATCCCAACTCTTCTTCAACCTCCCTCCGTTGGGAGCTGTTGGACTCATGTGCGGTATTCACAGAACAATAATTAAAAAAAAAAAAAACGAGTGTGCTTTAGACTTAGACAATGCACTAAATACCCGCTGTATACAAAGTGTCCGGAAACTCGTAGTACAAGCGGGAAACTGGTGAATCTACATCACGTAGAGAACCCAAAAAACTTATTTTTTTCGATCTAAGCATTTCGATTTAAATATTATTTATTTTCTATTTTTTCGGCAACTACAGGGTTAAAAAAAATTTTGAGCCCGGTTTACCCTTCGTTGCTTTCTATAAGACATTACACAGCTGAAATCAACCCCCTAGTGAACATTTTTTTCAAATTTAACCAAAAAAATTCCAACTTCGGACCCGATTTACTCGAAAACGAAAGCTCAAATCAAAAAAAGTTAAACCACAAAATCGACTCCAAATGTGATGTGGATTCTCCAGTTTCCCGCTTGTACTACGAGTTTCCGGACACCTTGTATAATGTTACATAGTGGAGGCGCTTGTATTATAATGTAATTTCCCGGGACTTGGGATGCAACCATAACAGTTTAGTTGACCCCGAGGTTATAGTGGCCTTGCAACGCATGCCGGGTACCCGCTGCATATAATGTTATCTGCAGGCGCTTGCATTATAATGTAGTTTCCCGGGACTTGGGATGAAACCATTACAGTTTAATTGACACCAAGGTTAAAGTGGTCTTGCGACGCATGCCGGGTACCCGTTGAATATAATGTTATACAGTGCAGGCGCTTGCATTATAATGTAGTTTCCCGGGACTTGGGATGAAACCATTACAGTTTAATTGACACCAAGGTTAAAGTGGCCTTGCCGGGTACCCGTTGAATATAATGTTATACAGTGCAGGCGCTTGCATTATAATGTAGTTTACTGGGACTTGGGATGGTACCATTACAGTTTAATTGAAACCGAGGTTAAAGTGGTCTTGCAACGCATGCCGGGTACCCGTTGAATATAATATTATAAAGTGCAGGCGCTTGCATTATAATGTAGTTTGCCGCGATTTGGGATGAAACCATTACATTTTAATTGACACCGAGGTTAAAGTGGCCTTGCAACGCATGCCGGGTACCCGTTGAATATAATATTATACAGTGCAGGCACTTGCATTCTAATGTACTTTCCCGGGACTTGGGATGGAACCATTACAGTTTAATTGACACCGAGGTTAAAGTGGCCTTGCAACGCATGCCGGGTACCCGTTGAATATAATGTTATACAGTGCAGGCGCTTGCATTATAATATAGTTTCCCGGGACATAGAATGAAACCATTACAGCTTAGTTGACTGCGAGGTTACAGTGGCCTTGCAACGCATGCCGGGTACCCACTGTATATAATTTATTTATTTATTTACGGACAAATAATCCATTAAAATTACAATAACACGAATAACAAGCGTGAGTAAAGGCCCAACCGTTCGCCTCGCCATCGATCACCGTTCACATCACACTTTTCGTAACAATCGCCATTTTTTATGCGTAAAGAACTTTTACTTCAAAAAAAAATTTACAGCAGTTGGGACGCTTGTGCGGTATTCATAATATATGAATGGCTCACTCACGCAAAGAAAAAAAATTTTTTGAGCAGTTGGGACTCTTGTGCGGTATTTACATAACAATAATTTAGAATTAAAAAAAAATCTTTTTTTCGGAGCAGTTGGGGCGCTTGTGCGGTAATTTACAATAAAAAAATTATATTTATTTGTTTGGTGCAGTTGGTACTCTTGTGCGGTATTCACTTAACAATACATAATTTAAAATAAACAAATTTAGAAAAAAAATAAATTATTTGAGCAGTTGGGACTCTTGTGCGGTATTCACATAACAATAATTTACAATAAAAAAAATTCAAAATTATAAAAATTTTAGCACAAAAATATTCAATGAACATGAAATTTTGCGTTCGGGCAACCCTGTAGATTTTTACAAACGTGAAACAAGGAAATTTAAAGTTTCGTTTCCAATTTGTCATTTCAAAATGTGATGACCCAGAGCGCCGCGGACACGACCTGTCCAGGTCACGGTTGCGGGCCGAATGAGAATGAGCTCTGAATTTTGTGTTTCTTTCTATTAGAAAAATCTTTGAATGCGAAGCTCTAAATTAATTAATGTTAAATACTTACTAAAATTATTTTTCGATCAAAATTATTTATTATTTGTCAATAACGATGTGAGAGAGGTTTTTGGGGTGGTACACCTGTTTCCGTCAATGCAAGAGCGAGACAGGTGATCTCACTATAAAAGGAGATACAGACATCTCCTCGCCCTCTTTTCCTACCGCCAGCACAATAGATAGGACGTTACCCTAGCCAATAAGTATAATAAATATCCATCACGCCAATTCGCGTATCATTACAATTAACCTAAGCCTACACTCCGAGTCTGTATATAACAAACGTCTTAGCAAAATAAGTATGTAAAAAATCTGAGATATATTAGTTTGTAAGTGCGCAAATAAATACACAAAGGGACCAATTTTCGTCAAGAAACACGCGTACGTATTTATTTTTTAATGATTTTATTTAAACTAAAATTAAAATTATGAAACATGCGGTACCTAGATAATATTGATTTATTTTACTGCATGATTATATGATTTGAAATGGGTGTGGTATAATACAAAATCTTTTTTGAAAATTTAACAAATCTGCCAACGACCTATGGTATAACCTTATTTTCTAAAAGTAAACATTTTTTCTCAAAATTTAAAACATGCGAATGCTAGATAAAATAACAGTCTTTCGAAATCAATTTATAATTTTTTGTGGAAATGAGTCAATACATCTAAAATCTGATTTAAAAATGACATATTTCTGGTTTTCTCTTAGGACATACCTCTTAACTGTCTAGCAATGTCTCCTGTTTCCACAACACGCAATTCAACTCCCCAGATATCTGGGTTTTGGTTCCATCGATCATTGACACCATTATTTTGTATGTATTTCGTTGTCTGCTTCACTTTTCCTATAGCTCTTTGTGGTTTGCTACATGTACTTTGTGGTGGAACTGTAATATTATTCTTTGATATAGTATCCAAATTGAATTGTTGTTGCCTGAAAGTAACATACAACTTCAGTTGGTGTGTTTATTTTGTTCCAGTACTCTTCCTTGTATTCTTTGTGAGCATTGAGAGCAATGACCCGGATGAATTGAGCGTTGAGAACAACCCGGAACATCTACTTCTTATCCTGACCCAAAGCATTAACCACTTCTCTGCGGATTTCAATAAGGTAATTCCATAACAAGGTGAAACATTTCACGGTAATAGCTTTCTGAAACACCAACTAGAAATATCTCATGGTGGTGAACTATTCTGGAATGCCAACTATGAAATATCTCGTGGTAATGAACTATTATCGATGCCAACTATAAAATATCTTGTGGTAGTAAACTATTCTGGAATGACAATTATGATATATCGCATGGTAGAGAACTATTCTGGAATAACAATTATGATATATCTCATGGTAGTTAACTATTCTGGAACACCGGCTATGAAATATCTCATGGTGGTTAACTATTCTGGAGTACTAACTATGATATATCTCATGGCAATGATCTATTCTGGAATGCTCACTATGATATCGACGGTTCCGAAGAACAATGTCGGATGTGCGATTTTGCAGTTTTGCAGTAGAGCTGTTTAATTGTTTTTAAGTTTTGTTTCTTCATGTTTGCTGTTTTTGAGATCAAGAAATATAGTTTTTTTGATGTTTTGCATTTCATTAAAAATTCCGAAAATGCTTACTATTAAATAATCAACAAAATAAGCGTGAACTATTCTGGAATGCCAACTATTAAATATTTCACAATAGTCAACAATTCTGAAATTCTGAAAGTTCAACACCTACCAATAATTTCCCTTTTTAAATTTTTTTATACGCGCCCATGGGACCTCTACAAATTACATGAATGAATAATAATATACATAATATCAACGAAACAATAACGAACAACGAAAACAAATGTTCAAAATGCTTTCATTTCTCACGTATTTGTATGTAGTAATTATAATACGTATTTATACCTTTAGGTACATATATTGACCTCTTCCCGTAGTATGTTGATCCAGTAAGAAGTTATTAGACAAATTTGATCCACTTTTAACACTATATACGAGTTCTTGTTCTTCTTCTTCTGATGGCAGATTGTCAACGCACGGCTGTAAAATTTTGTTTTCTGTTGGGGAAATCGGCAAACTATTGTAATGCTGACTGCTTATGGGGATGCTGTCCTAGGCAAAACCGAGTGGTTTTCACGTTTTAAAAACGGAGAAATGTTAATTGAAGACCAACACCGTTCAGGACGCCCCTTAACGTCAAAAACTGACGAAAACGTCGATAAAATCAATACCCTTGTTCGTGAAGACCATTGCCGAACCATTGATTGAGTTCAATTCAGAGGATTATAACCGAAGATTTGCCCGTGAGATGGGTTGCAGCCAAATCAAAATCAGCTGGAAGAGAACCCTGAATTTTTTTCCAATGTGATCTAGCCCCCTGTGACTTATTTTTATTCCCCACACTGAAAAGGGACATGAAAAGAAAGCGTTTTAACACTGTGGAGGAGGTAAAACAAAAATCGCTGGAAGAAGAGTTTGGAGAAGTGTGTTGTGGTCAATGAAGAATATTTTGAAGGCGATCAAAATTTGATTAAAAAATATTGAGAAATAAAGAAGTTATGACGAAATTTCGATTACTTTTGGGTCCCCCCGTAACTTGGCTATTATGGAATACATATGCCACAATTTCACAATTGTTACACCAACGTTGCCAGTTTGAGAGTAAAAATATTTGATGTACTCTTCATAAAATTTTCTAAATTTGAAGGGTAATCGTACGCCTGATTTATCTTGATCTGCCCAAATCGGCATACGTTATTTGATGACATAATATATCTGGTTTTACTGTACCATTGTTGATCTGATTTTAATGACCAATCAGAAGGCTTATGAACGAAGGCTCGAACACGAACAGTTTCCGAGTTCAAGGAGTGAGATTAGTTTAGGTCCGTGCGGCGAACGCATTTGCCCACCTACCGCGTGGCAAGCCGGATCGGGATAACGCTGTGCAGCCCCGGGAATCATTTATTGGATAACAAACACCTCTCCCATAGGTCACTCCAAGTGGTTCCTTACATTGGTGACTTAGCAGGGATGCCAGGGTTCAAGGGGTGAAGTTTCACTAGGTGTTATGTATATATTTATATATATTGGTTGTTTTATATTGCAGGTGATCTCCACGCTTGAAGGCTATGCCGACAAAAATCTCATCACGTCCCCGATGTCGGCACATATGGTGCTATCCATGTTGTCTCTCGGCGCTGAAGGAAATACTCTTGAGGAGCTGAACAAAGGCCTCTACCAATTCCACACTGAATTTGTGAGAATATCTGACTGCCCTATTCAAGAACTTCGCCCCGTATGAAATAATATAATAAACTGGCGAAAATGAGAAAAAATTTGGATGAATTGCTGCAAATTAAACGATGTCCTCAAAAGTTGAGGATACCTAAACACCTTGTCCTGAATCTGTTAACCAAAATAATTGATTATTTTTCCAGGACTAGCTTAGCTTTCCACATTGAGTGATTACTTTCTCGTTCCTCGACTACATCACCAGATCTCATCTTGCCATTACCAAAACCAATTGATTACTTGTCTTAGCTAAAATATTTTTTTTATTTATTTTTATTTATAAAACACGTGATACATAATTAGACATTTTACATAGAGTAGATATATTAGATCACCGGCTGTCTGTTTCATGGTGACCAATGGAGTATAATTACTTTGTAAGAAATATGAAGTCTAGTGTAAACATATGGATTTTTCTTCTCCTAGTATAAATGATGTTAAAAGTTGGAAACATTATAATAAAATGTAGGAAATAGATAATAGAAAAGCAAGAAGAAGAAAAGTAAATTAGCATTGGGCTATAAAAACGAACGTAAATTTTTTTTCAATATGTGTGCATGCAAGCACCACTATATATATATAGGTGAATATAACAAACCATATGAATATAACACCACTATATAACAAACATACATAACTTTTTTTTTCAATATAAGTGCATGCAAGCACAACGTATATATATATATAGGTGCACACATCTATACAATATATATATACACACACTGTTAAGATTTCAGGTACTGAAATATTAATATTTGTGATTGTCACCCTAATGGTTGTGGCAACATTTTTTTGTGTTGGCAATTGCCAGGGCGATTTCGTATTGCCACGGATTTTTTAATTCCTTCTTCTCTTGTTACCATCCGTCTTGGGCGGGTCGTTTTTGGCAAAACGTCTGCTGCCAGGTTTTCACTTCATGTGGGTTATAAAACCGCGGAGAGAGTTAGCATCATTGGGCTCACCGTACATGAGCTACCCTACGGGTCTTTTATTGATTGAATAAAGACCAAATATTCAAGAGCTGGAGTTATTATTGAAGAGTTACTCCAGCCACACTTCCCTTGGAATCTGGTATTACAGCGCCGGATTGCTCTGTCAGGAGAGCGGAAGTTGAGATCCTGAACACACACATATACATACATATTTACATACACCGACACATACACATACATACATACACCCATATAACCACATTCTCACACATAAAAAATATAAAATATAAACTCCTATATCTGAGTACGAGAAACAGGCTACTAACTCTATCACATTCACTCATTAAAAAGTCCCCTAGCGCCTTCCTAAAACTGTCGTATTTGGCTATTAACTTTATTTCTACTGTTAAATTGTTGAAGATTTTAGGAGCAAGAAAGTTTAATTATGTCTTTGATTGTGCAATTCACAACCATCCATGAACGCACGCACTCGCTTAAAGGTCGTAACATAGTTATAGGAGGAGACTTTAACGCTCGCTCGCTTTTGTGGTATGATAATAGAGGAATTTGGACGGAACGCTCAGACGCTGTCGAAGACCTTATTGCAGCGCAGGGTCTATTTTTTACAAAACGAGCCTGGTAGTTTATCTACATTCTCTGGCACCCAAAGCGAGAGCAACATCGATCAAACTCTTTGTTCTGGATCCGTTGCGCCCAAGATATCTGAATGGAAAGTTCATGACTGTGCGATCGCCTCAGATCACAGGCCAATTATATTTAAAGTGGGTGTCAAAAACACCGAAATACCAAGATCCTCCTGGAATTTCAAAACCACTCAGGCGAACTGGGATAACTTTGGGAAAGCGCTACGGAATACTTTAAGGGGATTTCATGACGTAGCTGCTAGAGATCCGGATAATTTGGGGAATTTTTTCAATACGGCCCTGGTATCAGCTGCTGATTGACCTTTGGGAAGATTAAACCCAAAAAAGATCATAAGAACGCCGTGGTGGTCAAGTGAGCTGACTTCGCTTAAGGGGGTATAAGAGGGCCTACAGGGCTCTGAGTCAATCCAGACAGGGAGTTTGCACGACGGAGGAGACATCTGCACTCCTAGGTCGCCTTAGATTGGCCCGTACTTACAGCGTTTCAGTGCGAAATTGGTCGTACTTACAGCGAAACGAGCCGCATGGCATAATTGGGTAAAAGATGTGGGTAACGCCATCCCGTGGGAAATTCCCAGCGCTGTTGCAAAGACGGGAAAAGGTTCTGACCAGTTTTTAACTAGCATCGTCATTGAAAACAATGGCAGGAATATTGAGAGTATGGACGTGGCTTCCACTCTCGAAACACTTCTGGGAAAGTTAGTTCCTCTAGATTCAGTTATTGGGGAAAGCGACCACCATCAACAGATTAGAAATCTGTCACGGCTTCTTCCTAGAAACCTCTCCCATGAGGACCAGATTTACACCTGTAAGTAAAGCGGAATTGCAGGTAATAATTAAGGGCTCAGGTCCTAAAAAGGCACCTGGCTTTGATAAATTGAATGGAGAATAGTGAATAAATATGTGCTTTACACAAATGGGAGACTCTAACATCCGATTTGAGGAAAATGCAAGAAACCTAGGCGTTATCTTGGATCGCTCTTCATCTTTCCTGATGCATGTCAAGAGTGTATCCAGCAGAGCCCAGGCCCTGTTCCCTGCTGGATATGTTCATGAAACTGAGAAGAATCTCATCTGCGGAGTGGGGATTACGCTCTCCGGCACTTCGCCTACTATACAGCCTCTGTATGGGAGCATCGCCTAGACAACGTACTGATCCACTCGGCACTTAAGCGGGGCCAGCAAACTCCCCTGCTGGCGCTCTCGGGCGCATACAGGACTATAGCTTCGGATGCATTGCCGGTTCTGGCTGGTATTTCAGCTACATTGGGTGGCGGAGATAAGAGGTGATACTGTGAAATAAATAACTAACAACATGTACGCACTCGCATACTGCCTGCTAACAACGTATACCCGGCCATTGGGGGTCTAGAGTCATTTTAAATAAAAAGTAGCTTCTTTATAAATAAAAAAAATTAGAGTCCTGACGAGTACGGTGAAGGAGGAAACCAACTGTTTCCTTAGAACGCCGTGGGAAAGTGGTGGGCACCTCCATCCATGAATTACATTGATTACTTTCCAGTTTTATTACTATGGTCCTTACTTTTACCACTCTCTCATCGGAACTGTTTATTTATTAACCTAGACAGCCTTTTGAACATACATTGATTTTTATCACAGTTGTATTGACCATTCTGTCATCTGGATTAATTATTTACTCGCTTTCTCCAGACCAAAAATGCCTACAGGAAAGAGATGGAAATGCTGAATGGACTCCAAAAAATCATCCTGATGACAGCAAACAAAGTGTATGTCAAAGAGGGAACGGAATTCGAGCTGGCCCCCACCTTCAAGAAGGACGTTGCGGAAGTCTTCTACAGCGAGGTGGAAAACATTGACTTCACCCAAGGAACTTTAGCAGCTGCCAAGATAAACGCCTGGGTGAGATTCAAATATATGTATATTGTATCCTAACAAACACAAAATCAATGCTTTTTTTATTATTTCCTCTAGTAATCTAAATGGCCACAATAAGAAACTGCGGTCCAATTTTTTAAATTTTTTTTATGAATAATGAGCTTCTAACTTAAATAACTGCATTTTTTTTAAGAGTTAGTTTTAATAGTTGAACTAATTGTTAAAGTTTTAATTTTTCAAGATCCCCCGAAAACCACCGTATGTGTAGTGAATCGTGTGACGTCATCATTCTCGAAAATTATTTTTATATTCCACAGGCGTTGTCATTTTGTATGACAGTTAAACGGGAAAAAGTATGATGCTATTCGATAAGTTATAACATTATTTAGGGGGAATTATTCATTTATTATATTAAATTTTTCAATATTATTTCAGGAGAATGGTATAAAATTGTTAGAAATGAGTATTATTGGGGCGCCCATTCAGCTACTTGGGCTCCCCTGCTATAAGATCGGGCAATCAGCTGTTCAACTGGCGCCATTTTTAAATTCGGAGTTCGAAGTATTCTCCCTAGAGTAGCATTACAATTTTTTTGTGTACTAGTTTTTGAATATTTTCAATAATAGAGATAAAGTAATAAGAGATAGCTTTATTTTTGAAAGTGAATAATTTAGGTCTAAATTATGTTTCAATAAACACAACAACTAAATCTCTATAAACAGTATGTAAATAAACGAATAAGATGAAACGTTGTTAATACAATGACTCAGTGACGTCGGTGATCAGTGACGTCACCACTAAATATTTTAATAATACCAACTTGACGACGTTTTTCTATGACCCGATTAAAAATGGACTTTTTAATAATTTTTTAAAAACTCTGCGTTTAATATTATTTAATAAAATTATATATTCAGAATCAGCGTTTATTGGTCTAAATGAACATATTTTTTTAAAGCCATAATATTTTTCACTGGAGTTCCTTATTGGCAATAAGCTCACCTTTAACCATTACGTACCCAGCGGCTTAGCTAGAGGGGGGCGGCCCGCACCGGGTGTCACCCGATGGGGGGTGACAGCTGACCTTAAAAAAACTGAAGAAAAGAAAAAGAAAAAAAATGAAGGTAGAATATTGCCACAACAATATTTTACACATGAACACTGCATATTATTTATATGTTCGTAGCTCTATGGCTCGGTCGGTCGGGAATTCCTCAAAACCTAGTTAGTTCTTAGGGTGACACCACATTCATTCTTGGGGTTATCCATGTTATCCGCACTGGGTGCCACCAAATTAATTGCGCCACCCCCAGCAACATGTGCAGGCTTTAGGTTTGGGGGGGCGACCTCGGCTCTCCTTCGCCTTGCCTCCGGCTACTCGACGCTGAATTCCTTAGGGTCGTCGGGTGTTCCCCCCAATCTCCCATTTACTTTTCTTTGAGGCATCACCGAGGAACCGGCTAAGGGGCGCGGAAGCTGAGTGTCGTTCACTACTAGACCGAACGTCATGCGCATTCTTGCTGGGACTGCCAATCGATTGGAGAGGACTGCCAACCGTTTGCCATGCCTTTATTACTTATCAACTGTGTCTTCCTCCGAAACAGGTGCTTGTAGGATACGCTGGATACAATCACCCAGCGCTTGCCACCTCATGAACTTTCACCAACCTGTCCTACTGTCTTGTCTATATTTTGTCTTACTAACACATATTGTATCTGTATTTCCCGCTAAGCACTTGCATGCTGCTTACTAACAACGTATGCAGGGACATTGGAGGTTTAGTTTCGTTTTCAAATGTAGAGTCGTTTTTACCAAAAAAATTAGAGTCCTTGCAAGAGCCTTGAAGGGGTAACCATCTGTTACCTATACCAGGGCGGGTAAGTGGTGGGTCCTCCAATGGGTGCCACCCATGCTAGCTATACCACTCTACGTACCCGAAGATAAAGATTATAGGGAAGGGGGGTCACTAGAAGTGGCAGCTTAAAATGTATGGTGGACTAAAAACACTGTAAGTCTATCCCAGGGGTGCTCAAACGGTCGATCGCGAAAAAATAGCCGATGTAAATAGATCTATTCCCAGTTTTTGTTTTAGTTGTTCCTCAATAAGACCGCCCATTTTTTATGCCTTTCTGTTTATTATTTATTTGTAGCTTATATTATTTTATTGTCAATGGTCGCGCATTTTTAAATTGTTTACTTTATCCTCTTCTATGGTGTGTGACGTCACAAATAATGCTTCCAGAATAAAATAAAAACATTTCTCACGTTTTGAGTGTAGTTTTTATTCGCCGCATATATATATTTAAATTAAACCAGTTTTGTGTTTGGAATGTAAAATTCGAGTTATGGCTTCATTTGCTGACACATTTCGAAGGAAAACATTCTCTTATTCGAAGTACAGTTATAAAATTCTAGTTGCAGACTATGTATGTGCTGCCAGAATCAAAGAGATACCATTTATTTTTAATTCGCCGCATACAGTTTTAATTTAAACCAGTTTTGTGTTCACAATGTAAAATTCCAGTTCTAGATTCATCTGTTGACATTTTTTAAGGAAAACATTATTTTATTCAAATTACAGTTATAAAATTCTGGTTGCAAACTAAGCGCGTACTGCCAGAATAAAAAATAATAAAAAAATCATGTTTTGAGTGCAGTTTTAATTCACCGCTTACAGATTTAATTTATACCAGTTTTGTGTTCACAATGTAAAATTCGAGTTGTGAATTCATCTGCTGACACATTTTGAAGGAAAACATTCTCTTAGTCGAAGTGCAGTTATAAAATTCTAGTTTCAGACTATTTATGTACTGCCAGAATCAAAGAAAAATTATGTTCATGTTCTGAATGTGGTTTTAATATAACGCTTAATTAAAAATAAAGTTGCCGATTCATCGCGTACCGACTGAAGCTTTGCATTTGGGTTGCATGCCATATGCTGCAAAGTTCTGAGAAATCGACTGTTCCGTGTGTAAATATTATTTCGGGACTTTTACAAAGAAGCAATCTTAAGTTAGAACCTGCCTTGAGTGATGAAGATGCGAAATCCTATTATTGGAAGAATACTCGTCACATGTGATATAAAAATCGGCATAAAATGAGGTCGAAATAAAAAAAAATGAGATTTCTAACAAGAAATAAGAACAAGACACTTTTATAAAAGTATAATAAAATTATAATATTACATTTATTACTCTCAATTGGTGGTATTATGGGTGGATAATTATTATAGAACTCTTTAGCGCTAACCGCTACTGGTCACTAGGGTCCCCCCTAGAGTATATCGCGGAGAGATCATGTTTTTTGTATTTTCCAGTAAAACTAGTAACACATGGCCTTCGTTGTCGAGAGGCAAGGCTCTCGACTAGCGATTCGAAGGTCGGAGTTCAAATCCAGACGTGTTCAGATAAATTTTATTTAATAATTTGTGTTTTCACAATTTAACAATTTAAAATAATAATATATTATGGTAAATTTCCGGCACATTCCAGAGTGGAAGATACTCTCAGTATCGCCCTAGTGTAAGACCATTATTCAGATTTGAAAAGTTGCTTTAAATTATGTTTGATTACTAAATCTGAATAGCCAGGACCTTCCCCACCTTTCTCTTGGGGATGCCATAGTCTCGCTGGCTCCAGATGGGAGCAGTTGGGACCCTTGTGAGGTTTTCACGTAAAAAAGAAAATTAAAAAAATTGGAAATTAGTTTCAATTTTTTAATGGGCATAAGATAATAATTTATTTATTTATTTATTTATTTATTTATTTATTTATTTATTTATTTATTTATTTATTTATTTATTTATTTATTTATTTATTTATTTATTTATTTATTTATTTATTTATTTATTTATTTATTTATTTATTTATTTATTTATTTATTTATTTATTTATTTATTTATTAACGCCCTTTTTCGGGGCTTTTACATATGAATAGTAAGAAATACACAGTATTTATTGTACATAACTGAACTGCCTTCGTAACAATATTTTATATTTGTTTAAAGATAAATTGAAGATGTCCACTGACTTGGTATAATTGTTTCCCTCCATTAGTATTCTGGGCAAAGAGGAATACATATGGTAGTTAGTTCCAGAATTACTGCACTGAAATAAATCCTGACTTCTAGTATTACGTAGTGGAATCTGGAAGCTTATCAATTCGAGCAATACCGGACTGTCAACTAAATCATTTAGAATTTTATATAGAAATACCAAGTCAGTGAAAGTTCTTCTGTCTGACAATTTGAGCATATTCATATCATTCAAAATAGTATTGTAGTTCAACATAATTGCTGGAATACCCATTTTAAAATTAAGAAAACGTAAGAATTTGTTTTGTATTCTTTCAACAGCTTGTGCATGTATATTGTAATATGGGTTCCAGACGGGAGAATTGTATTCAAGTTGACTTCTAACATATATAAGATAATAAATCCATCGTCACCCAGTAGTAAAAGAGCAAAAAAAAAAAATTATTGTATAAAATTGCATACAATGGGAATTTACACCCGCTAAGCTATTGAAAGTAGCTTGTCAGCAGGAGATCAGTTCCACAGATTAACTTAAAACAATACAATACATTAAATAATCCTCAACGCGTCAGCGTGGCAACAACATACACATATAACAACATATTTACCATAAACATATTTTTATATATACACTAAAACATTGTGATAATGTGATATGCAATGTTGATAATTATTATTCAGAGACAGTATTTTATAATGAAAAATGTAGATAAAGAATTTTTTTTTTCTTTTTAAATATCATTAGACAGTTGAGTATATAATTCACCAATCATTAATAACATAATTGCAAATTAGTACATGGTGAGAGTGATCACAATATAATCTTAATAAGGTTACTCCCTAATAGCTATGATTTTACCATCAGTGAGAATTTCGTTATGGGGCAATTTTCTTTAAATTCGTATGGCAATTTGTTAAATATTAATGGTATAATTTATTCAAGTGTTCTTTGACCATATTTGTTTTGAAACACAGGTACTTTCATTCCTTTATTTTGTATAAGACGAGTATTGTGTGCATGATATGTAGACTGCCGGATATATGCTGCAATACAATTTTTTGCCACATAATAGCACGTACAGGTAATACATTGATTGATTTATATACGATACTAATATCTCGTCTTTGGTTAAAAACAGTTTTGCTAACTAGCAATTTTACCACGGCGTTTTGAATCATAAAAGTGAATAAGAAAATTTCTTTTAAGAGCAGTCTGGTAACACTGTGGTCAATCGATCTCTCTGTGGTCTCGGACTCAGAGATCATGGATTCGAAACCCGGCACAGGCAAACACATTTTTAAAGACAATGTTGTATTGATTATTAAGTACCTATGTATGTAAAGTATTCTGTTCCTCTGTTTAGGTTGAGGAAAAGACCAAAGAGACAATCAAGAACCTTGTGGATCCCAAAGATTTGAACAGCGACACTGCTCTAGTACTTGTTAACACCATCTACTTTAAGGTTAGTAAACTCACAAGATGTACAGTGATCCCACGAAGGTTGTGGTACTCTTACTGCTTTATACAGTAGTATTTGTAGTCCAGTTCTGACAATGGTATTATAAAACCATATATGTCTTAAATTTGCATTAAGTGTGTGCGGGACAAATGGACAAATAATTCAATATCACGCCAACCGATATCGATGATTCTTTTTTTATTGGAAAGTATGTACTTCAAGGGTAGTTTGATGAGAGTTTGGTTAGGTTCTGATTATGGGATCCATGACAAAATAACGGAACTCTTCAATTCTTTGGAGCAAATTAACACAAATTTCTCGGCCGAATCATTCATAGGCTATCCGGATCTTTGAGTCACCTACCGTAACGTCGTTATGGTCAAGTAATGTCTGTCTCATATGAGCAGCACGTTTAGTAGGTATACCCATATTCAGACAAATTAGTTAGTGTACTTCAGATTCATTGAAAATAAAAAAAATAAGCAAAAATTTTAACAAAACAAAAAAACGACTTCAAAAAATGCACTAAAAAGTAAAAATATTATTTCGTATTCTTCTACAACTTTATACTCAACTTACTTTTTCTACTCATCAATATGTAGGTACGATTGTTATTTTTGGAATCGGTGTAGGGCTAGCTACTAGGGGCAGTCAAAAAGTAATGCCTCCTATTTTTTTCTTCTTTAATTATCAAGATATGAAAACAATGCAATTGCATAGGTTGAAAACTACACTATTTACGATTAATTTGTTACTTTTCAATATAATCTCCGTCCATTTCCACAGCTTTGGTCCGTCTTCTAACAAGGGCATGTATCACAGTGGTTGGACATTTACACAATACATACTACACTTACCTACATACAAAGATACATAGCTACTTACCTACTTTACCTACATACTACTTACATACATACATCATACACCCTGTATTTGTAGGTTGTATTGACACATGTTCCATTCCTACCCATCCCTGTATAACTGTCATTTTATCACACCAACATTAAGTCCTTAATCGACCATCGCCGCATGAACATCTCTAATACACCGCTTACCGCATCCGCAATTAATCCCGCATACCGCGACTAATATAGTCATAAGTGCAGAATAAACCCAGCCAAGATAGCAGAGTGCCGCAAGGTTCCACAGTGAGTCCTTTTTTTCCTTTCCTTGTGTGCATTATTTTTATTATTGTGTCAAACACATACAAGATCCTTCGACATCCACATCCGCACATAAAACACACAACACACAGAGTTATTAAAAGCTAGGTCACATCCAGAACACCATCGCCATAACTTTCTCGGCCGATCACACAGTTTTAATTTTTTTTGCCCTTGGTGAGTTTGTGTGATGCAAATCCATTGACAGCCTCTTTGATTGAGGATCAAAAAAATGAATCCATAATTCGTCTCCGGTCACAATTTCTCCAGAAATTAAGCGCTGCAACTGTTGTGAGGCTATTGTTTTTCTTGTTTTTTTTACTCTGGCCCGTTAACTTTCTTGGTACCCTCCTTGCACAAACTTTTGTTGAATAATCAGTTGTCGAATAATTGTCATCATACTGCCTTTACTGGGGGAAAGAATGCGACGTCTGTAGTTATCTGGAGTCTCCACGATTGATGTTATCAAATCGCTCAATGTTGCGTGCAGTCACTTTTTCGTCAACCAGTTTTTCGTCAACCAACGGTGTTTGTCCTTCAGCTTCGTTATAGAGATGAACCCACCGTCTGGCAGTGCTGACGTCCACGGTTGCATCATGGTACACATTTTTCAGTCTTTCATGAATGCGAATGGGCGTTTCACCTTCTGCAGTGAAGAATCAATCACAGAACGCTGTCTAATACGAACATCGACGTCGGCCATTTTGCACGCGACTGCAGTGCTACCACCTGTTGACGCAAAAAAGTTACTACCGCAGCAGATTGTAGAAGGTTTGAGAAATTGCACCCAATTCAAAATATTCACTTAACTAACTTTATTTATTGAACCAAAAATTAGGAGGCATTACTTTTTGACTGCCCCTAGTACCCTTCCCGCCTAAAATGTGTTAATTTAGTTTTCGACATCCTACTAATATTATAAAGGGGAAAGTTTGTATGGATGTATGTTTGTTACTCTTTCACGCGAAAACTACTGAATGGATTTGAAGGAAACTTTACAATAATATAGCTCATACATCAGAATAGTCTATAGGCTATAGCTTAGAGCTCGGGCGTTATGAATAATCTCTGGCGTTATGAAATTATTTTTCATACATTTTCTGTCGGTAACAAAATCGATTTATTGCAAACGTCAGAAAAAAACAAACCAATTGTCACCTTGGAAACGATGTTTTTTTTTTAATTTGGCAATTCACCCTAAAAAGATTGCTTTGCTGGCGTCGTACTTAATAACTATCTCTAAAAATGAATCGCCGAAATGTATGTATGCGCATAAATCTGAACGACTGCACCAAATTGGACTATTCTTTTTTTTGTTTTTCGTTATTTTGTATAAAACTACCGTTGAGTTCTGGCATTATGAAATTTGTATAAAAAAATATAATAGGTTGCACGCGAGCAGTTTTAAAACTGAATGTATCGGGAATGGATGTGTGGAATGCGAGAGGTGAGAGGGGGGAGTGGGGAGGGGGTTAGGGGAGGTAGAGGCGGGAGGGAAGGAAGGGGAAAGGGGAAGGATGGAGGAGGGTGTGGGGAGGAGTAGGGGATGGGGGAAAGGGGGTTGATGGGGGGAGTGGTGTGGGGAGAGGGAAGGTGGAGGAGGCGGAGTGGGGTGGGAGAGGTCGGAGCGAAGTAAGGGGTAGGGGTGAGGGGAGGGGTGGGTGGAGGTATAGGGGGAGTGGGTTGATGGGAGTGGAGAGAGGGAAGATGGAGGAGGCGGAGTGGGGTGGGAGAGGTGGGAGGGAAGGAAGTGGAAGGGGGAGGGGTGGAGGAAGGTGGGGGGAGGTGGAGTGGGAGGGGTATGGGGTGGGGGAGGGGTCGGTGGAGAAGGAGATGGAGGGAGAGGGGGGTTGATGGATGAGTGGAGTGGGGAGAGGAAAGGTGGAGGGTGGAGGAGTTTGGGGAGGGGTGAGGGGAGGGGGGGAGGGGGAGGGTGGTTGAAGGGGGGAGTGGAATGGGGGGAGGGGTGGGTGGAGGGGGAGGGGGGTTGATGAGGGTGGTGGAGTGGGGAGAGGGAAGGTGGAGGAGGCGGAGTGGGAAACCCCTAATACCATGCGAGCGAAGCCGCGGGAAAAAGCTAGTAATTAATATTGTTTTGATTTTTCATTAAGTAACTCTTAACTTTAAACATTTTTTGTTTGTTTTTGTAAGTTCATTTTTTTTTTCTCAATATTGTAATTACATTTAAAACCATTATCGAAGAAGAAGATAATAATAATAATCTAAACGAAAATATAAAAGAGAACAAGACACAGAAGAAACAGAAAAAGATAATGGTCTTAACTGGGACTCAAACCCAGAACCTCTCGTCTATCTGGGACGTGCGTTTACCAATTCCGCCGTTGCGCCCTACTGTCAAGCCGTCGTAATAGCCATTCTCATATTTCAAATTTTAGAATTAACATTTTTATCTTCAACTAATTTATTTTCCATGTCATAAGCAACTACCCTTTATATTGGAAACAATCATTCTAAGAATTGGTTTTGTAACCTGGATAGCGTCACGGATAAATAGATCCGATTTATTGACTTTTTATAAAAGTCTAAATGAATTCTCATTTTTATAAGAAAAACTCTCTTTTCATAAATTTTGAAGGTTATTAAGAAGATAATAATAACAACCTAAACGAAAATATGAAAGAGAACAAGACACAGAAAAAATAGGTTCTGGGTTGCCCAGTTGCGACAATTATCTTTTTCTGTGTCTTCTTCTCTTTCATATTTTCGTTTAGATTATTTTTATTATCTTCTTCTTCAATGATATATTACGTTGGTGTGAATAACCTTCAAAAGTTATAAAAAGAGAGTTTTCTTATAAAAATTGAACATTTAAAGCTGTTCATATTATACGCTGTCTCAATAATATTTCAGAATGCTGTCGCCTATAATAAAATTTCATGATTTTTACAAATGTATCAAATTACGACAATAATACCACAGAGGAGATCGAGAAGCGCGTAGTGAACGCAAATCGCTGTTATTTCCGCCTATAAAAACTATTAAAATCCAGACTGCTGTCCAGAAACACGAAGATACTAGTGTACAAAATCTTATTGTACTTATCAGACCAGTACTTACGTACTCAGCTGAGACTTGGGTACTAACTAAGAGGAATGAGCGAGCACTGGACGTTTTTGAAAGGAAAATTTTGAGGCGTATCTTCGGACCGATTCTAGAAAATGGATTTTGGCGCATTTTATAACAATGTGCTCTATACTTTGTTTAAGGAGCTAAACATCGCAAAATTTATAAAACCGTTAAGACTTCGGTGGCTGGATCATGCGGAGAGAATGACCGAGCATCAAGTACCAAAGTCTCTGCTGAACTCAAGACCGATAGGGCAAAGGAGCCTGGGAAGACCAAGATTAAGATAACGGCCTCAAAGACATATCTAACTTGGAGCTTCTAAACTGGAGAGAGCTGGCACAAAACCGTGATGAGTGGAGGAAGAATCTTGAGGAGGCCAAGACCCACCAGGGATTGTAGAGTGATGATGATGATGATTATTAAATTATTTATGAGAAATTAACTTACGAATTTTTGGAAAATTCCAAAAAGTACCTACCTACTGAAAATACAAGCCTTCAAAATTATGATATTTACGGCCGGCCGACAAGAGTGTGACATAACGGTACATTAGAATTTGAAATTAAAAACTTTTGTACTTTCTTCCACTAATTTATATTTCACCAGGACCGGTTTCATCCTATTACGGACATTTTCAGACCAGTCTGATAGGATAAAACCGGTCCTGGTGAAATATAAATTAGTGGAAGAAAAAAAGTGTTTTAATTTCAAATTCTAATACAATGGAATTCCACCACGAATTATCAGTGCAAAAACTAGACTCAATAACGGTACATGTCCGACCGTACTACAGCACTGAGACACCATTGCATACGTTTTACCCAATTTAATTTGAAAGCTCATAACTTTGTCATTTTTGTAGATATCGAAAAATTAATTTAACTGTCGTTTTAACTCAAAAATGTTTTATTTAAAAAAAAATTCAAAATAAGTCAAAAATGCTTTGGTTTAGAAATTTATTTCCCACAATATCTGAAGTGGCTACACCACGAACTGCAAAGTTAAGAGTGTCATTCTGTGGTATAGCTTATTGCTTAGATCTGAAACATAGTATAAAAATAATGGAAATAGGCATGAAATGTATTTTTTTTATCGCAGGGTGAATGGAAGAGCAAGTTTGACCCGAATAAAACCATGAAAGCCGAGTTTGGCGTTGACAAGACCACCGTTGACATGATGCACCAGACGGCTATGTTTAATTACGGAGAAAGCGACGAATTGGATGCAAAGGTAATGTCACATATTCTTAATATTCATTCGTTAATAACATTGAACTCCGTGGCAGAGTTATAAGCTCCTTGTCTCCAGACCCAGAGGTGGCGAGATCGAATTATTAGGCCGAGTAGTTGTGTCGGGTGAGGTAGGGGCTATAGGAAGGGATTTATTAATGTGGTCTTGAAGATGCCTGGATTACATGAAGCAGGAAAAACAGTTGCCGGATGCTTGTTCCACATACGAGCCAACACACGCAAAAACGAGAAAGAAACGACTCATTCCCATGAAGCAAACATCAACTTACTGTGAAGGGGTGTTCCCATCGGATAGATGTGGCTAGCTCCTTTGAACAGTCTGAATTTAAATTTGCATCAGAGATGGCAATAGAATTGTTAACAATAGAGTGTCAAAAAGACGAATCGCCATCCCTTGCACAGGATCAAGTAGATTTATCAGCTATTTTGGAGCTCCAGCTTTAGTGTTTTAGTTCAATTTAGATGGTCTTCGAAGCTCCTGTAAGCACTCAATCGTAGACCTCATTTCTTCACTTTTTAAACTTAAGGTTACCTCGCCCATGAGGTTGTTGGGAGATTGACGTAGTCTCTTGTTTCCACAACGCCCTCCTCAGATATCTGAGCCTTCTTTCCATCAACTGATAAATTGAAACTATAGTTTGCAGGGCTAAAGCTTTTAATGTGTATCCAACACTTAACAAGTGCACATTATGTCTCCTGAAGTGACAATATCCTGTTACCTGCGCCTTCACTGAGTTTCTTTCAATATTGAGCAGTTTTCCCGGTTCATTTAATTTATAATATCAACATGAAGCGGTTTGCTTGAATAATATTGTGCGTGAAAATGAATAATATTGTTCACATTTTATCACGGATTTTGAAATTACACAAAGTCTTTGAAAAATTATGATATTAGCATACCTTCTAATATGTGCTATGAAAGAAAAATAGCCAACGACTCTCAAAACGTAGCTGACCTTTTTGCCGACTTCTTTAAAAGTGTTTAGGTCCGTGACTCAATAATAGTCAACGATTACTCGCCTAGTTTTTCCTCGGATCATTACTTAAATTTAGCTAGTGTAATAATTGAATATAACGATGTACTGACTCTGTTAAAACAAGTGGATCAAAGTAAGAGTGGTGGTCCTGATAATATCCCGTAACTGCCGTTTTAACTCTTTAAATAAAAAATATTTTATTTAAAAAAGTACAAATTATGTCAAAAATGCTTTGGTTCAGAAATTTATTTCGCCCAATATCTATAGTGGCGGTTTTCTTAAAGATAACTCATATCCACTACATTTTCTTTTTAACCAGCCATTACAAACAGGACACTCTCCTGAAAAATGGAAATACAGTTTCCTCACCCCGATATTTAAAAAAGGTGACAAAAATAAGGTGAGCAATAATAGACCGATCTGCCTTTTATCAACTATTCAAAAATTGTTCGAGAAACTTCTTTTAAATAAAATCAAGCCAGTAATTTCACCTAACCAACATGGTTTCACTTCTGGAAAACCTACTTTGTCCAATCTTTTAATTTACCAAAACTATGTTTCCGAATCCATGTCTAAGAAGTTACAAGTTGATTCAGTCTATACTGATTTCCGAGGGCGGATCCAGGATTTGTTTCTGGGCGGGGCACAAGGGGCGGACGGGCAAAAAAATCAACAATTAGTGTTAGGATTTTTTTCTGAGGGGGGCACAAGGGGCGGACGGGCAAAAAAATCAACAATTACCCTTAGGATTTTTTTCAGGGGGGGGGGGGGGGCACAAGGGGCGGACGCGCAAAAAACAAAATAAACTTGAAGTATCATACTTCAAGTTTATTTCTACGTATGTATAGGCAATGACGTTATAATAGTATGTAACGTCATAGTGTATAGGAAGGTTTATGAAAGTGTCAAAACAATAAAAAAATTAAATGTTTAAAAAATACAGTTTTAGCTTCTAAGTATGTACTGTGATGGAATCTCCACAGTACACAAAAATACCGTCTGGGGGGGGGGGACGTGCCCCCGTGCCCCCTCCCCCCCCCCCTAAATCCGCCCTTGCTGATTTCAGCAAAGCATTCGACAGATTTAATCTTGACTTGTTGTTAAAAAAGCTTCATAAATTAGGAATAGCAGGGGATTTATACACGTGGTTTAACAGTTATTTAAGTAACAGGCAATTAATTAGCTGTTAAAATTGATGGCTTTACTTCATATAAATTTACCCAAGGGTCAAATTTTGGACCAATTTTATTTTTGATATTTTTGAACGATGTTCTTTCTATTTTCAACGATGTCCAAGTTTTAATGTTTGCAGACCATATGAAAATATTCAAAGCTATAAGAAATATCAATGAATCAAACATTGTCATATAACTTGTTTAAACTTTTGTTTGGTGCCAAGAGAACTATCTACAACTAAATATCAGCAAATGTCTAATTATGAGATTTTATAGAATAAAAAATCCAATCATTTATGAATACTCCATCAATGATGTTGTACTAACAGCTGTAACCGAGGTGAATGATTTACGTGTAAACTTTGATCAAAAACTGAATTTTATAAACCATATGATGGTTTGATGGTAACTTACTTACACTTAATGCTAAAAAAACAACATATGTCTTATTTTCCCTGCAGAAAATATCTGATCCTAAAATTAATATTGTAATCCATGACGAAAAATGTGATCATGTAAACTGTAAACAACATAATCCTATTTGTACTGTAATTAACTCTTCCTCCAAAATTAAATATCTCGGTGTGATCATTGATCAAAACCTGAAATGGAATAATCACATTTCAGAGTTAGTGAAGAGAATGAGGAAATGTATATATATATTTGTTAGGTTAAGAAATATTTTAAATGTAAAAATAATGAAAAATGTGTACTATGCCCTTGTTCATTCTTTACTCATCTACGGAATTATAGGTTGGGGAGGATCTTACAAAAAAAACCTAAACTCAGTAAAAGTCACGCAAAGAATTATCATTAAAGTAATATTAAAAAAAAAATCTACCTTCTCAACTGAATCACTTTTTAAATTGTTTCCAGTACCAAATGTTGATGAAATTTTCAAACAAGCTTCCATTATAAAAATGTTTAAAGAAAAAAATAACACAGAATATCAAGAATTTTACAAACTAATGAGAAACGGAAACCAATTTATAACACCTAATTTTAAAACAACTCAATTGCAAAATCATTATATTTTCCAAGCCATAAAAAACTATAATAACCTCCCTTCTGAATTGCGCTGCATCATCAACCAATCAGAACAAATAAATAAAATAAAACAATTTTTCAAAAAAAACTTACAATAAAAACTAAATATTTTATACAAAACAGATTATAACTTACAACTCAAGTAAGAATCGTGGCTCCCTTATCAGGCACAAGAGCCCCTCTTTTCTGATAAGGTATACATGACTAGAAACGACCTCTAATTTAATATTTTGTAAAATATATGTGTATAATATGTAACTCATATTTTTTTATATTACAATAAAAAATAAATAAAAAAATATTGAAATTACATCAAATAAAACTTTGAAAATGTTGGGCTTTGTAATAAGAATTTGCGGCCAATTTAAAAATATTCAAACCTTTAAAAATTTGTACATGTCATTGGTTAGGAGTCAAATTGAGTGCAACTCAACAGTGTGGGCACCTAGTTACGCTAGTCATTCACTCACGATAGAAAGAATTCAAAATAAATTCTTAAGATTCATTTATTTTAGGATGGGTATTACATGGAAATGTGTCAACTATGATTATCTACTATGTCAACTCAATTTATTAAAATTATCTGAACGTAAAATAGTTAATGACCTAACATGTTTATATAAAATCATAAATTCAACAATTGACAGCCCTGAACTATTATATTTGATTTCTTTACATATGCCTCGCAAACCAACATCGAGGCAATATCTACCGTTCTATTGTGATAACTCCAACACAGAATCACAATTGTATACCCCCGTTCGCCGTATACAAAATTTGGGTAATGACTATAAAGATGTTGTTGACATATTCAACACATCATTCACCAAATACCTATAAACAAGGCATTGTCATCAATGACGTTATATAAATAGACTTGCCATAGTCTCACAAACTCAAGATATAATGTGGCAATTAATCAACACTCTTTTGTTTTCAGTGATTTTCAACAATTTCTTAACCCTCTCGAACACGAGATACTCATATGAGGCCCCAAAATTAGTCATCTTCGACAAGCTGCCAATTCATAATTCCAATCATATTTTCAAATACAACCTCACCATAGATCACTTTAGACCTTGCTTGATGACAATTGATAGTTCAAAAACTTGCCTTCACATGAATTCACTATCCCAGGTTGATTTGAAATTTCATTGCAAAAGTTTTTGACGTTTTTTTGTCGATTTCTGTTTCTCCTCCTTTCAACGTACCATTAAATATTGAAATTCTACCATTATATACAGTAAATAAATGTTTTTATATGCTCTGTACGTACATCGTACTTGTGAAACCATTTGAATGTTATTTTCTTAATATTTTATATTGATTTCTTTGCAAAAACTAATCGGCCTCATATGAGGTCTATGTGTTCCAAGAGTTGTCAATATCAACCAATAGTATGCAGTGAGTTCTGCGAATAAACTTATTTTGTTTGTTGTATTTTAATATGGAATTGAAATATTTATGAGGGCATTTTATTTTTATTACATTCTTTATCATTTTTGAAAACATAAAATGAGTTCACGGATGAATGAGGATTGTGATCTCGATGAAGATCAATTTTTACCCTGCTTACTCTCCCCGATGGATCTGACTAAGAAGGTTTTTCTGAATCAGAAGACGATCTATTCGAGCCACCGGAAAATGAATGTTAAAGGATTGAGAATCTAGCAAGTGAGCATCCCTCTACTATTCCCGAGGCTGAAAACGGTAATACTTCAGAAGTACGCGTCCCTTAACAAAAGATATGAGACCTGTGATATGGTTTAGGTTTAGAGCTAAATAAAATGCTTTTTTTAACAATATAACCAAATTTCAAGGGCAATGCAAATCAAATATTAGTGGCGAAATGCCTATAAACTAAAATGTACATCATGGCAACAATTGTAAATGAACGCAAAAAAGGGGTAAAGAAAATTTCGAATTAACTTTATCGGAGCTGAAAATCTATTTAGGAATCAATTTTGTCATGATGTATATTCCATACGCCCGTTTGCGCCAATTCTGAACCGCCATTTTCTTGAAATATACAACAAACCCATGAGAGGGGTTGACCTGATCACCTAATGGACTCTTTGGTAGGCCTGTATCCGCATCGATTACGCCACAATAGATGGTATTTGAGATTCTTTTCCACCTTCTCAATATGACTATAGTAAACTGTTGGATCTTATGGAAAATGGACCCTAACAACAAGTCAATTAGAATTCGAGTAATCTGTTGCGTCATCTGATTTACACTGATAAACATTAGACGTATCCACCTGTAATATGCCTTCACCGAAAAAAAAATCGAGTGCAGTTTACACGCGGTTGAAGGGAAACTCTACCAAAACAATCTCAGCCAATGAGCGTAGACCTAGCATCATTTCCGTTTCATATCTCAACCAATAGGCGCCATGAAAAGTGACATCATAATCAAAGCGGACAATGAGCGCAGTTTGATGCTTTGCAGGTACTTTATGCGTAATTTCCGTTTCATCCGAATTCCAAATCACAACGGGGATAAAGAAGTTTCACTTCAAAAAATAATGAAAGCATCTAAAAAAGTTTTTAGATTCTGAAATATGTCATTTTCTTAAAAGTTGCACGAAAATATTTTGTATGGCAAAGTTATAACCCTTGAACCCTTTGATCACTTTAAGCCTCATATGAGGCCCGTCAATTTGACCAATTTATAATAAGGGTAAAAAAAAAAAAAAATTATTTTTCATTTTCTAAACCCATTTAACCAAAGAAAGTATCCTTAAACATTTTTATTTAATTGTATTTCATAATTCATGCTCGAGAGGGTTTTAATTGAAAAGTTATTCGTGTATGATAAAGATAGACGCTTAAAAGAATATGTGCATATGAACGAAACAAAAGACAGAACGCGGGCTTCATTTTCGTATTCAAAATTCAAAAGTTTCGTCGAATACTGTCTCAAGGCCGACTAAAGTAGGAGGCCTGGGCACCAGTCGAATTTTGAGGTGTCAAATAGCTATAATGAACAACGATAGTTTGCAAATGGCGTTGATTGTTATTGTATTTGTTGTTTCTGTTGATTTATATCTTGTTTTAAACAGGCAAGTAAATAAAGAATCATTAGATTATTATTAAAAAAGTAAATTTTACTTAGCGACGGCATGGCATCGACTTTGTAATTTGGCCGTTGCGCATCCAGACCTGTACTTTAGTAGGCCTTGAGTTCTCTAATGACGCATAAAATCTTTGGGCGGAAAGCAATTGAATTATTTTTATAATCGATAATAATAAGTAATTTGCATGTATTTACAAATGAAATGTTATTCCTTCGCTTTTACGACGGTTTACCGTGTAATGGAAACATTTTCTCATCACACAGGAGGAAATTTTGGCGCTTTTTAATGCAATTTACTTACTAGTACGACACGACCTTACTTGACGCGTGGCAGTTTAGTACTAAAGTACTAGAAATCGAGTACTCTACAATTGTCTTGTTGTTGGTTTCCCATTTTGAGATTTCTACCCCGCGTCTTAAGTATGTAACGTCTTTGATTGTCATTACCCAATTTATATCAAAAAGAAGAACATCAAAATTAATTTATTTTAACTAAACAAACTACGTAGCTCAGTATAGACTTATCTTACCAATGTATTGTAATTTTCCTAGTATAACATTTTTCCATCTTGCATGGTGGAGTATTTAGTTTCGACTTTATATCGTTTTTTACTTTGTTTTTACTTTAGATGTTGTTTTTGATTTTGTCTTCTATTTTGTTTTTTTTTTTATTTTGCTTTGTTTTTTTTGTGCTTTTTTAGATGTTCTTTGTAATAAATAAAAAAATAACATGTAAAATTTGTGGCCGGGCGTGAAATTCAAATAAATAAATATATATAATCCTCAGATCTTGGAGCTGCCTTTGGAAGGTGATGGGATGACCATGCTCCTCTTATTGCCTAACGAGTTCAATGGTCTCGCAGCCATCGAAGAGAAAATGAATGAAAATTACCCCGTCTTTTCCTTGGGTCTGTTTAAACTTAAAGCATCAATGGTTGACGTGGCCCTGCCCAAGTTCCAGATCAAGAGCACTATTGATCTTGGTGTAGTCCTGCCTATGGTGAGATTAATTTATCTTTTCTCCTCCACAAAGGTTCCCGTCTTTATTTTTATTTTTTTATTTTTATTTTAAATACATAAACGGCTATACTGCCTTTTATAAATAAACATATAATAGAGTACAAAAGTAAGAAAAGTAATATCATTACATAATAGTAGTTTTAAACTTAAAAAATAACATACAATTATTTTGTGTATCACAACAAAAAATAACAAGAAATAAAAGTGAGAAATATCATCATTTCATTTCAACATGTCCATATTGCGTGTATAAAGTTACATTATGGAAAAAATAAAAAAAATAAAAACTTAAAAACTGAAACCTAAAAATAACATACAATTATTTTGTGTATCACAACAAAAAATAACAAAAAAGAACAATGAGAAATATCATCATTTCATTTTAACATGTCCATATTGCGTATATAAAGTTACATTATGGAAAAATAATTTTTGAGTGCATATTTATATTGCGCTAATTTTAAGAAATAAATGTCGCCGATGTTAGCATATTCATTTCCCAAAATATGTAGTCGACTGATTGGTGAGTAATAGTGTGATAATGTATGTGTGTTATTATAGTAGTTATATTCTAAAATGCTTCTCACTAGCGTTATGTATAAAATGCGAATAGTATCAATGTTCCAAAATTGTTTGGTTATTCTAATAATAAATCCTAAAATCTTCATTGCTCTATTAATAATATTAGTTATATGGCTAATAAATGTAAGTTTTGAGTTAAAAATAATACCTAGATCATTTATGGTTTCTACTGAGTTTAATATAATTTTGTCAAGATTATATTCATAAATGATCGGTTTCTTTATTTTATAAAATCTTATTATTTGACATTTACACCATTGTCTTGCACCATTCCTCTTACAAACTGCCAGTGCACCTCTTTCTCGGTCTGCCTTTGCCTTTCTCCACTTTAATTTGGTAGATGGGTATAGGTACCAATCCACCAGAACCAAACATCGGATAATCACCACCTCCGCTATAGGTAACCTCAAGTTGTTCGGTAAGTTTGGTGGGTTAGCAAGCATGCAATTCATGGGGTGAGGTTTTTCCGGGACTTGGTGGCAGATCGAGAGAGGCCAGTTCCCTCTGAGATTTCTCCAGGCAAAGTTCACTCAACGTTACTCCTGAACATACTGCCCCCAGATTCCTACCCACAACCCATCATACCTTTGACCCCAACAGCCTACCTAGGCAATGGAGAAAAGAAGAAGACCCATCATACCTCTTCCTTCCCAGAACTTCCTCTCCTTCCTGTACATAAAAGACCTCCCGCTTGATGACATAGACCCTGAGGGAAATTATTTTCCTTGGGGCCTCCTGTGTGAAATTAAAGTGAAAATAAAAGTTTGGCATATAACATCGGTTCCATACTCAATAAGATTCTCTTATTCATGATTTTAATAAGTCACGTATGCTGAAGAGTACGCGGATGAGTTTGTTTATTTGGGAAGCATGTTTACGAGAGTGGGAAGGCTGAATGCAGGTAACTCTATAAATGGAGGACTGAACGCTGTTGGCACCAACAAAAAACTGTTCAACGACGCGAAACTAGCCGTCCATAATGGAGTACTGGTACCTACCCTGATATATGGCAGTGAGGCATGGAACTGGCAGAGGAAGGATGAAAGTAGACTGAATGCTGTAGAAATGAGATCCCTGAGGCGTATGTGTGGTAAAACCATGTATGATCGTGTGAGAAATCCGCAAAGAATGCAAGTCTGATGTAAGCGTAATGAGTAAGACCAAGAAAGGAACGCCCCGATGGTTTGGGCATGTAGAGCGAATGGACGAGAAAAGGAGTGTAAGGAGAATATATGACGCAAATGTGAATGGTAGAAGAAGTCGGGGATGCCCGAGAAAGACATGGCACGACAAGGTGAATCAGATACTTAAGTCGGGCCATGTCAAGAGTCAGAATAATAGAAGAGCATGTATGAGACGATGTATGAATGTGAACGAGGCAAGGAGTGTGTGCCAAGACCGAGTTGTTTGCCTACCCCTGCGGGGAAACGGCGTGAAGGTTAGTTAGTTAGTTACGTACGCTTCCTACAGCAAATATATGTCTCGCAACAATAGTCCAGTAACTTTATACATCACAGTATGCGTTAAATCCGGTAGTTCTGATTTTTTGCAGACTTGTTTATGATGTTGACCTAATGAATAATCCAAGTTTTTGACCTCGAGCGCCGAACGCAACTTTGTCAAAAATCGAAAAAAACGCGAAAAAAATCGTTATTTTTTCAAGTTTTGGCGATTATAACCCTAAAGGACTAGTTTTTTTAAATAACCTTTTTATGACGTTTTTAACGTAGACTAAATTTGCTACAATATAATACTAATACTGTATCTGTAGACTCAATAGTTTCCGAGATTAAGCCTTTCAAAGTTTGTGACCTCGAGCGCAAACCGCGAAAAAATAGTTTTTTTTTCAAATTTCGGCGATTATAACCCTAAAGGACTAGTTTTTGAAAAAACTTTATTAAAACGTATGTAAAGTAGACTAAATTTGCTACAATATGATACTAGAACTGACTCTGTAGACCCAATAGTTTCCGAGATTAAGCCATTCAAAGTTTATAATTTTTTTCGAACTTCGCAATTTTTTGCGATTCTGTCGTTCTGAATGAATTTTGACCCTGATTATACTATCGAAGCCCTGTGCTTTTAAGATAAGATGATGATGTTTAAGCTAAGCTACGAATAATAAAGTAAAAAATATAAAAATCAAAGTATTTTCTTTTTATTATTTTTATTTATTTAAAAAAGATAAGTACAACAAAAGTTAATAAGTTTATTTGTTAGGAAACTGAGTAATATTCAAAATCAAAAAATTAAATTAATTTAGCCCTCTTGGAAGGTCCCGGTTGAGGTTCGTCCGTATCTGGATCGACGTATTGGGATGGCATATCCCCATCAGGAGATTGTGAAGAATCGTCGACGTCTTGTGCCCACAAGTCATCCTCCATTTCGACATCGGACAGATCGTCGCCTTCTGGGATATCTATTACTTCAACACCAGGTATATTGTCACAAGAGGCCCCGCTACAGTGCCTGCAGACTGATGAGCATTTTAATCCTGCTTTCCTGAGATCGCATTAAGGATGATCAGCAAGTCAATGTCCTCACCAACGACTACCACTATATCATAGGTAGAGGAAACAGTTACAGCTGTAGTGATGATGAGCCTATCGGCATCTTCCTCTGCTTGGAGTACTTGAATATTGTGATTTCCCATTTTTGTTGTCAGCAGTTTTATGAAACGAATCTTGTTTTTGTCATTTGACAAGAATTTCTGTTGAGGAACCTGTGCCACGGTTTTCTCATCAACGATTATCTCTAACGATGAGTGTAACTTGGCTCTTTGAAGACGCTCAGAGCTCTTTGTGTTTTTCTGTGCAGCATCTACGGGGTAACCATCGAAAACTACTGCCACATTTGAGCCATAGTGAGCAGTAATTTACTGTATGTATCTGTCAGCTATCGCACCAAATGATGAGCTTCGAGGCCACGAGGTGAAGTAGGTGCCCTCCATCCACTACTACAAACTTCGTTAACCCTTGCTTCTCATTTAAGGTTACAAGGTGGATTTTGTGCCCTTTCTCATCCCCTCTTCAGAGAACAATGACATTGAGATTGGTGACAGTTCGTAAGTGAAGAACTCTCGCAATTCTTCATCCGATTGTTTTAAGACACACAACCTGTGAAGAAAGGGACACCACATTGTTTTTACGTTTGCATTTCACTTCCTAGAAGTTCTGGCCAACCATCTTTAGCGTCGATTCTCTCCCAATCTCTAGAGCCATGTGGCTGTTGACACTAGATTCTCCAACCAGGCCACTGCTGATGGACATAATGAAATCTGCTGTTTTTTCAGTATTTGATTAATCTCTGGTGACACGAGATGGTCGCATATCAACATGTTGTTCAGTTGTTGCAGTATTAACCTCACAATATGTTTCCACTTCATGGCAGATATTATGTAGATACACCATGCCTAATGTCCATCGAGAGAGAACACTGTCAGTCATACCACGTCCTCGGGTGAGCCCTCCATAGCTTTTCATAGATTTTGTCGGGTATATGGTCACATCTGACCATATACCCGACATAAATCCCATCCCATCATAAAAGTACACGGCTTCGATAGTATAATCAGGATCAAAATTCATTCAAAACGACAGAATCGCAAAAAATTGCGAAGTTCGAAAAAAATTATAAACTTTGAATGGCTTAATCTCGGAAACTATTGGGTCTACAGAGTCAGTTCTAGTATCATATTGTAGCAAATTTAGTCTACTTTATATAAGTTTTAATAAAGTTTTTTCAAAAACTAGTCCTTTAGGGTTATAATCGCCGAAATTTGAAAAAAAAAATATTTTTTCGCGGTTTGCGCTCGAGGTCACAAACTTTGAAAGGCTTAATCTCGGAAACTATTGAGTCTACAGGGACAGTATTAGTATTATATTGTAGCAAATTTAGTCTACTTTAAAAACGTCATAAAAAAGTTATTTAAAAAACTAGTCCTTTAGGGTTATAATCGCCAAAATTTAAAAAAATAACGATTTTTTCGCGGTTTTTTCAATTTTTGACAAAGTTGAGTTCGGCGCTCGAGGTCAAAAACTTGGATTATTCATTAAGCCAACATCATAAACAAGTCTGCAAAAATCAGAACTACCAGATTTAACGCATACTACCCCATAAAATCAGGCGACAAAGTTACTGGACTACAATAAATTATCGTGAAAACAAGGTTATGGATCCGAGTGCTTAAATTTCATTTAAAACTGTAAGTATTTTCTTGTATAAGATTTTTTCTACCAGTAAGTCGCCCAGCCCTCATTATATCATCAGGATCACAATTAGGGCCCCCGCTCATGGAAAAACTGAAAAAAACACTTCTCAACGCAATCAAAAATTTCAATCAATCTCCTTAACAAAATCGATATTTTTCTGAGCTGACATGACAAAACTTGATAGTTCGTGAGCTGCTACCATGGCAATCTATCAACAGTGCAAAATCTTGAATGGTTGACATAAGTTCCATTGCTGACAGGTTACCATGGTAGCGCCTCACGAACTGTCAAGTTTTGACATGTCAGTTCAGAAAAGTATCGATTTTGTTAAGGAAGTTGATTGTAATTACATTGAGAACTGGTTTTTTTCAGTTTCTCAATGAGCGGAGGCCCTAAAGAACTTTACTAGCCATCAAAATTTGGAAATATTTTGCCCGTTGCAAAGGGTTAAGCGCTACTTGAACTTTTACCACAAAGTTTCAAAAATACACAACATATTCATAATATTTCAACAAACTTAACATTTTCATTACCACCAGCTTGGTATGGGCAGCATGTTCACCGACATGGCCGAACTTGGAGGCCTCCTGATCACCCCTTCTCCACTGAAAGTCACTAAGGCTATCCAGAAGGCGTTCATCGATGTGAACGAGAAAGGAGTTACAGCAGGCGCTGCCTCTGGTATGACTATCTTATTCGTTTTATGATATATATTATGTTTTTTAAATTTAATTTCAGATGCTATTTCATTTGGACGTCTTCGTTTTTAGTTATTCCTTTTTTTGTGAGTGATTAGTTTGAGAAAAAAGCAATTTTAAGCTCTGGCATATTGATTGTTGTATTTCTTAAAAACGCTGTCAGAAGGTTGGAGAATTCATGTGATTTTCAGCTTTGCAATATTATCCAAATAAATGGAACATTCCTGAAAGTATCCGAAAACTAAAAACTGTTTAAAGGGCCTTACAATCGGAGGCAATCTAGGGCGCTCCCTACCCTCTCGAAGATTGGTAGTATTGAAGACACCAACCTGATATCATGGGGTTGCCTGCCACAATACCAACTTTAGGGCCGATTGATCTACATACCACGGCGATCTAGAAGGCGATATCGGGGCAGTCGGGGGCACTGACGGGAGCGCCCTAGATTGCCTCTGATTTCAGGGAGATGTGTAAGGCGTTTTAGAGAGGTGATGAAATACGCTTTCAAATTTTATAAATAAAACATTTATTTATTTATTTACGCCCATTTTAGGGACTTTCACATTGAAACGTAAAATAACTGAACTGCCTCAATAACAATTTTGTTTAATGATAAATTGAAGATGTCCACTGACTTGATATAATTATTATGATGATTAGAATGTTTATGAATAGCAAAAAATCAATATTTATCTTCCCGATTTTTTTGTCAATTTTATGGATTTACAACTTAAAAGTCATCAAATTGAAAATATGGACTAGCCTGCAACCTGCAGTGTGGCAGTGTGGCAGCAGGTGAGGTGAAGATGGGTTTTGGCTTTGAGGGAGCGGGAGACAGAACGGTAGAGATGGGACGAGAGAAATGAAAGGCGTGCAGTCGATGTATGAGTCAGTCTTTATTGTTGCGCTACGTAGCGGAGGTCGATGCGGAGCGGAGTGAAGTGACAGTAGTGCTGCTGCGTTATGAGTGAAGATGAAGGTCAGGAAACTACGGCGGTGAAGATCACAGGTCTTCAGGAAGCCGGTGTGTTGCCCTACACCGTGGCGGTGTAGACGTGACCTTGGTCCAGGCGGTTGACCGTCGTCGCGTTGACGAGGTATTGGCGGCTGTGTGTCCAGTGGGTCGGAGCACACACGTGACGCAGGAAGGAACCTTGAGAGGCGATGAGGATGCTGGCGCGTTGCCGGGGGTGGTTGCTGCTCGTTGCAGGATGCTGATGCTGGCGCGTTGCCGGTTATTGTTGCTGCTCGTTGCAGGATGCTGATGCTGGCGCGTTGCCGGTTGTTGTTGCTGCTCGTTGCAGGATGCTGGCTCGTTGCCTGTTGTGTTGCTGCTCGTTGCAGGATGCTGATTGCCATCTCATGTCGAGATGGTAGTCGGAGAAGTTCCTCGAATGTGCTGGAATGTTCCTGGGTCACGCTGGATATGTGTTGTATCACTTGCTGACTGCGCGCGAACGATATCAGCCCGCGTGGGCGGATATTGCGTAGCGACACTGAATCACCGCCCGATGTGTAGTTGTCGAACCATGAATGAAAACACTAGACTTAAGACTGAGCTGCATGCGGCTCGTGCTCGCTTTTATACTCTGCCGGACGGGCAAGTAGTTTCGCTGACGGTAGGTAACGCCGGGTGATATCGCTAGAACTTTCTGCGTGCACTTGTTTGGTACAGCCAGACGTTCTAGCTCTTTCGCGTAGGTGGCGGATTATTCCTAGACGGCCTTGCAATGGTAGGTAGTTCGTATCTTCCAGCGTATTCCGCGGACGTCAGTGGCGCAGCGGTAAACTTCGCAGAGCGGGTTAAGTGACCGCCACAGCTTCTAACATGTTTGTTTCTAACCCCAATGCAAAAAATGTGTATGCCTGTCTGTGGCATCGTAGCTTCTCAACGAATGGAGCAATTATGACTTATGAGCCGGTTTTTTGTTTGAAAGCCGACGTGATCGAGAAGGTTCTTAGTTACAATTCATGAAAATCTGTTCAGGCGTTTCAAGGTCATCAGCTCTTTTTTGTGTCGGAGGTTACTTAAAATTTTACTTATTATTCCAGAGGTGGTGACTGGTTCATCAAGCCCGCTAATCATAAAGCGGTTCATTGCGGACCATCCATTCCTTTTCGCATTTTTCAAAGATGGACAAAATTTGTTCTCCGGAAAATTCACCAATAAAGAATAATAAAGTAAGCATAAGAAGTAATTATGACCTAATTATTGTATCACACTTCTCATAGAAATGGGTCGCAAGTAAAAAAATTCTGTTGTATAAAATTTTATTTTTATCTTTGAATATAGTAAAGTGGTTGCGATTATCTATGCCCCACGAAAACCGTATTTATGTTAGATCGCTCTATCTCTGCGAGATGTTGCTAGTGTCTCTTTTCGATACTAGCGACATTGCACCAACATCGTTGGTTTTCACTCTCCTGTAAAATTTACTTTTTTGACTTACGACCCTTTTCTAAAATATTTTAGTTAGCCACTTATCGCTCTTAACTCATTCAGACCTGAATTAAAATTGACAGTGGTAAAACATATTTATTTTTATTTTTATTTTTTATTATTATTGTACAACAGAATAATTCCAATTACAGTACAATTTAGTTACCCTATCAGCATTTAGGCAAGTGACTCTTCAATAATATTTTTAAGGCATATAAAGAACAGTCACTTACATCCAAATGGTTTGCAATTTCATTTAACAGCACCACTCCCCTCGTCATGCTATGCTTTGCCAAGACGTCTGTTCTGCCGTTCGGTACTTTAAATAAGTCATGATGTCGACTTCGGCTGTAGTGGTCTGGTACATATAAATCATAGCATCCCAAGAGAAATGGGCTATCGATGAAATTGTTCCAAATTTTGAAAGACAAAATAGCAAGACTTGCTTTCCGTCTAGTTTCTAGACTCACAGAATCAGTTTCCTCAAGTAAGTCAATATGGTGCATGAACCTTGGATAGGTTCCATGCTTCCGCATATAAACATACCGGAGGAATTTCTTCTGGATTTGCTCTAACATATCAATGTACTTCTGGTGGTACGGTGCCCAAACATCGCTCGCGTACTCCAACTTGCTTCTCAGTATGCCTTTAAATAACGCTAGCATAGCTTCTTGGTTATCAAACTGCTAACAAGTCCTGATGATGAACCCAAGAAGTTTGTAGCAAGACTGAGTGAGCTGCGATATATGGCAAGAGAATGTCAGTTCGGGATCAAAGACGACACCGAGATCCTTTACGGATTTTACACGTGATAACGTTTCGCCTTTTATTTTATAATCATATTTGATGCTTGATAATATAATAAACAATTGGTAGAGTTAATTAAAATATGTACATATATTTTTTCAATAATTTAGAAGCCATTGCTGTTTTTTTAAAGAACTTTAGGTCTCAGATAGTATTTCACATAAAATGTCAAATCTTGTACCTACTGTGTACGAAAAATATTACATTTTATTAAAAAAAATTAAAAGTTGATAAAATTCCTCCAAAATAACATTAAATAAAATCGGTGGAAAATCACCTTTCGAAATGTAAAAATGGCTACCACTTGAACTGTTAGCTAAAATCCGAAAAAAAAATAACATGGAATATTAGAATATGTAAAACGAAAACTAGCAATAGGCCACTTGCATGGACTTCATAACGACTTGGAAAAAATCGTGTGGATAGAGTTTTTTACTAAGATTACGAAAATGTTAGTAAAAATTTTTAGAAATGTACAGTTTTTTTTATTTTTAAATAAATAAATCCATTATTTGGGCTCGTGACGTCACTACATGAAAATGTCCCGTCGCCGAAAATGTTCCTATTAGTTTTATAAAATTCCACACTGATTTTTTTTTTTTTATGGCATCACTTTGATTTCAGGCAAATTTTTTAATTCGTTCACTAGATTTATTGTTTGTTCTCTGCGAACTTATCATTTGGTTTGATTTTTTGACAGATGTTCTGAAGAGAACCCCGTACAATTAATGGGTACGGGGTTCTCTTCAGAACGTGAAGATGATGTCGGTACATGTTTTAGAGGTATAATGATTATGGTGCTGATTTTAACAAAATAAAATTTTATAATATTCTTATTATTATTACAATTTACAAGTTCAAGTATATTACATTGAATTTAGTAATATAGACGCTGTACATTATAATGATTTATGATCAATAAGATGGATCAAGGAAAAAAATATTTATGAGATGTAATATTTTTGGTATGCCTCGTTATTCTCCTGTGCCATTCGTGTGGAAAACGTTCTTTTTTTTAAATGATTTTCGGCTATGTAATTATCGTTTTTTCACACCTATAAAATTATGTCCCGTCTTTCCGGTTTATAAAAAATGGTCTGATTTTTCGGTTTGAAATTTTCAAAAAATCCCCAGGGTTTCAAAAATACGATTAAAAAAAAAAAAAAAATACAGAATGTCTTAGAATATTTGTCTGAACCGGAAAAAAAATTAAAAAAATGTGATGCAAGTGGCCTATTTTTATTAGCGAGAAGTGAGGCAAAAATTCTGAAATCTATGTATTTTCAAATATATTCACGGTCTAATAGGATCAACTGGTGATATTTCAATACACTGCACTGTAACCTAAGGAATTAGGTATGTTGATATCATTATCGTCAAAATGCGTATTACTTCATTATCGCACTGCATCATAATGTAGGGAATTTAAAAAATATATATTTGAATACTGCACAAGAGTCCCAACTGCTCCCAACAGCCAGTGAGACCAGGCACCCTCAATTGGGGTGTGTGAGAGGTTGAAGTTAAGTGGGGAGTAGTGTTGAGTACCTCATACAAGAGGCACCTCAAATGTCCCATACAAACACGTAAAATGTCCCCCCACCTCACAATATGTATTTGTACCAACTCTTTTTCTTTGTCCCCCCTTCATATTTGTATTACTACAAATATGAAGGAGGGACAAAATATGAGGTGTGAGGTGGTTTGTTTTGTTGGACTACATTCATGTCATGTACGGGACAAATATGAGGTGAGGTTCGAGGTGGTTGGTGTATTGGACTACATGTCATGTCACGTTGTCACGTATGTGACAAATACGAGGTGAGGTGTGAAGTGGTTGATGTATTAAACTACATGTCATGTCACGCATAGTTTGGGACAAATGTATGAGGTTGTGAGGCGTGAAGTGTTTGTATATTCTATGACATTTTTGTATTAGAACCGTGAGGTGGTGATGGGGTAAGCCAATTCATATATTGTGAATACTGCAGAAGCGTCCCAACTGCTCCGAAATTTTTATTTTTTTATTTTTTTATTCTAAATTATTGTTAAGTGAATACCGCACAAGAGTACCAACTGCTCCAAAAAAATTTTTTTTTTTTTAATATTTTTTTATTGTAAATTATTGTTATGTGAATACACATTACAATAATTTATGAGCACAAGAGTCCCAACTGCTCGAATTTTTTTTTTTTTAATTTTTTTTTTTTTGTAAATTATTGTTATGTGAATACACAAAACAATAATTTATGAGCACAAGAGTCCCAACCTCTCCAAAAAAATTTTTTTTTCGAAATTTTTTTTTATTGTAAATTATTGTTATGTGAATACACAAAACAATAATTTATGAACACAAGAGTCCCAACTGCTCGAAAAAAATTTTTTTTTTAAATATTTTTTTAATGTAAATTATTGTTATGTGAATACACAAAACAATAATTTATGAGCACAAGAGTCCCAACTGCTCGAAAAAAATTTTTTTTTTAAATATTTTTTTTTGTAAATTATTGTTATGTGAATACACAAAACAATAATTTATGAGCACAACAGTCCCAACTGCTTAAATTTTTTTTTTATTCTAAATATTTTTTATTGTAAATTTATGTATTGATAAGTGAATACCGCACAACAGTACCAACTGATCCAAAAAAAAAATATTTATTTACTTATTGTTATATGTTATGTAAATACCGCACAAGAGTCCCAAGGGAGGGAGGATGAGGCAGTGTTGAGATGAGGTGGAGGGGGTTGCTGAGGAGGGGGAGGGATAAGAGGGGGGGATCAGAGGGGGGTGCAGGGAGGGGATCAGAGGTGGTGAAGGGGGGAGGGGGTAGGCCTTTTTTATATCCATTTTTCGTATTACAAAAATAACAGACACGGGAGGCGGGTATGGGTACCGCCACCCCGGTATTTATTAGAAAACCAACACCTCTGAACCAAGAAAATCAAGCTGAAGGAAAAAAACCAGCCCTCCCCCCGTAAGCGAAAATATTTTGTAACACCTCACCTCAAATGAGGTGGGACACCTCAACACCTCATTTCAATATTTGAGTACCTCATACAAACTCATCCTGATATCGTGTCCTACCCAACACTAGTGGGGAGGGGAAATAAATGGGGGAGAAGTAGGTGAGGAAGAACCTGGCTTTCCAGATCTAGTCACCAAACATGGCTAAAGCCATTTCAAGCAACTTTTCAATTCTGAATGGAATCTTATCTTCCTTGAAATTACGATGCTTATAATTTTGGTTTTTGTCCATATATCGTTGTGAAGAATAATAATTATATATTACGAAAATAGCATGCGCGTTCGTGAATTGAAAAGTTGGACGCTTGACTGATGTCATTTCGATAAAAATATTATAAAAAAGACAATTTTATTTTTATTACTAAAAAATGATTATTTATTAATCAATTTATTTTTGCTAAAAATGAGTAACGTAATAGTTTTAGCGGACCCTGTCTATTTACAATACGCAGATAGAGATGTTCCGTTCTAAAATGCAAATTAGTGATGTGAAGACGTATAGTCTGTCAAAAAAGAGTAGAAAATATAAAATCTTGAACTAATAAATTTGTAGACTGGCAACACCAATTTAACTGTCAAATATTTTTTTGAAATGCAATGACACTGAATGTATAGAACACAGTAAACGACATTTAAAAAAACATTTTTTCTTCATGACATAAAATTGATTTAAAAGGTGATTTATAAAGCGATTTGCTCTAATTTAATTTAACATAAATTTGAATTTAACAATAGATTGAAAGAAGAATCACTAATGGTGAGTTTAGTAACACTACTTTTAGATCTGAATGAGTTAAATATATTCAGTTCTAAAATTAGAGACATGATCTAAAGCCCAGGCAACGCTAGGTACTTTATCTAGTATTAAATAAATGTGAACAATGTCTAAACTGTGCTTTATATTTTAATTACATTATAGTTATTCTTCATTATGACACAAAATTGCAAAAGTATAATAATAATATACCTATACGCAATTCTAATTTAGAGATCGGCGGGTATCTATACTGCAATGAAAAAATGTTTTTTCCACTATTACGCCTTTTTAATTTTTTATAAAAATGTAGGTTACACAGCTTTACTTTAACACCATGAGTTATGTGTTAAGTATTGCCATTTGAACAACAGTGGCGCCCTCATATATTTTCTACTCTTATTTGACAAACTGTATTCGATGTGTTTAGGTACCAACCTATTTACTTTCCAGCTGTTGTAATCTCTACTTGAATTTTATGAGATCTTTTGACATAACAGTGCCGCGCCAAAAATTCAGGATCTTCCCAAATAATCATATTATTAACATGGAGTCGAAATGTTTTTGATTTTCGCTGCAAGACATATTGGATAAGGTAGTCATCATCTTCTATAATAATGAGATACTATACTATACTTCTTCGATACTTCTATAATATATATATTTTCACGGCCAAAAGTATTTTCGTTATTTGTTTTTGGGGTGTTATGCCATGTTGTGCTACCTCCTTCTTTAGTAAACGTTTCGGACAGCGTTGCAGTGTCCATCATCAGGGCAGATCTGGCAGATCCGGAAGAGTATCTGGCTTAGTATTTCAAATTACTATTACTCTATAACAGTGTTTTTCAACCTGTGGGTCACGACCCCCTGGGGGGTCGCGAAGCCTCTACAAGGGGGTCGCAGGGGGTCCAAAGTAAAATATTAAAAAAAAACAATAAAGCTCAAAAATATTTTTATTATGAAAATATTAATTATAGGACATTTTGAAGTTAACGTGAAATTTAAATTATAAAATTTCTATGGGTCAAAAATCCGTTAAGTCTCATACACATTAATGTGAAGGTTGCGCCTGTTTTTCGTCAATCAATTTCTGCCATCGCGGATTTGTTTTTGTAACATTTAGAATTAAGTCGTTTTCTAAATTTAATCGATTCCTCTGTTTGTTTTTTATTTGGGCCATTGACGAAAACGTCAACTCGCACAAGTAAGAGGTGGCAAATGAAATCAAGCACTTCAAAGCTTCTGTGGTCAATTCTGGGTATTCTAATTTTCTTTTTAACCAAAAGTTATCCAATTTAACAGACTTGAATTTCAAGTGCAACATTCCATCGGCAGATAATTCCAGCAGATTTTCTTTTAGGTTGGTTTCTAAACTTGCCTCATCTATAGCTGCATTCAAAAATGGGTTTATGATCCACCCTTTCCCAGCGTTCTGTGATATTTCTTGCACCGAGAAATAATGACACATTTCTTCTTTCAAATTCTGCAAGAATTTTGTGGGCAACGGAATTCACAGGATTACGGATTTCCTGGCAGAGTCAAGTAGAATGCCAAAACATGATTATACAGGCGAAATTGCCCTGAACAATTCACAACCTGAAATTCTCTAGCAACCCTCCTGTTGGTGTACACTGGGTGTCATTCTTTTTTTCATTTCATTCAATTTGTGATTCCTGAATTTCTCTAGCCACCCCCCCCCCCTCCAGGAACCACAGTCGTCAAAGATAAATTGCAGGCGAAGGGTAGGGGGTCGCGAAATATTTTTTACATAATAAGGGGGTCGTGCCATGAAAAAGGTTGAAAAACGCTGCTCTATAATAATGTTGAAGCGCGCAATTTCATTTCTTACCTCCAACAGAACGATCAAATATGTCAAAATGGTGGAGTAACTGTCGGCTTTCCAAAAGTAAAAACAAAATGACTTAAAACAGGCGGTTAAATTGATTAAAATTATTTTTGTGAAATTTAACATTAGAAATTTCATTTACTCTAGCTCCACTGAAGCCAGAGGAAAGTTAGCCTCCCAAAAACTGGGCGTACTAAAAGAGGCCCGCAGACACTTTAATAGTACACAACTGCTAACGGTTGAATTTGGCAGCCACCTCTGGTCTGAAGCTCCAAAATACCTGAAAAATACCCTCGATTCTGTGCAGAGACGAGCGGTCCGTTTAATATATTCTCCCATCTTAACAGACGGATTGCAATCTTTAGAGCACAGGCGTCGGGTGGGAATGCTATCCTTGTTCTACTGGTATTACAATGGAAGATGCTCCGAGGAACTAGCATCATTGACCCCTTCGGCACCAATGCATAGTTGGGAAACACGACAAACGCGTGCCCAACATTTGTACACGGTTGACATTTGTCACATGAGTCTTCGACTCGTTCTTGTGATGATTTGCCGGCCTCTGTGTTTCCTTCTTCCTACAACATGGGTCTCTTCATTCCTTCCTCTCCTCAAAAAGACCCTCCACACAGCATCCCAGATGACATAGGCCCTGAGGGAAATTATTTTCCTCCGTGCCTCCTGTGTGGAGTTAATGTAAAAAAAAAATAAAAAAAATCATTGAAACAGATGGCCCTTATCAGCCATGTTTAAATCAAGGTATATGTATTCAAATAAATGTGTCGTCATCACCTCTTAATAGTGTTTTCAGTGTTTTTTTTATGAATTATTTAAAGCAGTTTTCCTAAACACGTTTTCTTATATTCCAGGATTAACAATTTCTGCCATTATCACTATTATTTCCACACCAAGGCCCACATGAAGCAGAGCTGATCACCTTTTCAACTGTGCGATAAGAAATGACCAAACGGATATCTTTTCATAGCGAGAATTTTAAACTTTTAACTCTTTGTTGCAATTAAATACAAATGTAATTACGTTCAGTAAAATATATACGAATTAATTCTGATTTTGTCATTACTTGTTTTAGTATTATTATTGGTTATAAAAAACACATTAAATAACACAAAGACAAACTTAGCAGAATTTGCTAACTTGAATAACCAGACAATATTTGAAAATCTCCTACTATTAGCATTACAAGTGAAAGATGTTGCTTCTGCAATGATGGGGGTCTTAGCCAGCAGAGGAAAAGAACCCACAATATAACGCATTCATTAAAATTTCAATATCAAAAAATTTTCAAAATCCAAAATATTTCAAAATCCAAAACATTTCAAAATCAAAAAATTTCAATATCTAAAAAATTTCAAAAGCCAAAAATTTCAAAATCCAAAATATTTCAAAATTTAAAAAATCAAAAAATTTTAAAATATCGCCGTTTTCGTGAAAAACGACTACAAAGACACTGTTCTCCAATTAAAATTACCAAGTGACAGAGACTAAATAGTATAGAAATATGTTTTTTTTAAATAAATAGTAGGCCGATACAACTCTTTTTTTGCAAAAATGCTTAAGTACGTACACGGATATTTTGCAACAGAAAACATTATTGACTTACTTAAGGCTTCATCCACTCTCAAACATAATTTAAATCACCGTTTTAACTCATAAATTTTGAATTAGAAAAAATTCAAAATTTAAAAATCCAAAAAATTTAAATTTTTATAACCCAAAAAATTTTATATTTCATATAATTTCTATTTTCAAAAATTTTTGATTTTCAAAAAAATGTTAAATAGAAAAACAAAATTGGATTATTTTCAAAAAAATTCAAATTACTTACTCTTATAGGTACCTGTTCGGATTGATGTACTCAGTGGGTAGGTGGCTTAAAGTATCCGAGATGGATATCAAATTAAGCGTCTCAACCTACAAAATCCAAAGTAAAAAAATAGAGCGTAATCTAGGCCCCTTTTTGCGAGATAATGCTCTATTAGTTTTTCTGAATGAAATACTGAACGCCCCGAGTCGGGTGGCTAGATTGGTTCAGTAACAGATGTACTGAACTGAGCGGCAATCTCCCTGAGCCATTTTAAAAGTATCAACGACCAAATTGGCTCAGTGGTAGGAGTCTTCTTTGCAATAGGAAATTATGCGTTACGGATTACGGGTATCAAATTACGCGTTTCAACCTGCATAACCCGAATGGCACAGTGGAGGTTATCCACCTCTTACCTGCCCTGGTATAAGTAACAGATGGTTACTCTTTCTCTCTCGCAAGATTCTAATTTTTTTAGTTAAACGAAGCTACATTTATTTATTTTGAACGAATCTAGACCTCCAGTGTCCCTCCATACGTTGTTAGAAAGCAGTATGCAAGTGAGCACCTGTATAAATATATAGAGAACATACCATAAACAATTAAGTCTTAAAATATTTGGCAAGTACCAATAAAAAATGTTTATTGCATTTAGCTTGATATAAACCACACTCAGCATCCGTGTCCCTTAGCCAATCACCCAGTGAAGCCTCAAAGAAAGTAGTGAATAATACAGGTAAAATACCTGAAGACTTAAAGAAAAAAAAATCAGCGTTGAGTAGTCGGAGGCGGGACAAAGGAAAGTTAAGGCCCGAATGGCACAGTGAAAAATTGAGAAGTAAGCTCCTTGGCCCCCTTTTGCGAGAAAAGGCCCGAACTGAACGCCTTGAACCGAGCGATCAAATTGGCCCGAGAGCAGGTGTACAAAATTGAGCTGTCAACTACACATGTCCTTTGTAGGCACACACTCCTCGCTTCATCCACGTTCAAACTTCAAATCACTTGGTAATTCAACCCATTAGTTGTCTGCAACGGGTAAGGTTTTATTGCTCAGTAACTATTATATTAGGTCCTTACATATGAAATTGGTGTTTTGTATGGTGTATGGGAGGAACATAAAGTCGATTTTTTTTAATATAATATATTTATTTAATCAAAGTATGTACCATTGCTATCTATACACTTTTGCCATCTCATAGGTAGTTCATCGATCCCTTTACTAAAAAAACCATTCGGATGGGAATCAATAAAATCTTTGAAGGCGGTTTGGACTGCCCCATCGGAATAGTAGAATTTTTTCAATCTGTTGGGGCAAGGTCCGGAGAGTACGGTGGATGTCTTAGACATTCCAATTGAAGCTCCTCTAATTTGGTAGCCGTCTGTTGTGCAGTGTGTGGTCAAGCGTTCTAATGCGCGTTTGTTGATTTGCTTCACTCAATTCGTGAGGTACCCACTTTTCAAGCTTTTTCACCTTCCCAATTTGCTTCAAGTGGATTAAATCAGTTTTATCACTAACACCGCAGCCTGCAGCTAACTCGGACGTGGTTTGCGATGGATCCGCTTCCACAATAGCCTTCAATTCTTCATTATCAACTTTGGTCTCCGGCCGTCCACGGGGCTTGTTCTGCAGGTCAAAATTTCCAGAACGAAAACGTTGGAACCAAAAAAGCACCATGTTTTCTTTTGCGGCACCGTCGCCATACACATCATTAATCCTTCGAGCCGTTTCTGCAGCACTGGTGCCACGGTGGAACTCGTACTCGTAAATAACGCGATATTTCAAGTTTTCCATTTTGTAAACTAAGTGACGCAAAGAAAAAAAAACAATTAAGGAAAAAACAAATTAATTATAATTTTCGAAATACAAATACATGAGTAAATAGCTGTATAAATTTGAATTTGGAATTCCTAAACAAAGAGAAGATATTTGAGATTATAGTTGCCAGTACGGCAAAACGCCAATTTCATATGTACCTAATATTTTTTTTCATGATAATTTTCTACACACATTTATTTTATTCCAATTATGAAAATGTCACACTTCTGTGCACAAGTTAATGATATTATTGATAATATTAAAAACAGAGATTAAAACTGGTTATTTCATTATATTGTTAATTTCCGCGAAATTGAATCGCTACATTTGATTACCCGTGACCGAACAACTCAACAACTTGCAACTTCATCTTCTCCTTTGAAAAATCATTAAGATTTATGAAAAAAAATAGTTTAAAATAGATTATGTTAGGTCAGGTTATGGACTATTATATATAATGTGTATAATATATTTAATTTAGCTTTTTCGGTTTAAATAAGCGAAAACGTAATTTTATTTTTTCTGGAATAAAACATTAAAAACCAAAACTTATGCAGGCGGCCAAAAGGTGAACTAACGAACTATCAGTATCTTTATCTTAAAATCAGTATAGGGCGAAGGAGCCTGGGAAGGCCAAGACAAAGATGGAGCGACAACGTCCTCAAAGACATATCTATCTTGGAGCTTCCAAATGGAGAGAGCTGGCACAAAACCGAGATGAGTGGAGGAAGACTCTTGAGGAGGCCAAGACCCTCCAGGGGTTGTAGAGCCAATAGTGATGATGATGATGATCTTTTGGTTTATTTATTAATATTTTTTTTATCATCATCATTACTTAGTATAAAATGAAGTCGCTCAAAATGTATGTGCGCGTTAATCTTTTAAACTACGCCACGGATTTTCATACGGTTTTCACCAATAGATAGAGTGATTGAAGAGGAATGTTTATATGTATTTTTTTACGCACCAGATTTAAATGTCCGGGTTAAATTTTCCCCAAAAAAAAAAAAAAAAGGAAAAAAAGAAGGAAAAACTAAACCCTTTCACACACTTCCCCAAATGATCATCTAGTCAACCCACGCTATGCAATTGCACTATATAAGTATTATAAATACAAAACAATACAAGAACAACATGCCGTCGTTGCGCCTGCAAAATCCGACAAACGTTTTTTTTGCAAAATCGGTTTTTTACGCTTTGTGATAGAACGAGACATGGCGGATAGGCCTGTAAAACACGTTTTATAATATTATAGCTAGTTTAGAAAACTGCAAAATCAGCTATGTATTTTTGCTTAAAAAATGGCTTTCAAAATACTCTATGACGATTCCTTCACCTATCGCATTTTGAACTAAAGTAAAACACTTAATATTGCGCCAGTTAATGACACATGGCGGATTTCGCACTGGATTTTGCACATCTTGGTTCAGAACGCACATATTACAAGTCACGTGACTGGACAGTGGACAGTTGGGCAGTCTTGTTATGATATTCAGTCTTGGTGCAAGTGCCAGTGGATTATTTACGTTCATCAAAAAATAATATTTAAGCTTTTAAAACAGTGTGAAATTACATTACAGTGCACGTGCACTTAGCGCACAATAATTTATACATTTGGACATTTCTGAAACAGTTTTGGAGAAAGACGTGGGGAATGTACCCCCAGTTGTAATCTTGACCATGAGTAATGATGCTGACAGCATACTCAAACCTGAAGCGGGAGTGTTTGAACGAGTTGCACTTTCAAATTCTAACGAAAAATGTGATGAGGATCAACTGGGCACAAATAATCATAGGTTTATTTTAATCATGAAACGGGACAATTCGATTGCTCTGATGCTAACTCTAATTCTGAAGACGATCTGTTGACTAATGTACCGAACATAAAGGACAAACGAAAATTGAATAAAAATTTACGAATCCTGGGGAAAAAATATAGCGGTATTAAATGTTACGTTAAGTCTTTGAGGTCAGATTCCGTTAAAAAACGGTTGGACCGATTGCCTAAAGTTTTGAGTCATTATTGCCGCTCGACTAGTTTAAGAACATACGTGGAGGATTCTTTTAAATCTAAAACAGAAATGCATAAAATTTACAAGTCGTTGTGTTCAGAAAACGGCATAACTTGCGTACAAAAAAAGAAAGAAATTCTGTGATATTTTAGAAAGTAACAAAATATCTATAATTAAACATGCGACACATGCTTGTCCCACAAACGGGGAAATCTAAGTGAAGAAGAATACCAAATTCACATTAATAAGAAAAATGAGGCAAGAGATGCAAAGAAGCTGGCTAATGCATCCTGCTCTGATCAACATTTAGTAGTAACAATGGACCTTCAGAGCACTCAGCTTTGTCCGAAACTTTTAGTATCCTCTCAATATTATAAGCCAAAACTTCAGTTCCACGACTTTACCATTTATAAAAACAACACGAAAGATGTTTTTCTGTACTTTTGGCATGAAGGCGATGGAGGTGTTTCAGCAAATGAGTTTGTTTCTTGTATTATCGATTTTATAGAAGGAGAAATTAGAAATGGATTCAAAAAAATTACTTTGATATCGGACGGCTGCGCTCACCAAAAACAAAAATAAATTCCTCAGCAGTGCTCTGGCAGATATATCGAAGAATATGAATACAGAAATAGAGCAACTCATATTAGAAAAAGGACACACAATGATGAAGGTGGATAGCGTCCACTCGACATTGGAAAAGCTTTGTACTCCTCCATTATACTACCCAACGGATTATGTGGACTGAATGAGGAAAGCTAGACCTTCCAAACCTTACGTTATTAAGTATCTTGATTAAAGTTTTTTTAAGGATTACGATACACTCCCCAGTAATTACTGCACTATTCGTCCAGGCAAAAAGGTTGGAGATCGTACAGTTACCCAGATCAGAGGGCTGCTGTACAAACAGGGTGAGGTTATGTACACACTCCGACACATTGATAACTGGACACTTCTGCCTCAAAGGAGGAAGCAAGATTTATACACAACACCAAAACCATTGTACACAGAACAGAAAAAAATGATATGTCTAAGTTTGAGCAATTACAATCCTTAAAGTTATATATGCATCGAGATTATCATTCATTTAACGATAATCTTAAACACTGATTTTTTTGATTATATCATACCTTCTATTTTTATAATATTTTAAAGATCTCATTAGTTATTAGACTAATGTTCAGTTTACTAGCAGGCGTTATCATTGTTTATTTACATAACTGAGAAGTTATTTGTTTGGTTTAAAAGTTGTAATTATTGTAATTGTATTATTGTTCAATATTGTTTGATAGATTACATTATGTACCTTATATTTTTATAAAATTTTACAGATCTCAATAGTTATTAGTTATTAGACCAGCAGGAGTTATCATTGTTTATTTACATAACTGATATGTTATTTGTTTTGATAAAATGTTGTAATTATTATGATTGTATTAATGTTGAATAACGTTTGGTTTGTAATAGATATAATACTAGTTACTACAATCTACTTGATTTTATTCTTTCAATAAATAAAATGTAATAATCTCGAAGAGTGCTTTGGTAGATTACTTACGTAGTTTCTGCTTTTTATAAAATTTTAAAGATTTCAATAGTTATTAGACCAGCAGGCGTTATCATCGTTTATTTATATAACTGATGAGATGTTATTTGTTTGGTTTGTAATAAGTAGGTATAATACTAATGACTATCTACTTGTTTATCTTCTTTTGATAAATAAAATATAATAATCTCAAATACCGATTTTGTTAATAACTTTTTATTTTTATAAAATTTTAACGATCTCAATAGTTATTAGATAAATGTTTAATTTGCTAGCAGGCGTTATCATTGTTTATTTATGCAACTATTTATGCAACTAAAATGTTAATTTGTTTTGTTAAAATGTTGAGATTAATTTAAAATGATTGTATTATTGCTCAATAATGTTTAGTTTGTAATAGGTATAATACTACTATCTACTAGATTTTATTCTTTCAATAAATAAAATTTAACGTGTAATAAACTTGTTTTTCCATCTTACTCAAAATATTTTTAGTTCACCTTCACTCAATAATTACTTATTCAAAAGTAAACTTTCAGCTGGGAAAGATAAAGATTCGTTAGAAATAGGCTATTGGTTTGTTAAAAATGCTTTACGCATACGTTAGTACATTTAAATTATACGCAATTAAAGAATTAATATCATTTCTAACTAAATGCAAAATCCGTTATGTCTAAAATATACGTACATAAAAATCCGCTATATGCTGCCTCTAACACAAAGCGGATTTAAAGACCCATACAAAATCAGCTATGTGTCATTTATTCACAAAAACAAACATTACTACTAAAGTATTAAATATTTAATTGCAAAATATCATTTATACAAAATCCGACGTAAAGATCTAATTTTCAGTTTATTTGGATTGTAAAAAATGCGAGCCATTGTTAAATAAATCAGTTTTTTCCTTCTCCTGAAAAGTTACGTTTTTTAACATAGCGGATTTTGCATGCACAGCGACGATGTCAACCTACTAGAGACCAAATGGGAATATAATTCACCGACTCCAGATATTTTCATATCAGAGGGTTCGGCTCTGTGGCATTTCTAATTGAACCTATAAATCCTACTGATCCCTCAATATAAATATTTAAAAAATCCTTTGTAATCCTACATGTATTTAAAATGACTGATTTTTGCATTTTTATATACAAATTCTTTGACAAATCTAATATGCTTAAATTTTGAATCAGATTCCTAGGTATTATGCCAGTGGCCGAAATAACAAATGGCAATATTTTTATAGTCCGAGAATGCCAAATTCTTTTAATCTCATTTCCTAAATCTGTGTATTTTCTTATTTTTTCAGAAATAGTTTTTTGAATATTACAGGAATTTGGAATAGCTACATCAATGATATAAGTTATTTTTTTAATTTTGTCATTATCATCATTATCATCATTATCATTATCATCATCATTACATAGTATAAAATGAAGTCGCTCAAAATGTATGTGCGCATTAATCTTTTAAACTACGCAATGGATTTTCATACGGTTTTCACCAATAGATAGAGTGATTGAAGAGGAATGTTTATATGTATAATACATGTAAATTATATTAGAGAAAAGCCGAGAAATTCAAAGAAAACATATTTTTGTGCTATTTAAAACGGCGGGCGGGCCGTACTATATATAGTCACTTTTGAAATTCGTTCTACGGAAGAAATTGGAAAATAAATGTCCTAGAGTAAGTAGGTATTTGATCTTCCCTTTTCAAATATCCAGTGTTGCATTGCAAGCATTGTATAATTAGTGGCGATCGCCCGCGTCTATCGGTGTTCGGTGTTCTCCAGCCAGTAAAATAAAACGTGCTTTACAGCGCGACACTATAAAAAGCAATCATCAGTGCTTAAGTTGTAAAAATTGTTAGTATTTGAGGGAATTTATCTATGAATCTATTTAAGTTAATTTATCTGTTTAGCTACTTTGGCAAGGTTGATTTCAAATAAATAAGATCGGCGTCTATCGGTGTTCGGTGTTCTCCAGCCAGTAAAATAAAACACGATTTACAGCCCGACGCGACGCTATAAAATGCAATTATCAGTGCGAAGTATAAAATGAAGTCGCTCAAAATGTATGTGCGCATAGATCTTTTTAACTACGCAAAGCATTTTCAAGCGGTTTTCACCAATAGATAGAGTGATTCAAGAGGAAGGTTTATATTTATAACACATGCTTATTATAGTAGAAAAAAGCCGAGAAATTCAAATATTCAATTCAGGCAGCGGGCAGCGGGCAGCGGATAGCTGGCAAGCGGATGGTGTGGATTTTATGAAGGTTCGGTAATGTCGTTGTGTTTCGTTAGCCACAGCAAAGTGTGGCCGGGTCTGCTGGTTTTACAATAAAACGGTTACTCGCCAAAGATTTGAGAGATAACACTTGGGAAAAATAAAATTGTTTTTATTATAATTTTTTAAACTTTATGAGTAAAATCTCAAATTATAATATTTAATTAAATGAAGACAATATTAGCGAAACTCAATCGAAAATCTGGATACAGAAAAATCAGAAAAAGATATTGGCTCCGCTGGGACACGAATACATCTTTTTACAATTTTTTATTATACATATATCTTTTTATCTTATATATCTTTTTCTTATTTTTCTCCAGATTTTCGATTGAGTTTCGCTAATATTGTCTTCATTTAATTAAATATTATAATTTGAGATTTTACTCATAAAGTTTAAAAAATTAAAATAAATATTCATCCTAGACTCGTAGAAAAGTCGCGTATTAAAAATAAAAAATAAATGGTAAAAATTTATCCAGACACTCTCTAGATAGCATTTAGTTCGAGTTGAAACTTGCAATTATATATAAAGATAGCAGCCAATAATATGTGCGTTAAGAAAATGAAGATAATGTTGGTAGTTCCTAGTCGAAGTATGTTATTTGGATGATATAGTTAAAGTGACCGAATTTGAAATGGGTTCCGTATCTCAATTGGTAGAGCACTTGCCCTGTAATCAAAAGGTCCTGGGTTTGCGTTCCAGTGGAGCTAATATCTTTTTCTGTTTTTTCTGTTTCCAGATTTTCGATTGAGTTTCGCTAATATTGTCTTCATTTAATTAAAAGTGTATTTCTTTACAACATCTAAAATCCCACAGGGCCTATATCAGTAAAATCTTTGGGGATGCTGTGTGGACGGTCTATTTAGGAGAAGGAAGTTCTGGGAAGGAAAAAAGTAAGAAGGGTGGGTAGGAATCTGTGTTTTAGGAATGACAAACGTATGAATCCACCCCTCCCACTGGAGTGCGAGGTGACGGTTCGAGAGAGTCCGGCTGGAGGGGTCAAAAGGCCTCCCTCAACCAGTCTCTCTAGATCCTGCCCGACACGCGGTATGACAGTAGGTGTGCACAAGAATCCGCCGCCAAGACTTTGACAAACCTCGCCCCAGGATCCCGGACACCCCTGCGAAGTCACCAAACGTAGCGAACCACTTTGGATGACCTGTGGCAACGGCGCTATCCATACCCGTCTTCCAAATTACAGTAAAGAGAAACCTATGTCTGTGAACAAGCAGTAGCGAGTGGAAGATACATATATATACTCTCAATATCGCCCCGGTGAGAGATCACCATTCAGAACTGAAACGTTGCTTGAAATGGTTTGGGTTTAAGCCGTGTTTGGTGACTAAATTTGAATAGCCAGGTACTTCCCCATCATTCTTCCCCCCACCTCATTCCTCTCCTCACTAGCTTCAGCATCACAAAACGGGTCACATGGGTCCAGACGTTTGGGAGTTGAGAGAAAACGATTAATGGTGATATATTTAAATTAAAAACAAGTTTTTGTTACATTGTAGGTTCTTACACCACTTCCGCCAAGGGGGGGAGCACGGGGGCACGTGCCCCCCCAGACGGTATTTTTTATGTACTGTCGAGATGCCATCACAGTACATACTTAGAAGCTTAAACTGTCTTCATTAAACATTTAATTTTTATGTTGTTTTGACATTTTCATAAACCTTCCTATACACACTTGAACTTGTAGAAATAAACTTGAAGTATGATACTTCAAGTTTATTTCCAATAGTATCTAATTGTTGATTTTTTTGGCCGTCGAAATTAATATAACGCATATTTGCGACGCACTCCAGAGTGGACGATACTCTCAGTATCGCCCTGAAGTAAGAGCACCATTTAGAATTGAAATGTTCCTTGAAATGGCTTTAGCCATGTTTTTTAACTGTGAATAGGCAGGTACTTCCCTACCTTCCTTTTACCCATCTCCATCCCCACCCTACTTACCTTCAGTCTCACAACATACCCCCAATTGAGGTTGCCATAGTCTCACTTGCTTCAGGCGGTTAGGAGCAGTTGGGATCTTGTGCAGTATTCACATTAAGAAAAATTGATAATAAATTTCAAAATGTTTGATTATCTCCGGCCCACAGTTTGACATTCTGAGTGCTGCTGGGGTATATAAAATCCACTGAAAACAACAGAATCTACCAAGACCTGTTCCAGCAGCCAGGCAAAATGGCAATCTTCAGCAACATTATTTCTGGTAAGAAAACTTTTTATTTCCTCTTTTGACTTCAATCAAAAACTAAGCAGTATATTTTAATACTTACCATAAAAAAATAGAAACATAAATAAAAGGCCACAACAAATCAAAACAAACACTAGTCCCAGTCACCCTTACGTTTTAATCTATGATTTTATTCTTTCTCTTCTATTTTTTTTCTTTTTTTTTACAAAGTATTATTATCTGAAGGACTGCGCGTTTTCGATTGTTGTAAACGAAAGTGGCGCTCTCTGTTATTTTCACAAAGAACCGTGAAAGTTTCACACAGCATCCCAGATGTAAAATGTAAAAAAAAATAATTAAACTTGAAATTTTTCACTTCGACTTTAGTTTATTTTCCTGACCAATTTTTCGTAATTTTATAAAGCAATAAAATGTAATTTTCCGAGCAATTTTTTTCCCTATTAGCTTTCAATTTTTCCAAAGAAAATTTTTGAAATGTTTAAAACTTGGAAAGTTTCCAAACATCGCATAAAAAATCAAAAAGATGAATCTTTTAATAAAAATTTACCGACTCATTTTCCCTCCAATTTTCGCTGATTTCAGACTCACGGCGAGAAGTCTCGGCGAGAACTTCTCGCCCAGACTTCTCGCAAGAACAAGCACTTGTCCACACTCATTTTTCTCACTCGTGATCTGTTTCCCATCCGGTATGGACGACATTACAGACGATATTCAAAATGCTGCAGGTTTGGCTCTGTGCGATAAATTGCAACTCTTGTTGATTGTTCCACATTTTTAACACAAGGAAACAAAATTTTCGAAACAAAAACAAAAATATGAAGGATGTATACTCTCAACCGCTCACTACACAACACTGAGATAAAATTTGAGTGTAGTAGTCTTCTCGCTTCTCGCCCGAGAAATCCTTTGAAGCGGCCAAATTTACCGACAGCTATCCGAGAACAGGCGAGCCCGAGAAAGAGAATGCGAGAAACTCATCACATTCACGCTTCTCGGGTGTTCTCGGGGCTTCTCGCCGTGAGTCTGGAGGGGCTATTAGCAAAAAGAATTTTTTTTTTCCAAAGAATTTTTTTCAGAAAAAAAATTTCCAATCTCGGAAAATTTTCAACTTCACATAATTTCAAAAAGATAGGTCTTTTAAAAATATTCCCTTAAATATACAAATTTCCAGGATCAAAAATTTCCCAACGTAAAAAGTTAATACCAAAAAACAAATGTCTACAAAATTCCCTACCCACTTTCCGACCAATTATTTTAGCTGAAAATATCATATTTTCCAGCTTTTCTGACGAAATTTTTTCAGAAAAATTTAAATTTTTCCACATGGAAAATTCTCAAACATCACACAGATTTAGATATCTTAAAAAAAATTCTCGATGCATCAAAAAGAATTTTTTTCAAAGAACAAAATTTCGCAACATGAAAAATTTCCAAACTTCAAATAAAAAAATCAAAAAGATTTTTTTTAAATTACCTACCCGGCTCTTTATAAATTTTTCTGGCAAAATTTCTAATTTTCCAATTTTTCCCGAAGAATTTATTGTTCTTTTATTTTTAATTTTCTTAACATTTTTACAATTTTGAAACTGTTAATTAAAAAAAATAATTATTTTTAAATTTTCGCCAAAATTTTCCGATTTTCTCAGTAGGAAAAACCAAACTTCTTAACCATGAAAAATTTTACGGAGGGTTTCATTGTAACTGCATACTTCGAACTTAAATTTCGATTTTTCAGAGATGTCTGACTAATCATTAGGGCGATCAATGTATCTAAATTATATTGCGGAGAAGGTCTACATAGCTTCCGTACGCACTCAAGCCTTAGGATTTTTGTGCTATCTCCCTTTCATATCTTTAAGTGTCTAGCAATGTCTCCTGTGGACCTAGTCACTAATTTTTGTAAACCTCCGTTTCATGAAGTTACGGGTTTAGCTACGTCACATACCCGTTGTTGTTGTTATTGAAGTTGGCGAATCTGTCAAAATACGGGTATGTGACGTAACTAAACCCGTAACTTCATGAAACGGAGGTTTACAAAAATTAGTGACTAGGCCCCCTGGTTCCACAACATTCAAATCGACTCCCCGGATATCTGAGTTTTCTTTCCACCGAGAACGGTCTTTCATTGGTTCCATTATAGTGTAGGTGTTTCGTCGTCTGCTTCACTTTTCCTATAGCTCTTTGTGGTTTACACTCCTAAAAACAGCTACATTCAGATAAAATTGTTATGTTATTCTTTGATATAATTTCTTTCCAAATTGAGTAGTTATTGCCTGAAAGTAACATACAAATTAAGTAGAATTGTTTGTTTTGTTCCAGTAATCTTCCTTGTTTTCTTTGTGAGCATTGCGAGCAGCAACAATGACGGAAATGAACTACAATCTCTGACTCAATGCATCGACCATTTCGCTGTGGATTTTAATAGGGTAATTCCATAACAAGGCGAGAAATTTCATGGTTATAGCTTTTCTGGAACACAAACTATAAAGTATCAAATGGTGGTGAATTATTCTAGAATGCCAACTATGAACTATCTCGTGGTAGTGAACTATTCTGGAATGCCAACCACGAAATATCTCATGGTGTTGAACTATTCTGAAATGTCAACTGTGAAATATCTCGTGGTAGTGAGCTATTCTGGAATGCCAAGTAGAAATGTCTCATGGTAGTGAACTATTCTGAAACTCCTCCACCTAACAATTGTTTTTCTTTTTTAAATTTTTTATATGCGTCCATGGGGCCTCTATAATAATTCTCGTCCATGAGTGTATAATATATTGTTTCATTGTTCATTAATATCAGGGCTGGGCAGTATTTGAATTACTTGCAATTGAAATACGTATTTGAGATACATATACGTATTTTGTATTTGTATTTCAATTACTTCCTAAAAATGTATTTTGTAATTGGTATTTCAATTACCTGATGCTGAGGTATCCTGTAATTTGTATTTCAAATACTTATGGCTTCAAAATTCATTTTTCAAATACTGGTTACGCACATACTAATACCTACACATACACATACCTACACAGCACGCATACATACTATCACTGCTTGGACTTGGTATTAATTATTGTTGCAAGTCCTTTTGTCCTACCTTTTCCCCCCTCGCTTACCCACAATCTTAATCAGTCTGCAATAAATTCCCGCTGCATATAGCCATCACTGTGCTCTGCTCACGAAAGTCTGCAATATAACTCCCGCCGCGAAAATAACTGCTCCGTGCACTATAAAAATAACGAACATTTTACGCCTATTGTGATCGTGCCTCTTGGATGGAAGCGAATGCAGCATTACTAGCATACAAGATCCGTATCCTTTTCCGGTGAGTCATTCCTTCTATGCGACATTTAATTTTACTATTGCAAGCAGTGATTAGTAACACAAAATTCAAGGTCCTTCGCCAGTCATTTTACAAAACACAAAACCACTCTCACAACATAAATAACCATACAAATACATTTAGCGATCTTAAGAATGTTTTTATATCTGAACATAAACTTCCTCCTGTTTTATATTATATTTTAGTTTTTATATTGTTATCTTGTCTTGTGCTGTAATAGCACTGTAATTGTTTATTCTTATTGTCCTGTGCTTATAGCACTCCTAATGATTATTTGTAGTTCTCTTATCATTGCTTTATAATGTACTGTACATTTTTTATATCATGCTAGTTATTATGATTGTCTTGGGCTATAATAGCACTGTTTTTGTACATTTTCTATCATATTTGTATCATATTATATTATTTATTTACTTTAGGGAAATCAACAGTTTACAATTGGATTTATTTACACGTGTTCAATTTACCTAACTGAGAAACCATTTATAGATTCCTATTATTGTACTATTACATTGTGAATCTAGAATTTTTTTATTTTTTTATTTAGTAACTATAGGTATACATAATATTTTTTACGTTTGTACGTGAAACATGTTTGTTAGATGTACATATAAAATAGAAAATATAATCGTAGTCCTCCTCACTCGGAGATCCTGTGCTGTGGGGGAATATGCTTTGGATAAGTTTTTCAGCAACTTCTATGGTTTAACTTCAATGTTTGGATAAGGTTTTCCAGAAACTTCTGTGACGATGTTTTAAGTATAGTAGTAAGTTCATTTTCCATTAGTTCTTTCAGCCAACATTTAATGTCCTTAATGTAGATATTTTTTGTTTTAATTTGTTTGATACTAAGTGGGAGTTTGTTATATAACTTTACTGCTAAAAATTCAGAACTTCTTTGACCAAATGAAGAGTTACACTTTGGTATATTAAGTATGTCTGTTTGTTTGGCTCTGGTTTTATGAGCATGTGAGGTGACTGCCTCTGAATCATTTTTGTGGTGATGTACTAGAATGTTTTTGGCATAGATTTTCTGTATGCTTGGAACATCAAACTGTTTAAAAATTTCTGTTGTTGACATCCTTATGGGGACCTTTAGTATGGTCTTTATGATGCAATTCTGAGTTATCTTAAGTTGTTTTAAGTGATTAGATGCTGCTGAGCCCCATCCTATTACTCCATATTCCAATCGAGAGTGGCATAAAGCATAATATACTCTCTTTAGATCCCTCATCGACAAGATGTTTCTTAATTTTTTGAAGAAGTAGATGAGTTTTGTTAGCTTTTTTGAGGTAAGATCAATGTGTGAATTCCACTGTAGTTTCAAAATTAAATTAAACAGTAATCTTACAACAACGATTGAACATTAGATTATTTTTAAGTTACTTACAGTAGAGCGCACTTGAATTGAAATAACCCAAAACTGCGCTATATAAATATCATGTTATTATAATAATAATTATTATTATCTAACACCTGGGTCCTATACCATCAAACTTTACAAGTAGAGCTGAGATGAGATGTGTCTTCTGAGCCATATGATTGGTCAATTTTTGCACGTCTCCGTTTCACTCTGCCCAGCTTTGCTTCTATGGAAACGCACCCTTAGAAAAGGGCACTTACTCGTACAACAATTTATTACAATCAAAGGTTCTACAAAAACCAAATGTATTTTGTAATTGAAATAAAAAAATGGTTAAAATACTGAATTACCATTTTGTATTTCAAATACACGACTTCAAAGTATTTTGTATTTCGTATTTTAAATACATGCGATAAAGTATTTTGTAATTTGTATTTTAATTACAGCAAACCATGTATTTGGCCCGGCCCTGATTAATATCAATGAAACAATAATGAACAATGAAAACAAATGTTTGAAATGCTGTCATTTCTTACATATTTGTAACCAATAACGTTACATAAATAAATAGACTCGCCATAGTCTCATATACTCACAATATAATGTGGAAAGTAAGGAACACTCTTTTGTTTTCAGCGATTTTCAGTATAGTTTCTTAATTCAAAAGTTTATTCCTGTGTGATAAAGATAGACAATCAAATAATGTGTGTGTATGAATGCAATGAATATAGGAGCGGGCGGCGTATTGCTTGTCACTTTTTGATGGAATGTTCGCTGTCTTCTTTTCTTGAGGCCCACTAGAATTAAAGGTCCGGCTGCCTGTCGGAGTTTGATATGTCGAGCTATACAATAAATACAATAAGGCAACGACAGTTTTCAAATGGTGGCAATTGTCATCAATACTTGTTAGAACTACTGATTTATGTGTTGTTTTACCGCAAGCAAACAAATAAACAGAGTGTTTAGGCTGATTAGTCTACTTTAAAACAGTGAAGTTTACTTAGCAACAGAATTTGGCTATTGCGCGTCCAGACCCTTTACTTTAGTAGGACTTAAATTTTCTCTAACGACATGTAAAACTGCGAGCGGGAAACATGAAAATTAATTGTAATATTTATAATAATCGATAATATTAAGTAATTTGCATGTACTTACAAATGAAAAGTTATTCATTCGCCTTTACTATTATTTGCCGTGTAATTGAAACATTTTCTCATCACACAGGAGAGCATTTTGACACTTTTTAAAACGCAATTTACTTACTGGTAAGTGCTGGTAAGACGCAACCTTACTCGACATGTAGCAGTTTAGTACTAAAGTACTAGATATCGAGATCGTTACAATTGTCTTGTTCTTGTCTTCCCACTTTGAGATTTCTACCCCTCGTATAATAGTATGTAACTCATAGTTTGGAACTAGTAATTATAGTATGTAGTTATATAGGCACATATGTATCTTTACATAATATAAAGCAAAGTCGCTCCCGCTGTCTGTGCGCTTAGATCTTTTAAACTTCGCAACGGATTTTCATGCGGTTTTCACCAATAGATAGAGTGATTCATGAGGAAGGTTTACGTTTATAATTTGTCAAGATTTTGTGTAAATTGGTTGAAATATATCTCTACATATTATATATTCCTCTTTTATAGATCTACAAAAAAGTCCGCGAAGGCATATATCTATATTTTACGGATAGCTTACTATGCCTATTCTATCTTCTAAAAAAATGGTCACGTACATTGCTGTAATTGAAAAGTTATTTAGACGGATACAGTATTAATCCTTATTAACTTAAATGCGTTAGTTACCCCAAGCATTTCATGCACATTATTATAATCTTTCACACCATCTCTATCTATATTATAAATTAAAGTCCTCCGCGGCATCTGTCTGTCTCTTCGCGATAAACTCAAAGACGGCGGTGGTTATAAAGGTTGGATAACCATCCAGTAGATGACCTTGTGTTTTATTAGCCACAGAAACGCGTTGCCGGGTCAGCTAGTAATATATAAAGGAGCGGGCTGGCAAGCAGGCGGTGTGGATTTGATATGTATACAAATTAACAGACGGCGTTGGTTATCAAGGTTGGGTAATGGCATTGTCAGTAGATGGCGTTGTGTTTCGTTAGCCACAGCAGCGTGTGGCCGGGTCTGCTGGTATATATAATAAATATATATATTTTTTTTTTTTTTTTTTGAGATATATATATATATATATATTTATATATATTTTTGGCTAATGTTGGTTGTTCCGTATTGCAGGCGATCACCCAGCTTGGAGAACATGCCGGCAAAAACCTCATCACGTCCCCGATGTCGGCACATATGGCGCTATCTATGCTGGCTCTCGGCGCCAAAGGAGATACCCTCGATGAGCTGAACAGCGGCCTCTACCTGCCCAGCACTGAATTTGTGAGTATATCAGAAGAGCGATTCTATATCTTTTGTGGGATCGTTATGAGATAACGGACGTGATCTCCTGTCAGATTTATTTGACCTAGCTGTGATAAACAGATTGTTCAAATCACGACCATCCATGAATTGCATTGATTACTTTCCCAGTTTTATTACTATGTCTCTTGGGACCTCATTTTGACCACTCTCTCATCTGAATTGTTTGTTTATTGACCTCAGATCTAGACAGCCTTTAAACATACATTGATTTTTATCATAATTGTATCGACTACTCTACCATCTGAACTAATTGTTTACTCGCTTTCTCCAGACCAAAAAAGCCTACAAGCAAGAGATGGACATGCTGAACGCCACACATGAAATCACGCTGATGATAGCAAACAAAGTGTATGTCAAAGAGGGAACGGCATTCGAGCTGGCCCCCAACTACAAAAATGACACTATGGAAGTCTTCAATAGCGAGGCGGAAAACATTGACTTCACCCAAGGAACTTCCGCAGCTGCCAAGATAAACGCTTGGGTGAGATTCAAATACACATTTTGTCCTAACAAACACAAAATCGATGCGTCATTATTATTTCCTCTTCTTCTTCTTTGTGTGCCGTATCAGGTCCTCCCAATGGCGATCACTCTTGAAAATGTCTCTCTGTCTTGCGCTGCCCGGAATAGCTCCTCCACACTTCTAATGCCGGTCCACTCTCGTATATTACGCAGCCAAGACATTTGTCTCCTACCAGGCCCTCGGCGACCCTCTATCTTGCCTTTCAATATTAAATGGAGCAAGTGATACTTCTCCCCTCGAAGTATATGACCCAGATATGAAATTTTCCTGATTTTTATTAATATAACACTGTTCATATCAATAACACTGTTCGTAAATACTGTCAAATTTTGCTCTTCCCCTGTTTTATAAATTAATAATAAAAATACAATATTTATTACATTAAAATGACTACACGGTCAAACGCGAAGTCTGCCAGTAACTGTGTGCTTAATCCGGAATTGATGCAAATTCTCGATAATAAGTTCGATGACTTCAAAACTCAATTCCTTGAAAAAACATTTGCGGAGTTCAAAAAAACAATTGTTGAAGTTATAAAAAAGGAGTTTAAAGACGAAATAGAACAGCTCAAGAACAAGGTAATGCTTTTGGAGAGGCAAATTGATAACAACGATCAATACAACCGCTGCAATAATGTTATTATAAGCGGAATTCCTGAAAATAAAAACGAAAATGTATATGACATACTATCCAAAATCGGTACTGTGGCTGGATGCAAAATCACCCGTGAAGATGTGGATTTCGCTAGCAGAATCTCCCCAAGAATAAATCGCAATGTAATAAAGGAAAAAACGAGGAACATTGTGGTCAAATTCACCCGCAGGTACATTAAAGATGATTTGTTAGCAGCAATAAGAAAGAGAAAGGGTATGTTCGTCTCAGAATTACAGCTTCCAGGATCCACTAGAATCTACATTAATGACCATTTAACCCCTAAAAATCAATATCTTTTGAAACAATGCCGAGAGATAAAAATGGAAAAAAAAATACTCTACTGCTGGGTACGAAACGGAAAAATATTCATTCGTGTAAGTGACACCACCCCAATGATACTAATCGCTGATCAAGATGACGTCGATAGACTATCAAAATTAAAAACAACACATGATGTTTCGCCGACTGTCCCTTTAGGAAATTAAAATTATATAATACTGTCAAACATAAACCTAACATTATAAATCTCTCTCAAGTATGTAAATACCTTAATATCACACACATTATCTCCTTAATTGTAACACACGAATTCCCATCACTTGTTAACTACAAAATAGTATCAAAAACTTATGAAATGTATCATCGTAATATTATTTTTCTCACACTCGCATGTTTACAATCAATTTGTATTTCGACCATAGATGTACCTCTTAATCTGTCAAAACTAATGCCTATCGAAACCATAAACAATGCAACTTACCATAAACAAACAGAACCTGACGTTCAAAAATGTCCCCAATCACAGCATAATTATATTATATTTCTAAAATATTTTTCAACAAATTTTATTCACAAAATATTAAAAAATGCTTAACATATATTTCCAAAATGTGCGAGGTCTTCGCACAAAAACACATAATTTCTTAAATCAGGTTCTTTTAAACAATTTTGACATTTACATTTTATGCGAAACTTGGCTAAATGATTCAATCCATGATAGCGAATTGTTTGACAGCAGGTACGATGTGTTTAGAAAGGATCGTGACTACTTAGTATCTGGACAGCAGCAGGGAGGGGGGGTATTAATCGCAACCTCTAAATCTCTTAATGCTCAGAAACTACCGTGGTCTACGTGTACTGAGGACATTTGGATATCGGTGCCAATACTAGGTAACAATAATAAACTCCAAAAATTATATATATGCTGCTCGTACCATCCACAAAACACCAACTACATTCATAATCTAATTCATCACTTAAACAATACATCGGACCTGCACACAAATCACCCGGAAGGATTGTTTTTATTAGCTGGAGACTATAACATACCCAAACTAAATTGGAAGGTAACAGAAGGGCAAAACTATTTAGAATCAAATTTTCCAGAAGATACTGCTAGTTGTGCGTTGGTTGACTTCCTTTCATTCACGCAATTACAGCAATTTAATTCTGTGATCAATACAAATAAACGAACTCTTGACTTAATCATGACAAATATTTCAGAATGTAGCATAACTCACAGTACCCAGCCTCTGACGCCTGAAGATACACACCACAGAGCATTAGACATAGAGTTATCCCCAGTTATTAAACCGTCTCCCCTCGTTTCGTCAAGGACAGTCAAAATGTTTCACCGAGGTGATTACGAACAAATCATAAACGAATTATCCATAATAAATTGGGAACACGAATTTCAAAATAAGGATACTGAAGGGGCCGTATTAAACTTTTATAATATCATAAATGACCTCATACGTAAACATATTCCCGAAAAAAAAATTTATGTTAATTTGGAAAGGTTTCCCCCCTGGTATACTTCCCCACTTATTAAAATTGTAAAAGAGAAACTAAAATATCACAAAAAATGGAAAAAATACAAAAATCTAGCTGACTATCAATCCTTTTCAGTGCTGAGAAATCGTCAAAAGAAGATCTCACTTGAATGTTATGATAACTACATTAGGACGGCAGAAGAATCAATAAAAAAGTGTAGTAAACGCTTCTGGTCGTTCGTAAAATCAAAGCAATTGTCTTCTGATCTACCAAATCAAATGTATCTTGGCGATATCTCCTGCACTGATGGACAATCCATTTGTGACAATTTTAGTGATTATTTTAGATCGGTTTTTGTAGAGAATCCCAACCCCAGCCTCGATCCTATAAACTCTGATAACAATGTCGACAACTCTTATCTTCATATTCACACAATTAACTTTAATCAATCGCATGTACTTAATTATCTAAAAAAACTCGATCCGAACAAAAACGCGGGATCTGATTTAATTCCATCCATTTTTTATGTAAAATGCCGGGACCAATTGGCTTATCCTATCTCCATGCTGTTCAAAATGTCATTTGAGGAAGGCAACTTCCCCAACGTCTGGAAACAAGCACTCATTACACCAATCCATAAAAGCGGGGACAAAAATAACATCACTAACTACAGGCCCATCTCCAAACTCCCAATTATCAGCAAGATTATGGAAAACATGGTTCTTGACCAACTTTTTCCAGCAGTACAAACTACCATATCAAAAAATCAGCACGGCTTTTTTAGAAAACGGTCAGTCGAGACAAACCTGCTGGAATACACAGATTTCATATTTAATTCTATGGGTAGTAAAACTCAGATTGATTCTATATACACGGATTTTTCAAAAGCCTTTGATAAAATTAACATCAAACTGCTTCTGAAGAAGCTATTAAAAATCGGGATCAGTGGGGACCTTCTAAGATGGATCAAATCGTACGTCACTAACAGGAGTCAAGCAGTTAGAGCTAAGGGTTTCTCTTCACGTTTCTATAATATACCCTCAGGAATTCCACAAGGATCACACCTCGGACCTCTCCTTTTTATTTTGTATATAAATGATATAGACTCTTGCTTCAAAAACTCTAAAATCCAAATTTTTGCTGATGACATTAAAATTTACAAAAAAGTAATTAATATTAATGACAGCCTAGAATTGCAAGAGGATATCAATAGGCTTGGACTATATTGCGCAAACAACCAACTGTACCTTAATCTAGAAAAATGTAATACAATATCTTTCACCAAAAGCACTAACCCCCTAACATTCCCATATAAAATAAACGGAGTTGAATTAAAAAGGTGTAGTGAAGTAAGGGACCTAGGAATAATAATGGACTCCGGAATGTCTTTCCGATCACACATAAATTCCATTTGTGACAGGGCCTACAAACTCCTAGGATTCATTGTAAGAGTGACTAAACCATTCAGATCACCAAATGTAATCAAGATATTATATTTTTCTTTTGTTCGCTCCATACTAGAATTTGGATCAGTGATTTGGAATCCCCAATACAAAGTCAATATTGAAAGGTTAGAAAGAATCCAAAAAAAATTTTTGAAATACTTAGACTTTAAATCGTTCCGAATATCAGAACATGTAAAAGATTCCTTAGCATTCCATAAAATTACATCACTAGAAGAGAGAAGAAATATATCCGACCAGAAATTTTTATACAAAATCATCAACAACGCTGTTGACAGCAACTATCTTCTGGAAAACATCCACTTCCACTGTCCAGTACGTAATACAAGAACAAACAAACTATTCCACATCCCACAATCAAAAACTAACTACTCACAACATACATTTCTGAAAAGGACGTGCACAAAATATAACAATATCCTTTCAGACGCTGATATTTTACATTTGTCCTCAGTTCAATTCACAAAATATGTAACGGAGAAGATCAAAACAGATTGTTGATCGTGAATCCTGCTGTGTGCCTTATTTTATTGTTTTTCTCTTATTATGTTGGTTTCATCTGATTTTCGTATGAATTATTATGTTGGTTTCATCTGATTTTATTATGTTGGTTTCATCTGATTTTCTGTAATCTATTTAGGTATTATGTATGTATAACTTCTTATATTAATGAGTTTTTTGTTTTTTCTTTAAATTCTATATTGTCAAATGTGGAAACTTCACTGGTTCATGCAAATTTGTCAAATGTAATTATTTAATAAAATATGTACAACTGTTTGTTTCCCAAATAAAGTAAAATAAAAATAAAAAAAATAAGCAGTTCTCTATCTGCTCTAGCCCGCCTGAAAATTTCTATGTTGGTGATCATGTCGGTCCATGGGACCTTGAGCATTCTCCGGTGAAGCCACATTTCAAAAGTCTCTAACCTGTTCATTTCCTCTAAGAATCTGGATTAATTAGAAGAAATTGCCACAATTAGCAAAAAGCTTACCTTTAACCATTACGTACCCAGTAGCGTAGCTAGAGAGGGGTGGTAGGGGCGGCCCGCACTGGGTGCCACCCGATGGGGGATGACATCCGACTATAAAAAAGCTTATGAAGGTAGAATATTGCCACAAAAATATTTTACACATTAACATTGTCTGTTATTTAAATGTTCGTAGCTCTACAACTCAGTCGGTCGGGGGTTCCCCAAAATCTAGTTTGAGGATTTTTAATTCTTGGGGTGACACCATGTTATCCGCACCGGGTGCCACCCATGCTAGCTACGCCAATGTACGTACCCGAAGATAAAGATTATGGGGATGGGGGTCACTAGAAGTGGCAGTTTGAACTCTAAAAATTGTATGGTTGGCTAAAAACATTGTAAGTCTATCCCCTACATCAGGTAAAGAATACTAGCAATTTTGAAGCTTATTCTGCTGAAATTATCGTTATGCGAACTATGAAGTAAAGTGGCGCCATCTCAACGAAACAAATAAATGTATTGTGTCTTCGGGTATTTCCCCCTCGCCGAAGAGTTGCGAAATATAGAACCGTTCATGTTTTGGAGAAATTTCAATACTGGTCAACAACCACGCTCTGCGTTGGTGTTGCCAACCATCCGCTCACACCACGTGACTTATGAAACATGATACAAAAAACGGAAATTCGAGTTAGTTGAATTGAACTTAACACTTTATAGCATTACATTATTTATTAGTGTAATTTGATTCAATTTTTGGTGGATAATTATTATTTTTAGATTAACCCTTAATTACTCGCATAAAGAACATTACATAACTGCTCGCATGGGGTCACAGATGACCCCAAATAGTATGAGTAGTTTTTAATATATATTGAAATATATAAGTAAATGAAACTATTTTATAATTAAATTGCTTTGTTTATTCTGTAATATCTATAAGTAATAACATGAATTACTAACTAATTATACAAAAACAAGTTAAACTAAAATAATAATCAATAATTAACAATTTGTACTTAGGTATAGGTACTGAGATCATAGTTAATACTCGTATTTTTAGGAACTTTTCGAATCACTCTTGTTACACTCAGTGGCGGCTCGTGACTTTTGGGTGTGCTAGAGTGCTGATATTAAAAAAAATGTCATTATTGATGTTGTTGCAGCCGAAAAAAATTTTTTATTTTTTTTTTCATAATCAGTTTTTTGTATGAAAAATTTCAGGAAGTTTTCAGTTTGGCGGTGCGCCGCACCGATTTCCTGAAAAATCTTCATACAAAACACCGATTTTTGAAAAAAAAAAAAAAATTATTTTTCGCATGCGACAACATCCATGATGCCATTTTTTTTAATATCAGCACCCTAGCACACCCAAAAGTCACGAGCCGCCACTGGTTACACTGTTGACAGTATATTTCAGAGTGATCATTGCACACAAATCTTTTACATTTCTTGCATTTTGTTGCTACATTGTAAAGTAACGTAATTACTCGCACGGGGTCACCGCTCAAGAGCGCAGCGACGCGTCCTTCCACTCCCGTGACTATATAAAATACAAACATAGACGCGCGTTATGAAGCTAGCGAGGGCGCGGGGGTAATCGGGCCGCGCCAAGTACTTAATTTTTTAATCCGAAAATGCTTTGACCCCATGCGAGTAATTAAGGGTTAACTGAAATTTAATGTGAGTGTTGCTCCAGTGCTAGCCGCTACCGGTCACCAGAGTCCCCCATATATCGCGGAGAGATGAATATTTATCTTCATTTTGTCCTTTCCAGTAACACTAGGATATCAGTTACATTTTTTTTTAACACATGCTATTTTAACTAGAAATCATCCATCTTCGTAATAAAAGAGTTAAATATGAACAAAAAAAATATTTTAATAGGAGTCTTATAACACTGTGGCAAAGCGATAATCTCTGTGGTCTCGGATTCAAGAGATCACGGATTTGAAAACTGGCAAAGGAAAATACATTGTTAAATACAATGCTGTGTTGATTATTAAGAACCTATGTAAAGTAATCTGTTCCTCTGTTTAGGTTGAGGATAAGACCAATAAGACAATCAAGAACTTCATAGATGCCAGCGATTTGACGAATGACACTGCTCTGGTACTTGTCAACACAATCTACTTTATGGTTAGTAAACTCACATGATGTAAAATTCCAAATAGTACCAACCTACTGAAGATATAAGTCGTCAAAATTATGATATATGCTGCCGGTCGAAAAGCATGTAACATCACGGTTTATGTCCAACCGTACTACAGCACTGAAACACCATTGCATACGTTTTACCAAAGTTCATTTGAAAGCTCATAACTTTGTCACTTTTGTAGATTTCGAAGAAATAATATAACTGTAGTTATTTACTCTTTAACCCTTAATTACTCGCATAAAGAATATTACATAACTGCTCGCGTGGGGTCACAGATGACCCCAAAAAGTATGAGTAGTTTTTAATATGTATTGAAATATATAAGTAAATGAAACTATTTTATTATTAAAGTGCTTTGTTTATTCTGTAATATCTATAAGTAATAACATGAATTACTAACTAATTATTCAAAAACAAGTTAAACTAAAATAGTTATCAATAATTAATAATTTCTACTTAGGTATACTGAGATCATAGTTAATACTCATATTTTTAGGAACTCTTCAAATCACTCTTGTTACACTGTTGACAGTATATTTCAGAGTGATCATTGTACACAAATCTTGAAAATTTCTTGCATTTTGTTGGTACTTTGTAAAGTAACGTAATTACTCGCACGGGGTCACCGCTCAAGAGCGCAGCGACGTGTCCTTTCACTCCCGTGACTTGGTCGCTACTAAAATACAAACTTAGACGCGAGCTATGAAGCTAGTGTGGGCGCGGGGGGATTCGGGCCGCTCCAAGTGCTTCATTTTTAATCCGAAAATGCTTTGACCCCATGCGAGTAATTAAGGGTTAAATACTAAATATTTTTATTTTAAAAAAATTACGAAATATGTGAAAAAAAAGATTTTCATAGTAAACAACCTCGCCTTGTAAAAAAAAGTTTTTGTTTTGGTAAAGAAATTTATTTCGCTCCAGTATTCCTAATATCTACAGTGGCGACACCACGAACTGCAACGTTAAGAGTGTCGTTCTATGTTCTTGTTTATTGCTTAGATCTGAAACATGAGTATAAAAATAATGGTAATAGGCTTGAAATGTATTTTTATATCGCAGGGCGAATGGAAGGAAAAGTTTGACCCGAATAAAACCAAGAAGGCTGAGTTTGGCATTAATAAGACCACCGTTGACATGATGTACCAGACATCTATGTTTAATTACGGAGAAAGCACCGCATTCGATGCAAAGGTAATGTCGCATATTATTATTATTCATTTGTCATAACATTGATCTCCGTGGCAGAGTTATAAGCTCCTTCTTGTCTCTAGACCCAGAAGCGGTGAGATCGAATTGTCATCCGGAAGGGCAGTGGCGGCGTAGGGTAGTTTGGCACCTGGGGCGGTTTTGCATCGAGCGCTTAAAATAAAATACCAAGTTCTAAATACGCTTGCGAGACTTTATTTTACTAAAATATTCGATCACATTGTCAAAACTGATATATCATATCCCTGTCTCTTTTAATTAATAAAATCGAAAGATTGGTTAGTCGCGCTTGGCTCATTGTGGACCTTAGGGAACGTACCCATACTACGTGACCAACTTTTTGCAATTTTTAACCCCCCCCCCCCGGTGACCAAAAACCTAATCCCGCCGCCGCTCATTTGTACCAAGCGTGACATTTTGAAACCCCCCCCCCCCCCCTAAACGTATCACGTAGTATGGATACGTTCCCTTACGTAAGATTGTATTAATTTTAACTTTGAAAAGCTTCTTTCATTTGAAGCCACCTAAACACAAATTGTTAAAAAAAATCTAAGACAGCGCTAAACTTGGAATAGACTCAGAATAGCAGCATTTTACAGTGAATCTGAGAAGCTTCAATGTGGTCCATTGAATCGCTTCTTGGGCAGAACTGTTGGCGGCTTCCAAATGGCGAGACAATCGTAAAATCTCCAACACAACGTCGTATGATGAAAATTCATCGTAAATTTTTAACAGATTTGGAGGAATTCCACAAAGATCTTCTTGTGATGTTACCAACGTTTTGGACTGAATAACACTATTCTAACCAGAATAAAATCCATTGCCCTGTAACGATGGTCTAGTTCAGTGGTTCCTAACCTGGTTTCGATCGAACTCCAGGGGTTCGGTGAGCTAGTTTCAGGGGTTCGGTGGAAGACAAGACACACACCGAAAAAAATTACGAAGAATATTGTCACTATCCCATCCCGCCCCATCCTATCCCATTGCGCCTCTTTACCCTTTCCGCCCGCGCAATGAGCGGCGCAATTCACAGTAGGTACGATTTATTATTATTCACTCGAGTGCCACGATGGACATTTCGCGCTCGATGTTACGCGCGGTATAAGATCAGACCAAACGCAACACGAATTCTTTCTTTTTGGGAATTAGAAATTATATTAGAAAAATAATGAAAATATAGTTGCAATGCATTTGAAAATATGATATTAGTATGTAAGTAGCTAGGCATTCGAGTAGTCTCAATTGAAATTTGCTTCAGAGATGGCAAATCACGGTTTAATAATAATGGAGTGTCCTTTGCACAGAAGCATGTAAGTTTATCAGATTTTGGGGAGCCAGCCCAAAGAGGGAAAGTGTTATTTAGTTCGATATAGATGGTCTTCGAAACTCTTGTAAGCACTTAACCGTAGGCCTCATTTCTTCACCTTTTCAATTTAACAGTAGTAAGTACCCCGATCGAAATGAAAATTTAGTCTCTTTCAAGGAAACAACCTTCCAAACAGGCCCTCCGTTGATGTGCTTGGTGTACTACAAGTGACCAGTTCAGGTATTGGGGCTCCATCGATGCCAGAATTAAATTAGCCTCCCAAAAACCAAGCGTACTGTACAGGGCCCGTAGATACTTTAATAGTACACAACTGCTAACCCTGTAAAAATCGAAAGGTTGAATTTGGCGGCAACCTCTGGTCTGGAGATCCAAAATACCTGAAAAAATCCTCGGCTCTTTGCAGAAATGGGCCGTCCGTTTGATAGATTCTCCTAACTTAACAAACGGATTGCAATCTTTAGAGTACAGGCGTCGGGTGAGAATGCTATCTTTGTTCTACTGGTATTTCAATAGTAGATGCTCTGAGGAACTAGCTTCATTGTTCCCTTTGGCACCGGTGCATAGTCGGGAAACACGCCAAACGCGTGCCTAACATATGTACATGCAGTGCTGGATTATCCATAAGACAGTGTAGGCAACTGCCTAGGGGCCCCGCATCGGCTAGGGGCCCCCGCCCCGAAAAAAAAAGAATTTCATTCGTTCAGCAGCATTACTAAAGGGGCATTCACATGATTCACTAATCCATCATTATTTCTGTATTTCATTTCGCCTCGTTCCCTAGAAGTGACACGTCTGAACATGAAATGATATGAAAGTGATGAGAGACAGTGCCGAGTGAAGCGATCCAACATTGTAGGATAAAGGTTTTCACTCACGCGTGGAAAGATGCCATGAAACGCGAAGTGAAACGTGTGAACATTGATTCACTTCTTACTTTAGTAGACCTGGCATTTTGTGCTGGAAGAACGTGTCAATGCAGCGCGCTGAATGTCAAAATGCTTACGCGTACGCCCAATTTGTTCATTTTTCGAAATAACTCATCACAGCGAAAAATATGATCTAAACGGTATTGGAAAGAGAAAACAACACGCTATATATTCAATACATAACTGTACCACCCGTACAAACCACAACAGCACAGAATCACTACGTATATAAAGGAATAATATTATTTAATCAATTACCCGCTGATATACAAATAGAAAAAAATTACGACAAATTAAAAAAAAAAAAAAAAAATCTTATTTTGGTAGTACCACCATGTAATTTTAACTTTCTCCTAGATATATTTTTGACTGTTTGTTATTCCTAATGTTTTATGTACATCCTATATACATTTCTTGTTTAATTACTCCTATAAACTTAATGTTAAGTCTAAATCTCTTCACAAGTTAAACTCTTAAGTTTGTAATAAGGATTTTTTTTTTTTAAATAATTCTTAAGTTATTAACAAGTTGTCCTCTCCTAAACACAAGCATTTGCTTTCTTGGGATAGTGTATAAAAAATGTAAGCTATATTATGTTATATTATGAAAATGTAAATGAAATAAACATTAATAAAAAAAAATTTAAAAAAATATATATAGGTATATATATAACCACAACATACATAATTAAAATGTACACATTGTACACTAAGTTTCTGAATTGAAAGAAAAATCATGAAACTTTGTGAATTTTTTATGAATTATTTTTATATAAAACGACAAAAAAGTGAGGCGATGAAAGCGCTTATAATTCAATTTTCTAATAAAATATGTGTGTGTTTTTATTTTGTTTTTCGTTACCAATAATTTTAGTTAGAAAATCGCATATGAACCATTTTTACAACTTTTAAAAGTTTACATTAAAAAAATTTCTATTTATATTACATGATTATTTCTAATAATACAATTTGCAAGCGTATTTCATCATTCTTTCATAAACAGTTTTTATTGTTTGGATATACTTATGTATGTTCACAAATATTTCATTTATATGGAGTTTATTACAGGGCGGAAATATTCTGATCCACTGACAAAATTTGGTCAAGGCCTGATGGGTTATTTATGCGTGATGTTAAAATATCTGTCGTCACATAATTTTTTCAATTTAAAAAATTTATTAATCTGTAAGTAAATTTTACTAATAAAAAAAGTTAAATAAAATTATGTCTTGTGACAAAAAATAAAAAGGAGACTACACCGTTTTCTTTAAATTTAATTGTGTCAGCGAAATTGCGTAAAAATCAGTTCATCAACCACCGTCGGCGTTTTCAAATTATCACAAATCAAACGAATTCCAACGCGCGCGACTGCACTCGGTGATGTAGCGGGAATGGCAAGTGAACGCTTATTTCTATTGTGCCGTCTGAACACACAGTGAAACGAAGATGGAAAATTTCCTCGAGTAAACGTTTTCTCGAGTGAATCATGCGAATGTTGCATTAGTATCAGTGGAGTGTGATTGTAGGTGCCGTGTGTGGTTTTTATGGGCATTTGTTTTATTTTAGTTTTTTCTTGTATTTCTAATTATATGTTTAAAATATAAACGTTGCATAAGCTTTAGTGTGCACTACCTATCTGCTTGCTAAAATTCTTTATTTCTCTCCATACCAAAGTAGTCTGAAAGAGATCACTTCAGTGATAAGACCGCTCAGTGTTCTGTTTTTTTTTTGTTTCGATGTGTGTGTCCTTTTATGTGCAATAAAGAGTTATTGTTTTGTATTGTATTCGTTTATTTTTGTAATAAAAAAATAGCTTAATTGAATGTTGTTATGCAGAAAGCATCCAGCCGTTAAAAAACTCAAACTGAGATACAAGCACTTTTGTCTGAATATTGAATAATCAAATCTACATAACCCCTAGGATGTTTTTTACTTCAAAAAATTATAAATAATATATTGATAAGTAACAAATTCTAATAACTTTAAAGTGGATTTAAGTGTAGATTTTTAGCGATGTTGGTGTTTTATAAGGTTTGGCTGTTTACTGTAGAATACATTATTGCTGTAGTAAGCTCTGCAACCGACCCTCTGGTCCATTGATATATATAAATAGATGAGACAATAAGCGAATAAATTGGTTCGACAGATTTGAAGGTAGTACCTCCAATTCTCTATTTCACGCATTTAGTGGACCAAAAACCATCGTGTCGTGTTGGTCATTTGAAATACATCTGGCAAGCGTATGTGTAAAAGGCGTTCGTGCAATGTATGGAACGGACTATTCAGACTGTTGAACGTTCGAGTCCTTACTATGCTGTGCCCTCAGTCTAAGGACACCTGCATTCTTGTACATTTTTGCAGGTATATTTACATGGCGGCTCGCGCTCGGTGTGGAGTCTATTGTAAGTCCCTTAAATGTTTCAATACCCGGCAGTTCAACTCGTTCCAGAACTCGCGACCGCGGATGGCGCGATGTCATACTCGTTATTGAAACATTGAATGCAATATTTTCCATTGCATTTTTTTTCTTTTATAGTAATTAAGGTGAATATAAAGATTTTTCTAAAAAATATTTGTATTAAGCGTAACCAGTGATTTCGAAAGTTTATCAAAAATAGGCGCTGCAACAGTAAAAAATAACTAGGTTGATTAATATAATTCAACAGCTATGCTAAACAATCCACGACTATTTTGTGTTTTAATTGGTTTTTTCATTTTTATTTTATTCTTTCTCTTCTCTTTTTTTTTCTTTTGCTATGCTAAACAAATAGCAGTTAGGTACTATGATTTAAACTTTTTTTTATTATTTTATTTTATATTCTTCCTCTTCTTTTTATTTCCTCTTTTTATCCACTTGTTCATACTCATAATTATTTGACTGTCCTAAAACGGGATAATACTCCTAGTTGGGCAGTCAAAATTTAATAAATTATGTATATAAATGTACATTACTGTGCTAAATAAACAAATTAAAAAAAATAAAAATTGATGAACTTTGATGCGTCGTTGTATGCGGCCCTCTACTTGAAAAGTCTGTAAACCCCTGCTTTGCAATCGCATTCGGACCACATGTTTCAGTTCGGTAGATAACGGAAAGTGTCGAACTACCCCTCCCGTACGCCTCCGCAAGCCTGAGATGAACACGAATCTTGAAAATATTTGTAAGGCATGGCGCCTCTATTGTATATCTCTATGCTCTGGTCTTACTTTGCGTGGTACACATTCTGTAGAAAACAGACAGAGCTACAAAATACGCTAAATAAATGAAATTATGCTTTATTATTTAATATGAAATCAGTAGATATTACTATTATGTCTAGTTAATAATTTTATATTACTTACGAGGAATTTTTAATATAACAAATATATATTTTTAAAACTTTAACATAAATACTTTGTGTAACATAATATACTCATACGTTGATATTATTATTCATTTTATACTTATTATGGTGCTTTTATAACCATCTACTAGAAACACGTGTTAGAAATGCATGTAGTCATGCGTGAATTTAATTTGCATAATCAGTTAGTTAAGTCAGTTAATATATAACCTGTTCGAGGGATATTATGGTTTAAAATTGTATGCCAAAACCTTTTGTCGGATTCAATATATATAAAGAAAAAGTTTACCATGCACATGGCACTAGATTTAATAAAAATGAGGGTTTATCCGTTCCGAAAATTGTAAATAAATACGGACAACGGACATTCACTTATCTTGTCCCTACCATATTTAATAAGATACCAGTGAACATAAAATCGAATCAAATTGCACCACCGATTTCAAAAAAAAAATTAAAAGATGGTTAATGGATCAAAACTTTTTATACTGATATTGTTTGTAATCTTATGTATAAATATGACTAAGAGTAATTTGCCTGCGTTATATCTAGGGCTGCCACCTCTCCGGGTTTGACCCGGAGTCTCCGGGTTTGCATGGTGCATGTCCGGGCTCCGGGTTTAACATCGATATCTCCGGGTCAAACCGGGCGGTGGCAGTGAAGCGACAAACGACATCTGTATTCAACATCTTTTCCAAATTCGATCTAACAAGTGCAGTAAGTTACGGAGATATTGTGGAAGCTGTCGAATCACTTGGTTTTAAAAATGTCAACGAAGATAAACTTTATGACGAGACCATCGAGATAGGTTCAGTTATTCAAAGTCACCTCAACCTTCACCGAACTACCAAAAATAATTGGAAAATTTTTTTCAATCCCTATAAGCAATGCTTTTGTTGAACGCGTCTTTTCTTTAATGGGAAATTTGTGGACAGACGACCGAAACTGCTTGTCAGTGGACATAATGAAGGCAGAGTTAATTGTGAAGATTAATTACAAAATGAATGTGCAAGAATTTTTGAAGTTTTTGAAGAAACCTGAGCAAGAAAAAATGCTTAAACAATCCCTTCAAAATGAAAAATATAGTTTTAAGTGTCAAGCTGGTCCGTCAGACTAGCACTAGCTAGGTCATTTATATTTAAAAAAAAAACATTCCAAATGTTAATTTACCATGACATTTTGCATTAATTAAATAATTCATACTAAAAAAAGTTTTTTCTTCTAACACAGCAAACTTATTTTGTGGCACCATTTTAATCAAATTAAAATACTTAGTTTTTACCACTTTTATTGTTTATAATAACATTGTCTATATCTATTATTTTTCCATTGATACCATTGTCTATGTCTATTTTCAAAATTAGTAAGTATTAATAAAACCCTGAAGAAGTGAGCGTTGCTCACGAAACTTGTCGGTTTTTATAAACAATAAAAGTGGTAGGTAAAAACTAAGTATTTTATTTAATTAATTTTAAAATAAGTTTTATTTTAATAAAAAAACTATATTTCTAAAATCTCCGGGTCTACTGTTTTTGAAAGGTGGCAGCCCTAGTTATATCTGTCTATCTGTATATTTTATGCCTTTGTATTGTAGCTATTTAAAAGTTATTCTTCTGTATCTATTTTGTGGTTTCGTGTTATATTTGTGATTTAATGTTATATTAATATTGTTAAATTGACCTGCTGACAAACTGCTTTGGCAGTTTAGCGGGTGCTTAAAATGAAGAATAAAAAAAATAAAAAAATTAAAATAGATATTTAAAATATACATATGTATATATATATAGGTTTTTTCATTATCAAACGAAAGGAAAATTTCTTGATTTTTATCATTTCGTTTATTAACATAAATTTTCAGAAGGAGACGTAAGCTGAAAAAAATTTGTACTGATTTTTTTCTCTCTCTAATTTTCTGTGTAGTCTTTTGTACTTTTTGATTCTACATTCATTCTTCTTTATTATTTTTTTTTTAATTTCATTTACTTACTGTAATATTTTATTTCTGTGATTTAAAATAAGTTGCATAATATATTCACTTCCTAAATTTTAAAATATAAATAGATTGTTATTAGAACCGGCTAACATACGGGGACTTCATTGTAATTATGTAACATTATTAATAAATTTTCTCAAAAAACATGTTATTATTATAACACGAGAGTGCTTTCTGTAGATCGACACATGTTAGTTGTATTGACAAAATCGTACAGTTGACTGACTGTTTTCTGGTGAATATGTTTTGAGAAACAGCCACATCAAAAGTATTTTGAGTACCGTGGGCGCTTTCTGCAGATTGTTCAACGGTGTTTTCGCGATCAATAAATATTTGAGAATGCGATTACTATGAATTTTTGTATGAAAGCGGCCTGCCTGGATTTAATAGAACATAGAAATGACCTTTTTCTGTCGAATGACAACAATATCTCTTTTTTACCAAAATTGTGGCCCGGCTGCTTTCTGCATAACTATGTTCAATTATGAATATAATTACGTTGAGATGGAAAAAAAATATTTTTGGAAGTTTGAAAAGGGTAATGGTGCCCTGAGATGTGCGTTGCCTAGGGGCCCCGACAGGGTTCACATTTATCATATGAGAACAGGTCGCTTCTTTGACTCGTTCTTGAGTTCAACAGCTCGGCTGTGGAACGATTTGCCGGCCTCTGTGTTTCCTCCTTCCTACAACATGGGTCTCTTAGAGTCCAAGAGACCTTCCTCTCCTCAAAAAGAACCTCCATACACGATCTCAGATGACATAGGCCCTGAGAGAAATTACTTTCCTCTGGGCCTCCTGTGTGTGGAGTTAATATAAAAAAAAACACAAAAACCTAGTATGTACCTCTAAAGCTGGGTCCACACATGTTCTTTTGTCCGTTCCGTTCCTCCGTTCCGTATCAGCGTCGCGATCAAGAACGCTAGTTTGGACGCCCGTTCCGAACGGTACGGTGTTACGGAGGTACGTTACGGGTAGAGGTACGCCCCGATCCATCGGGAGTCGGTTTATTCGGCCCGTTCAAAGGCGATACGATACGGGTATGCGCCAGTCTGGACGCCATCGCGGCATGCGCAGGTCGTTCTCTCTATCGCTGGAATGAACACGCGGATGCCGATGATCGCAGTGACGTTACGGAGGTACGGGCTATTTTTACTTGCGTCCAGAGTTTTTGATACGGAACGGAGGAACGGAACGGACAAAAGAACATGTGTGGACCCAGCTTAATGTGTCTCCAACTGTTACATTATGTCTCCTAAAGTGACAATATCCTGTTAGGGCATACATTAATTACATGAGCAGTTTTTCTTTCAATCCAGACCCCCCCCACCCCCGCCTCTTATCAGCTCCTTCAGTGAGTTTCTATCAATATTAAGCAGTTTTCCCAGATCATTTAATTTATAATATCATCATGAAGTGGTGTGCTTTAATAACATTGTGCGTGAAAACTCATTTTATGATGATATATACAATCCTCAGTTCTTGGAGCTGCCTTTAAAAGGGGATGAGATGACCATGCTCGTTTTATTGCCTAATGAGGTCAATGGTCTCGCAGCCATCGAAGAGAAAATGAATGAAAGGTTCCCCATCCTTTCCATGGATAAGCCTCTTAAAGCAGAAATGGTCGATGTAGCCCTGCCCAAGTTCCAGATCGAGAGCACTACTGATCTTGCTAAAGTCCTGTCTAAGGTGAGATTTATTTATCTTTTCTCCTCCACAAAGTGTTCCCGTCCTGTTCCAATCCTCTTACACACTGCCAGTGCACCTCTTCCTCGGTCTGCCTTTGGAACGCCTCCACTTTAATTTGGGAGGCATGTATGGGTACCAACTCCTCAGAACCAAATATCGGATTACCAACACCTTCGCCACAAGTAACCTCAGGTGGTTCGGTATGATTGGTGGGTTAGCAAGCATGCAATTCATTGTGTGAGGTTTTTACGGGACTTGGAGGCGGATCGGGAAAGACCGGTTCCCTTTGAGACCTCTCCAGCCAAAGTACACTCAACATCACTCCTGAAAACACTTACACCCAGATTACTACCAACCACCCATCATACCTTTTTCCTTCCCAGAATTTCCTCTCCTTCCTGTACATAGAAAGACCCTCCGCATGATGACATAGGCCCTGAGAGAATTATTTTCATTATGACCTCCATTTTTCTGTCAGGATTTTTTCAAAGACAGATTCATAATCATATGAAGCTGGTAATATCCCACATCAAAGAAAAATCTTGAATAAGAAAATACTTGAAATAAATTAATCATGAACCCGACAATCTAATTGAGTGAACCGATGTGAAGTGCCAAACATTTTTTTAACTTTTAAAACTTTTCTTTGATGTGGGGATATTACCGGCTTGTAATGTACAGACTACGTAGATTGCTTCCCACAGCCATACTGCGATCATTGTACTATGCTATGATTCACTCCCACTCGGCATACTTTTGGAGTATCTGGGGTTTTGCTACCAAAAAAATGATATCGGAGGTGCAAATAATCCAAAATAGAGCCCTACTTAACATTTTTGGCTTGCCTTGGGATACACCTGTTAAAGATATTTACTGTCACGCACTTGTACTGCCATTTAAGATTGTTCCTAGCTTTGAGATAACAAACACCATCTTAAATATTATTCAGTGCAACACCCACACAAATATAAAACTGAACTATAACAACGACGTTCACCAATATAATACACGACAACACAACAAACTACATATATCAAAAATACACTCAACAAAGTTCGGACTGAAATCATTAGAATACATTGCCTACACTAACTATAACAAATTGCCTGAAGAATTAAGACAGGCATATCTGTAACAAATCTAGAAACGATATATTGAGATCCTATTTTTTCAAATGTTATTTGTTTAACTCTTTTCTGATAGCTGTCCTGATTATTTCCAAGTACCAAACTTTGTACATCCAGATATGATGGGCGCAGTTTATATCTTTTTTAAATCTTGTCATGTATTTTGTATGTAAACATCTTGTATTAGGTCTGAATATTTTTGAGCCCGTACCTTTTATTGTATTTTCCTGATTTTGTTTTTTTTATGCATTTCTATAGTCCATCATGGAGGATACTTTATTTTAACTTTTTGACACCAACAGTACATAAATCAAATGAGTGGTTATAATAATTCATAAAATCTAATAAGACATGTTTCTGTGAAATATTTGTAAAGTGATTCTTCATATTATGTTGTGTCTGTATGTTGCTTCTGTGAAATGTTTTGTAAAATTTTTCTTCGTTAATTATTGTGTCTGCATATTGGGTTGGTTGGGTTGGGTTTAACTTTTCAAAAGTACCAATTGGCGATCCCTTAATGAGTTTTGATAACTCATGGGAATGCAACTTCATTGTATGTTTTATTTAAATTTAAAAAATATATATATATGATCGTGAATTTATCTTTGAAAAAATCCTGACAGAAAATAAATCTGTTTTTGGGAATGGAACCGATGTCCACTGAACGTGCACATTCTCCCTCATCAGATCCGGCACCTCCAGCACTATGGGATCGTAATTACATATTACGAGTTTTGTTAGTGTGACCCATCAAAATTCGGGAATTTTTTGCCGGTTGCAAAGGCTCAAGTGTCGTGTGAACTTTCACTACAAAGTTTAAAAAAATATGTAAGATATTCATAAGATTTCAACTAACTTAACACTTTCATTGCCATCAGCTCGTTATGGACACCATGTTCTCTGACGACGCAGAACTTGGAGGACTCCTGGTCAACCCAACTAAACTGAAAGTCACCAAGGCTATCCAGAAGGCGTTCATAGATGTGAACGAGGAGGGAGTTACAGCAAGCGCTACCTCTGGTATATCTAACGAAAGGGTCACGGCTCTCTCATTCATTTTATGATATTCCGTATTTTATTTTAATCAAATTTCAGATACTATTTCATTTGGTTATTCCTTGTTTCATGTGTGATTATTTTGAGAAATAAGCAATTTTAAACCTTCTGGCATATTGACCTTTTTATTTCAAAGATGTTAAAATAATAATAATATTCGGACGATTTGTATACTGCCGTTTTTGTGAAAAATCACCCAAAGGGCCCTGTACAAACTTATAGTATATTTCTACAATCTTACTTCTAACTAGAGTCTGGATTACAGACAAACCATTTAGATGGTAATTGCATCCACTGGTTCATCGATCACTGATACCAAACTAAATGTACAATGATTTGACCAATGACCGTGATGCTGCGTAAAAATTTACTGTACAGGCAGAAAATATTCAGGACCATACATACCAGGGAGGTCTCTTCAGATTAACACTGTTTATGGTTTATTTAGAGAAATTTGTTACTTATATCCTGTACTGCGACTGCAGGCAGTAGTATATGGGAGGTGAAGATGGCTTTTGGTTTCTAACATGTTTGTTTTTATTCCAGCGATGGAGTTTAATGCAATGAGCTCGCCAGACGTAAAGCAGTTCTTCGCAGACCATCCATTCCTTTTTGCATTTTTCAAAGATAGACAAATGATGTTCTACGGGAAATTTACCAATAAAGAATAATAAAGTAATATTGACCTAATTATTGTTAACACACATCACACATCTCGTAGAATACGGTCGCAAGTAAAAGATTTATTTTTATCTTTGAATAATAAAGTGATTGCGAGATGTCGCTAGTGTCTCTTTTCGACAGAACTGTTGTTTCACCAATCATCATTTGTTTTCGCTCTCCTACAAAATTAACTTTTTTGAATTACGACCCTTTTCTAAAATATTTTAGTTAGTCACTTGTCGCTCGTAACTCTTTCAGACCTGAATTAAAATTGTCAGTGATAGAACATATTTGATGCTTGATAATAAATAATCGGTAGTTATTTGAAATACAGTAGAGTGTCGATTATCCGAACTAATTGGGGGACGTGGGTTTTCGGATAACCAGTATTTTCGGATAATCGAGCCATACATATTTACGTACAGGTGAATGAAAACCATATTTACATTTATGTCTTTAATGACAAATAGGAATTAAACAAAAAACAGTGCAAAATTAATGCTTAACCCCTCCGAATTTTCGCTTTTGGTGTCTCTAACAAAATGACATTTTACGAAAACTTTTTTTTATTACCGCTTCACAATTAAAGCTCTATAAATGAAACATTTCTAAACATAGCCGAATAGTAAAAACTGTTTTAGAAAGGTTACAAAATAGGCTTTCAAATTATTATATTACAAATAAATATTAGCATTTGTAAATATTAAAATTTAGAACGCAAACATTAAAAATACGTAAAAATGACTCACGTGATGTTTTTATGTGAAAACGGTAATAAAATCACAGAAATCACAGATTATGTAAACAACAATACTTATTCTATTGTATATATATATGTGTGTAATAAACACTTTTGTTACCTCACTTTTTTATCATTTCATATAAAAATATTTAATAAAAATTTAAAATGTGGAACGCGGTGGAGCCACCGGTAGCAAATTGGTGCGAGTAAATATTTTTATTTTTATTCCTGTTATGTATTTCCATAGACAACTTGATAGGGATGTGCTATATATACTATCGACCTTTTATTTTTTGTTTTAAAGATGTAACTAAAACAATAACGGAGTTAGAACGATTTCTATGGAAACACACGCGCTGACGTATAAACACGCTTATTGTACTTGACTGCTGTCCTATTTTTAACGCTTATATCTACTTACGTTGCGGAGGGGTTAAAAAAATCTTCAATGTTCGTCTGCCGAAGCAAGCCTACGCGCTTACCAGCGGCTAGGTCACATACTTTTTTAAGGATAGATATTTGATACTGGTCGCTTTTAGCTTGTGTTTCAAACCAACGCAAGGCAATATCTAAGCAAGTAGTACTTTCGCGCGGCAAAATTTAGCTTATCGACCAGCGGCGGCAAGGACCATACAGTGACTTAACGTGTCACTGTATGGCCGCCGGGTCGGGCGTGCATAGTAGTTCGGATAAGCGGCGTTCGGTTGATCGACGTTCGGATAATCAACGCTCCACTGTATATATATTTTTTCAATACTTTAGAAGTCATTGCTGCTTTCATTAGAAATAAAATTAGGTCTCAGATAGTATTTCACATAAAATGGCAAATCCTACACTATGTACGAAAAATATTACATTTCATTAAATTTTTTAAAAAAGTTGAAAAAATTCCTCCAAAACTTACATTAAAAAAGATCTCGATCCCACAAAAGATATAGAATCGCTCAGCTATTTCCACAATGTTTTTTTATATTAATTTATTTAAAAGCAGTTTTCCTAAACACATTTTCTTATTTTCCAGGATTAACAGTTTCTGCCATTAACATATTATTTCCAAACCAAGTCCCACATGAACCGGAGCTGATCATCCTTTCGACTGTGCCATCAGAAATGATCAAACGAACATCTTTTCATAGCGAGAATTTTAAACTTTTAACTCTTTAGTGCAATTCAACACAAATATAATTACATCCATATAAATACCAGCACATATATTAAAAAACATTAATTCTGATTTCATCATTACTTGTTTTATTTATTATTGGTTATAAAAAAAAACATTCAAAAACACAAAGACAAACATTAGCGGATTTCGAATAACCAAACGATATTTGAAAATCTCTTACTATCACTATGTTGTTTGCGCAATGACAGGGGCAAAGATATTGAAATATAAGAGATAAGTTATCGGCAGTTTTTAATGGGTGGGGCTGTGTTTCCTGGCATCGCCGATATTGTTAACCAATACTACTGCATACCTTAAAAAAATCAATAACTTAAATGACTGAATTCTTTCTGTATTCAAACAATTCCCATTAGACGGTAGTTCGCAGACGGTCGGGCGGCTATCATAGCATATCTCTTGTATAATTGAACCCACAACACAAAGCATGTGTCAGTTCAGACATTGGCCAGTCATAACTTTGACCAGACCTTGAAGATGATCCACCACGTAAAGTGACAACTCGTATCAAAAATGAAAAAGTTTTACCTTACAATAAAACTTATATTATGTACTTAGCTTTATTTAAAACCTATATAGTGAGATAAACATTACCATTTTGCAGCCAAATCGACGTTTCTTACCAATATTCGTGTGAAATTCTCAGTTCAAATCTCCCGCCAATGTCACCTGGCAGTCCCACAAGAATCCGCTAGGCGGCGTTGCCAGCACGGCGTGGGGACGCCAATGATTATGCGTCATTAGATCTCATCAGGCAGCCCTTGCCTAGGTTTTAAATAAAGCTAAGTACATAATATAAGTTTTATTGTAAGGTAAAACTTTTTCATTATGTAGCATAGGCTTTATTTAAAACCTATATAGTGAGATATTGTTTGTTATCGCCTGGTGACATGATGCTAATGTGAATCAATTGCAATATTTATATGCTAGAAAATAGAGGTAAGATTTCTAGAAATCAGCTAACCAGTTACAGAGGTTGAAAAAGATTAGCAACCGATGCGTCATTGATGGTTCGGCCAGCTGATTCTGCAATTTCCCTTCTGTAGAACTTAGCAAAGGTATTGGGAGTTCTCCAGTTGCCGCGCGACAGTATGTCGTCAAGTTTATATTTCTGCAACCAGTTCAGGGATGCCACCGCTGAACGGATGCTGCCAGGTGGATCCTCTACGCCGGCATCTCTGAGAACTGTCCTAATCCAACCAGCAATTACTGCCCTGGAGGCTGCCTTCGCCGACCCACAAGTTGTAATAAATAGATTAGGTAATATCGCCTGCGCTCTCCGTTCCCTTGACAGTTCTATGACTTTCTCTGTCCAATAGACGGGGTCTATGTTCCTTATCTCAGAACGAGCCAGCTTCCACCCTGATTGCTGCCAGTCTGCCGAATCTGTCTTGGCACCAAACACTGGCCAAATGGAGATGCCTTCACTGTCCACTGACAGTCTTTCAGCTGTGCAGTGGAGCAAAGTGAGATCGTGAACTCGGCGCCCTGATGCCAAAAGCAGGATTGTGGCTGCTCTCCTTGATGCTTCAAAGAGAGTTATGTGTTGAGGCAAATTTTTCTCCAGCCATGATGTCACAATTCTCGGGTCCCAAATGGGGGGCTTCGAAGGTTTCAGTCTGGCTAAAGATATCCCTTTTAGTATCTTCTTCACTATTGGATTGGAGTTCAGCTTTCTATTGTCCTCTGGAGAGCCTAAGGTACACACCACTGACTTGTGGACTAAAATGGTACTCAGCGATAGCTTCTCTTTGATGTGTAGGTCGGCTAGGAACCTGGCTAGGTCTTCAGCTTTGGGACGTATGGCATCGAGCTGATTCTCTGACGCCCAGTGTTGCCACCTTCGCCATGCCGGAGCATAAGTGCGAAGGGTAGAACTCCTCCACCCGGATCTAAGAAGTTCCTTCTGCTGAGTTGACCAACTTCTTAGGTTTTTATCCCACCCCCACAAAGCCAAATCTCCAGAATGAAGGATTCTACTTGAGGAGGAGGGTTGTTGGTCCTGGTGTCTATCAGCGCTTCTTCTAGATTGTGGATCGTGAGAGGTGGACCTAAGGCCCGACCCTTCAGATCCGCTCTACAAAATGCCCTCTCCCAACGAGGAGCCACTACCAGGTATAATCCCTTTGCTCTGTTCAAGTGGCAAAGAACCCTCGGCAAGAGGCACGGGGGAGGGAAGATCCAAGCCAGATGATAGTCCCAGTCCCTGCTCCAAGCGTTGTGGTAGTCTGCTCTGTCGTCCTGAAAATCAAGAGAAACATACCTGTGAACCACGTGTGCTGTCTTAGAGCCAAATAGGTCTATCTCGGGTCGTCCCCATTTTCTGAACGCTACCTCTGTAAAAGAGGGTAGCAAGTGCCATTCGGGTACAGCACGATGACGAGATAGACAGTCCGCTACTTCATTGAAACGACCTGGTAGGTATTGTGCTGTCATGGAGATACAGTGTTTGTCCAAAACATCTAGCACTAGTCGAGTATAGCTCAGGAGTTGAGTTGATCTGGTACCCCCCTCCTTGCGGAGGTAAGATACGACAGACCTGTTATCCGACTGGATCAGGAGACCCGAGCCGGATAGCTCGAGCGCGTGAGGAGACAAGGCAGCCAACACGGCGAGCATCTCCTTCAGATTGGAGTGAAGATTCAGCTGATCTTCCGTCCACACACCACTGAGAAGTCTCTCGTCTAGCTGGGCACCCCAGCCCTGGTCCGAGGCATCGGTTGTCAGGTAATGCTCAAACAGCGGCAGATGTATAGGTGACGTCAGGGTGAGCGATCGAACCCACCATCTCAATTCCCGAGCAGCAGCTGCAGGAATCGGTGACGACTTCCAAGGGTGGTAGTGTCTGAGTCCTAGGCACCCTTTCTGTATATACCGGCTGTTGAGTCTGCCTCTCGGAACTGCAAAACTAGCAAAGTTCAAAGAACCCAAGAGGCTGCGCCCCTTATTTAGTGACCACCTTCCTGTCTGAATCAAACCCCTTAACAGATAAGATAGGGCTAAAACCTTGTTCTGAGGGAGAGACTTTTCGTTAGTTACGGTATTCCAGCTGATACCAAGAAATTGGACTTGTTGTGATGGTTCTAGTATTGACTTATCAAATTGTATTTGCCATCCCAAGTCTTGTAAAAACTCCACCATTTCTCTAGACTGGCGTTTTAAAGTAAGCAGGCATTGGTTTACTAATAAAAAATCATCCAAATATACTAAAATTCTCATCCCTCTCTTCCGTAGTTCCTGCGCTACCCAGTTAGTGATGGTTGCGAATGCCTTAGGTGAGGTGGCTAGGCCAAAGGGGAGGGATGTCATCTGCAAGAGTTCATTCCTATAGATAAGTCTAAGGAAGCATCTATGCTGCTCACTCACAGGCACATGGAAATAAGCGTGTGTTAGGTCCACTTTTACCATCCAGTCATTCGGTTGTAGAAAAGTAGGAACTCGATAAACGTTTACCAGACGAAATTTACTAATAGTCAAAAAGTTGTTTAAATACTTTAAGTTAAAGACCGGTCTCTTTGAACCATCTGACTTGGGGACGAGAAACATGTTAGAAATAAATGAGGGAGTGGCAGGTGCCGACTCTAAAACTTTAAGGGCCTTAAGTTTCTCAATTTGTTCCGTCATTGTCACGGAAGTCTTAGTAGCGAACGGGGAATTAGATAAATCAATATTATTATTCAGTAGAGGTTTGGAAGAAAATGGAATCCGGTAGCCCTCTAACATCTTAAGGATGATAGTAGGGGCGCCAAGGTCCCTCCACTTACCTGCGTATGAGCGCAACTGACCCCCTTGAAAAGAGGGGCCTGGGTTAAAACCTCTTACGATCTGACTTCCCCGCCCTTTCCTTGGGCCTGAACCTGTCTCGGCGAGTGAAAGCTTTAGTCGTTCTACGGGCTGGCTCCTGACCTCTGCTCTCTGGCTGTTCCCTTCTTGTGATGGTCCTCCCCTGCAGCATCTTGGGACGAAAGGGCTGCAAGTTCTGCACAGGATTTAACGGGCTGGGTTTAACGGGCGGGGCCGGGCGCGATGTGCTAGGCTGAGGAGCGAAACACTTCTTCACTCCTCCCAACCTATCCAGCTGCGCTGCCAGGATGATCGGGTCGAAAAGATACTCAGATGTAGGTGGTATCTTCCGCATGGCGTCTCCGACGTACCCGTCACTGATGCCCTGCAGTACCCTCTCCCTTCGGTGCTCGATGTGGGCTGCCCGTTTTCCGCAGACCATCTGCATAATGTCTTTGGACACTTTCTGGGACTCAGATCCCGTAGCGAAGAGAGACTGTACCTTCTCATACAGAGTGGAAGTGCTCAGCTTCGTGCCCGGTTCTGTGCTCCAGTTGACCAGCTCCTGCAGGGAGGCCTTCAGGAGATCTGCGTGCAGCGAAAGGGCATTGGACAGGGATCCGCAGAAGGAGTCCGTTGACGTGGTGGCCGATTCCTCCTGGGCTACACGTTTCAGTTCTGGGTTTAGAGCCAACATTGAGAAGAGAGGGGTTGCGGCATATGATTTCTGGATCTCCAGGTAGCGGACATTGTTCCAATCTGCTGTCCCCAGATGCTGAAGGAGCTCCACTCTTTTCAGCCTCCCTGGGTCGGCCGACGGTATCTTCGGCTGTTTCAGCTCCGTCGTCCACTCCCCGAGATCCAAGGCGCGAGACGGCAGAGGGCAGGTGAGACCCATCCCTTCATCTCTGTCGGCTTCCTTCGCCAATTCCTCCCGGAGCGATGCGGGGGTGTCCAGGGAGATGCTATCCTCATCGTACGAGGCGTCACGGATAGGAGCATCAGACCGCTTCTCCAACAACAGATGCAACATCTCCTGCATCTGGGACATCTGCTTCGTAAGCACGTCAATTCGTGGGTCGCCGAGAGTCGGCTCACCGATCTTCTGCCTTTTGGCATCACCGCAGACCCTCGAACGTTTGCCCCGCGTGTCCGTATGTATCACCTTCATGATTTCCGCCCTCGAAATCTCGGCTTCCCCACAATCTGAACTTTCCGAGTTCGCCATAACAATAAAGGCACAATCACGGAACAATCACAAAGAAAAGTTGAAAAACACACGAAACTGAAATTCAATTTCGGGATTCGAACAGTATCACTGTTAAAATGTTTGGTAAATTAAAATTTTTGCACAAAATACTGTTTGAAAGCCACTTCTAGTGTATTTTGTACAATCAAACGTTTTTGACTTCGCAAAAATAAATGCTAATGACGCATAATCATTGGCGTCCCCACGCCGTGCTGGCAACGCCGCCTAGCGGATTCTTGTGGGACTGCCAGGTGACATTGGCGGGAGATTTGAACTGAGAATTTCACACGAATATTGGTAAGAAACGTCGATTTGGCTGCAAAATGGTAATGTTTATCTCACTATATAGGTTTTAAATAAAGCCTATGCTACATAATGCTTTTCTTTCATCCATTTTGGTTCAATAATCGGACATCCTTTCATAAGAAGAATTACAAACTCAACAAAGTAAATCTTCCAGTAAATCTTCTGATACATCAACATTATGACATAGATAATTGAAATCAAGGGATATATGGCATGGACGCATGCCGATTTTTTATTTATTTTTTTGTTTTTGAATTTTTTATTTAGATGTATGTAAATATTTTCATACATCTAGTAGGAAAATATAAAAAATACAATTTACGAAGTAGGTACAGGAATATTCACAACTACATTTAAAAAAAGAATACTAAATAAAAAATATAACAATACAAAAATACATTATAAAAGAACAAGACCAGAGAATAACATTGGTGAGTAATCAAAAAATATTTTTTACATATAATGCACACATTCTACGAAAATTGCTGAGACTTGAGGCTTCCTTTACTGCATTTGGCAGACTGTTATAGAGTTTTTGCCCTTTATAAAATGCGCTATTTTGTGTGCACGAAAGTTTAGTTTTGGGAAGCCTAAAGTCTCCGCGTCTTCTCGTAGGATAATTGTGAACATTTTCTTGAAACATAATAGTACTCTTCAGATAATTTGGGACCATATTATTTTTAAGTTTATAAATCATTGTTAATGTATTATATATTACATGTTGTTTGGTTGTCATCATATTTAAATTTTGTAACATAATTTTAACTCTTGTAAAAATGTTACATTTTAAAATCATCCTCATCCCCCTATTTTGTATAACCTGTAGTTTATTATTTTGGGCTTCGTTACATAGGAATAATACACTAGAACAATAATTTAATTTGTAATTGAGCTATGACCAAACTGAATCGAATATCAAATTGGCAGAGCCAACGAAAGTTATTACTTTTGTGTGTAGGTAGAAAGATAAGCGCAAGACAAGCAAGTAGGGGCGCCACTGTGCATAGATGCAATTTGCAGCAGTATGGTGAACGGTGTTGGCGACACGTGGTTTAATTTACACTTGGTTCACTTCCCATCTCCCTTGGGTCTACCATCAATAATAATCTGGATGGACTTCATCTTCTCGGGCCATGGTTCAGTACCTTTGTCAGACATTTGAACATCAATCATGGTCTCATTCTTGGCAGCCCTCTCTGGTCCGAGGAGTCTGTAGCTAGACATAGTCTCTTGCCATGTGCAGAGAAGGCAGGATTTATTAGTAGTTTGCTAGCACTCATTGGTGGCATGCCATTCTCGACTCCCGAACCGCGCTTCATTCCGGACGATGCTAGGGAACTTCTAACAGTCTTCTTCGGAACGCTAGGATCTTTTGTTTTTGGTCGAACTACAATAGTGGGAGTTGGATAACTGAACTAGTCCGGATGTCAGTCCTCCCTCTTTAATTTCTCCATTCTGCGAATGTGTTCCTGATGACTCTCCTGGTGCTGAACCTCCAGGCACCTCCTCCTGAAGCGAGCTTCCTCCACCCGGAGCATATGCTCCTTCTCCTCTTCGCGCCGTTTGGCCTTGAGGGCCTCCGTGTTCAAGAGATGCTCCTCTTGCTCATGTCGGAGTCGGGCTGCCATGAGTTTTATTTTAATATCTGCCAGAGTGCGCCACTTGCCTTTGATAGTTAGGGGGATTTTTATTCTTCTTTTATTCTGGAAGTGAAGATATAGTATTTTAATATCAAACAAACAAAATAACCTCACTCAGTCAACTAATTTTCTTTTCATTCCCATTCATGAATCTCACAATATGTGTAAACGGTTTAAAAAATCTGTCAAATAAGAGAAGAAAACATAGGAGGGCGCCACTGTCGGCCAAATGGCAATACTAAAAATATAATCATGGTGTTAATCTAAAGCTGTGTAATCTACATTTTTATTAAAAACTAGCTGGTCCCGGCATGCGTGGCTATGCCATTTAATAAAGAAATTGTTTCTCCTTTAGTGTTACTCCCTGAGTGTTCCCGTTCTTCCCGTTCCCCTTCCGCCTCCCCTTCTTCTCCTGCGTCCTCTTCACATCTCGCGTTTCCACTCCATCACCTCCACCTTCCCTCTCCCCACTCCACTTCCCCCCACTTCCCACGTCCCACGAACCCCCCTCCCGAGTTCCCCTCCCCCTCACACGTCCCCTTCCCCTCCCGCGTTCCCCTTCCACCTTCCCCGCCTTCCCTCTTCCCTTTCCCACTCCCTCACCCCGTCAACCATCCTCCCGCGTTCCATATATTCAATCCCAGTACATTCAGTTTTTAAACAGCCCGCGTGCCACCTTTTACATTTTTTATTCAAATTTCCATTTTTCATGTATATTAAATTTGGTACCTAACATAGGTTACCTATTTAAAATATCTAAAATTCTTGATTCGATTCAAACTGTTAGGGGAGTACCTACTTTAAATAAATTTATTAAAGATTTTCAAAAAAAGAATCATGATTGAATCAATGTTTTGCAAAATGTCATTCTCAAATACGCGAACTGTCAAACGTGATCATGTTTTCTGAAATTATCCAATTTTCTTAATTTTTCTCTCCGTAAGAACCATCCTCGTACTTCAAGGAATATTCTAAAAAAAGAATTAGCGAAATCGGTTCAGCTGCTCTCGAGATTTGCGCTTACCAACACATTTAGCGATTCATTTTTATATTATAGATTAAAAGGCATGAAATTGAAAAAAAAAATTTTTTCATTCCACTGGTCTCAAAATTAGAATTGAATATAGGTATATTATTAGTATATCTTTACAATTTTATGTTAACATAATAAAGAATAACGATATTGTAATAAAATATAAAGCACATTTTAGAAATTGCTCACATTTATTTAATATTAGCTTAAGTACCTACTAGCATTGTCCAGGCTTTAGATCATGTCTCTAATTTAAGATCTGAAAATATTTAACTCATTCAGATCTAAAACTAGTGTAACTAAACTCACCATTAATGATTCTTCCTTTCTACCTACTGTTAAATTCAAATTAATGTTAAATTAAATGGAAACCAATCACTTTGTAGAACACAATTTCAAATTATGTCAAAGTAGATACCTTAACAACAGTGCTTCCTTGATTTAATTTTTTTTTTAGGAACAAAAAAATGTATTTTTAAATGTGTATACGGTGTTCTGCATTTTTAGTGTGATTGCACTTAAAAATAATATTTGACAGGTAAATTAGTGTTGCCAGCCTACAAATTTTGTAGTTCAATTTTTTTTATTTTCTACTCTTATTTGACAGACTCTATACATACATATTTACTACTTAATCCAAAATTCTATTTAATAGTAACAACAATATTAGTACTGAGTCTTTTAAAATCGCTTATACCTCTAGATTGCTTGGCGTCATGTGTTTGTTGAATTTAACTGTAAATATAGGACGGCTGTAATATCATATTTCTTCAATAAAAATAACAATTATGACAAACCTGCCACCATTAAGGGAAGAAACATATATCTTTTTTATGTTAAGTGCCTCACACAATTGATTTTATAAATAAATCGGTTTTTATCAAAAATATTCAGTTTTTATCAAAATTATTAACAAATCACATGCAAAAAGAATAGGGTAGGTGCAAATAAAATCATAATTTGACATAACAATAGTGTGATAATGGCCTTGAGCGCCAAAACAACTGTCATAAAAAAATAATAAATTTGATTTTCAAAAATTAAAATCTTTTAACCCTAATTATCACAGGAGACCAAATTTGTCCCAGCTCGTATAAGTCTCATATAAATCACTGTATCTCCTTTTCTGCCATGGTGAAAATATGATCTAAACCATAGGTTCTCAACGTGGGATAAGTGGGTGGGTTTCAGATCTTCGGTAGGAGACCCAGAGAAACCCATCCCACCCCATCCATCTTGCCCCATCCCATCAGGGGCCATCCATCCACAAAATTTGCCTATCCCATTATGCCCCCTCCGTTATGGCAAGTGGAACCCCATCATGGTGTTCCATTATGCCCCCTGCGTCGTGGTATCCCGTTACACCTAGCCCTGCTGTGGCAAACGTGACCCTGTCGTGGTATCTCATTACGTCCCCTTAGTTAGGGGGCTCTAGAAATAAAAATATTCTCAAAGTGGGCGGTGGGCAAAAAAGGTTGAGAATCTATGATCTAAACGGTGTTAGAAAGAAGAAATTACACGCTTTATATTCAAATCTAGAAATTAACAACAGAAAAATTTTAACGTGCACCACCACGAAACCAAAATTTTCAATATCAATTGGAGAAAAATGTATTAAATTTCGAGAAGTTTTTGTTAATAATTTTTTTATGAAATAACAAAAATGTGAGGTGATAATAATGTTTACAATGCACTTTCCTAATATCCATTTCCAGAGTGGAAGATACTCTCAGTATCGCCCTGGTGTAAGACCACCATTCGGAATTGAAACGTTGCTTGAAATGGCTTTAGGTGATTTTTTGGTGACAAGATCTGAATAGCCAGGTACTTCCCCACCTTCCTCTTCCCTATCTCCTTCCCCTACCTTCAGTCTCACAACATACCCCAATTGGGGATGCCATAGTCTCACTGGCTCCAGACGGGAGCAGCTGAGAGGTATCACTATAAAAAGGAGGTATCACTATAAAAAAAGGTATCACTATAAAAAAATTAAAAAACATATGCGAGTTTTTATTTTTTTTCGTTATCAGTGATTTTAGATAGAAAAAACGTAAGGTGCGCCATTTTTTAATTTTTTTTTGTTTGTATTAAAATTTTTAATATTTCAGAAATGATATGCTTGTTTCAAATAATAACATTTGAAAGCATTTTTTATCACCTTTCAAAAACAGTTTTTAGATTTTTGGATACTTATTCCAAAGCAGAAATTTTCTGACCTTCTAACAGAATAAAGGCAGAAACATACTTGCGTGTCGTGTCGCGCCAGAAGCACATCGGTTTCATACAATCATTATGGTTGGAGACATATTTGTAGATCATGGCGTGTCATGACGCATTCTGTCGTGGCGTCGACTGCTCGCCTCCAATTGCGCAAGAGCGGTGGTGGGGGGTATGGCGTGACATGACACAACATGCAAATGTGTTTCTATACGCGGCTCGTGGCGCATCATTAAACGAAGTGAACAACTAGTTTGCAGCGTGTTTCTAAAAAATGACTGACGAGCTTATTGAACTTTGTACGTCGACGAAAAGTTTTATATGACACAAAGTGTAAAGAGTATAAGGATCATTTGATCAGAAATGCTGCTTGGGAAGAAATTGCTGAAATATTAAAAGATGATTAAATATTAATTATTCTTTATGTCTCCTTCAATCAGTGAATGGACTTCCTCATATTGTGCTTTGTTCATTCTAAAGTACTGATGGAATATCTCTTCGTCACTCTCTAGGTCTTTAACAAGACGATGAAATTCACCTTTGTTTTGTCTCTCTCTGTTTATAGGGTGAACCCAGTACCTTCTTTTCTTTTTTAAACGACTTCAAAAAGGAGGAGGTTCTCAATTCGATTGTATTTTTTTATTTTGGTTACTTCAGAACTTTCGACTGGGTGAACCGATATTGATGATTCTTTTTTTATTTGAAAGCTGGTGCTTCCCGTGTAGTCCCATTTTAATTTGTTCTAGATCTGACAATGGCATCCATGAGAAAACCTTATAAGTCTTAAATTTGCATAAATATGTGCGCGACAAATGGACGAATAACTTAATATCACGCCAACCGATTTCGATGATTCTTTTTTTATAGGAAAGGATGTACTTCAAGGGTAGTTTGATGAGAATTTGGTTAGATTCTGATTATGGGATCCGTAACAAAGTAACGGAACTCTTCAATTCTTAGGAGCAAATTAACGATACTCAACCGAATCTCTTAAATTGACCGTAACATCGTTATGGTCAAATTACGTCTGTCTCATATGAGCAGCACGTTTAGTAGGTCTACCCATATTCAGACAAATTAGTGTACTTCAGATTCACTAAAAATCAAAAAATAAACAAAAATTTTAACAAACCGAAAAAACGACTTCAAAAAATGCACTAAAAAGCAAAAAAATAATTTCGTATTCTTCTACAACTTCATAATCAACTTACTTTTTCTACTCATCAATATGTAGGTACGATTGTTATTTTTGGAGTCGGTGTCAGCAAAGGTACCCGGCCCGGTGGCGTGTTCACTTGACAGCTCCACTCCCGCCTCTCGCCCCGTCAAGTCGCTTGTGCGACACAAGCACATCTCACCTATTCGTACTTACATATTGATGAGTAGAAAAAGTAAGTTGATTATTAAATTGTAGAAGAATACGAAATAATTTTTTTGCTTTTTAGTGCATTTTTTGAAGTCGTTTTTTGTTTTGTTAAAATTTTTGTTTATTTTCCCTTAAGAAGTTTCATTGCTAAGAGAAATTGAAGATCTTCATCAAAACCACTATCCGAATCAGAAGAAAACATTATGCACATTTAAACGCTGCAAAGGTTCAGAAATAACGCCAGAGCACGACACGACACGCCACATTAGTGTGCACACTCACCGTCATGACAGTAAGCACCACGACACGCCACGACACGCAATTATGTTTCCGCCTAAGTCCGAGACCTGATGGGTTAAAATGAAAAATGTATCACAGTATAATTAGAAAATATGACAAACCTCTGTAATTACTGGTGATGGGCTGGGTGCTCTCCTTATTGTAGGGGTATAATCATGACAATTATTGTTGACAATTTCAGAATGCTAAAACAAAGATAATAATCAATTTAACTACTATCAATTTAATCAATTTAGATACGTTTTTAGATTTTAACAGTCAAAAGTATTTTGATTATTTGTTTTTGGGGTGTTATGCCGTGTTGCGCTACCTCCTTCTTTAGCCAACGTTTCGGACAGCGTTGCAATGTCCATCATCAGGGCAGATCCAGCAGATGTGCAATTGTTAGTGGTGAAATGTGTGCTTATTTACTTGGAAGCGATACCGTGTTGCCAGCTTCACTACACTACGAGCTGGTATTACAGTACACTTCAAAGTGGTTGTAGATTTCAATTGCCTCCGTAATCAGGCGTGCTACAATAAGAACTAGTTCCAAAAAACTGTTCCTCGAATCCACTGTCATTCAGTGATAGCTACTCACCAGTACACAGTTACCTAAATAGGCAATGGCGTAGGAACTGATTCTAAATAACCTGTTCCTCGAATCCGCTGTCTTAAGGCGGCGGTTCGCGCCGCGACCGCGACCAAAGACTGAGACAGAGACAGAGGCAGGCGACCGCAACGGGTACTTGTTTGTATAGCTTTGTATGGGGGCCAGTTTGTGCGCGCGACTGGGCAGGAGACAGAGATGGGAGACAGCAAGACGGTCGCCGCCCCGGACAAGTAGTGTCGCGCTTTATAAGTATGTGTGTTTTTTGTAAAAAATGACCGCTTTTTCTGACTAATACTGTGAGAAGCTGATTGAACTGATCAGACAGCATATACAATGCACAATTAGAATCCGAAAAAAATTAATTAATTAAATTAACAAATTTAAAAAAAAAAAATTATTAATTTTAAAATAAAATTTATTTTCAATGATATTCTTCCTTTTGTAAACATTGTCTTTTTGTAACTGTGTTTTATTCAGCCTAAAATAAAGTAATATAAAATAAAGTCCTGAACATGTTATTGTCAAACAATAGGTGATAGGTTAACGAAAAATCGCCTAAAATAAGTACAAATCATCGTCTTCTTCTTCCTCCATTAGTAACTCTACTTGGGTTTCCATTAGTGTAAATTATTAGTACAACACAACTGACTTCATCGACAGACTGCGCTATACTGAACTCTGAAGGCGAATGTGGACACGGTCTTTGGTCTTCACCCACAGTAGTGTCGAAGAGACCGAGACACTTGTCACAGACAGTGGCGTCATAGCCCTCCGCTCCGTTCCCTCCGCGGCTATGACGCCACTGCCTGTCTCGGTTATTTTGTACCGGTGACTAGCGATCACTATAAGACAGCGGAGAGGACTGGCGTCATAGCCGCGGAGGGAAACGGAGCGGAGGGCTATGAAGCCACATTATTCGAGTCACAGACGACGATCTGTATTTAGTGGGTATTACGTGTTTTAAAGATATATATAAATTAGTTTAAAAAACAAAAATGTGAAAAGAAACCATGGTTACAACATTTGGCAATTTACAGCCATGTAAATTGATGATGACATGATATCCACCAATAGCCGCATAGTTTTATTCATCAATATACCAACGCAATACTTTTACGGACAGTATTAAATCCACGCCGGCATATTTTAGTAGGGAAAGGTACTTTTTAAAATGTCTGTTAAAACAATAAAATACATTTTTACCTCGAAATATTTATTGTAATTTATGGAAAAGTAACAAAAGACATGAAAAAAAAAAAAAAACTTTTTTTTTTCAAATTTTATAAGGCATATAATTATAATAAATAATTTTGAAATAATAATTTATGCTTTTGAAAACTAAAACCAATTTAAATACCTGTTTGTTACAATATAAAATACCTCTCAAATCACATACATAGAAAATAAACATTAACAACCACTGGAACGACCATGCGTAATAAATAAATTTGCCTCGATTGCTCGAGATTTCCGGAAGATCATTTATAAAATTTTTCACCAATGTTAAAAAAATCATAACTTTGAATATTAACCCATTCATGACGAAGGTTCCATATGGAGCTCGAAAAAGTATTGGCATTCATTTAGTCACATCATGCCGATATGTTAAAATAGTGGTGCCAAATACAGTTTGACATACTCTACAGGCATGTATGAACACGTTTGTCTTAGTTGCGTTCAGTTCGTTTGTGTGTGCCGACGTGGACAGACGTGTCTTTATTGAGTTAGAAAAAAAGTGCAATTTTTTCAAAATTTCAAAACAAGTGAAGTAAGTAATCCATTAAATTTATATAGTAGATTTGATTTTTTTCTCCAAAACTGAATATGATTTGTAGAGCATGAAATTCTCTGTCTATTTACAAACATTTTGTTAGAAAAATAATCATTATTATATTAAAACGAGTACTGTGAATTAAAGGTTTTGATTTGTGGTTCCATATGGATCTTTCGGCAGATCTCACTATACATAAAATGTAATTTTTCAAAGATTTCATTGTTTTTTCGTATGTTTTAGGGGTTTGACTGTTGAAGACGTGATGTTACTGCTTGAAGAACAATTGGATACGAATTTGGATGATGATGAAGTAGTAGATGTGTTTGTGGAGCCGCCAATTGAGAGTGACTTGTCCGGATCAGATTCAGCTGATGAAGATGACAGCGGAATAATTGCCAATATCTCTCGAGCACAATTATTTTCTAATTGCCAAATTGTTAGGGATCGTCGACACAAAACGGGAAAGGTACGTCGGATTCTGATTCAGATCCAGAGAACCCTGATCTAGAGCATTTAGGAGATGTACCCTTGGACTCAGCTTGCGGTGACCTCGACTTATGGAGCGTAGGGAGTGTGACGAACCCATCGCCTAGGGAGTAGAAACACAAACGTGCAATAGATCCCAAGCCAAGGTGTGTGCTACCGTGCTCAGGCTGAATGTCATGTCACGGTGTCACGAACGGTGCCTCCGAGAAACAGGGTCACATTTCGGAGTATTTTGACCTTACTCCAGCATTTTGGTGTGGACCTTCTATTTTCCTGGTCACTCGTGGACAAAAAATTGGACCATTCAAAAACTAGGGGCCTTTGGGAAAATTAGGAGTGCTGAGACCACCTCCCTGGACTTTCTTCAGGGGGCCTGCAGGAGAAACTAGGAGGAGAAGCCGTAGAGAGGAGAGCTGAGGTCAACTCCATGACCTCTCCTCTTGTGGGTCCTTCAGGGTACCAAGGGAAAGTGCACTCTGCCGGCGTGGGGCCTTCGGGAAACCAAGAAGGAGTGAAGTGGAGAGATGATATCCTCTTCCCATGTGGAGCCTTCAGGAAACCACGTAGGAGTGAAGAGGAGAAATGAGGCTACCTCTGTGAGCTCTTCCCTGGTGGGGCCTTTAGGGAACCACGGAGGAGTGAAAATGAAGTCCTCTTCCCTCCTGGGGTCCTCGGGGAACCAAGGTGGAGTGGATTCTTTCCTTGTAATGCCTTTAAGGAACCAAAGGGAGGAGAACTATCCGTTGTGGAGCCTTCGGGGAACTAAGGAGTGGAGAGGAGAGATGAAACTTTCTTCCCTCGTGGGGCCTTCAGGGAACCAAGGAACCTACTTTTGGGCGGAACTGATAAAATGGACCACAATGTATGGTTGGACTATGCGTGAAATGCTTCGAGGGTTACCTCAATAAATAAGTTTGTTCAAAATTTTACTTTATGTAGAATAAAGTTGAAAAAAATAAATTTCTGACTAGTTATTTGCCGAAAGTGCCATATGGAACTCGCCCTTCTCTAGCTTCCTGGGGGGTTAAGAAACCATTTTTTTAAATTCTGAGAAAAATGTCCATTTTCTACTTCCAAAACCAACCCCCCTGTGAAATTTCAGCACGAAATTCGAGAAAAAAATAGTTCGTCATGAATGGGTTAACATGGATACATAAAAACTTATTATAGAGCTATACAGCCAATGAATTAACCTGTATTTTACCGATTATCTCATATTTGTAGGATTTATAAAAAAAATATTAAAAAATCGTAAAGTTTATAACCGCGCATATCCTACGTGTTTGTTAATTTGAAACTGCTGTGAGAGGCACTTATTCGTATCAACATTGAATATTTTCGATTTCTGTGTGTTGCCTGTTGTAGTATACTTGATAATGAAAGGTGCATATCTATGGAAAAGGGCTTAATTTTAACCGCTGATCAAAAATTCTGCGTGAACAAAATATTTTAAAAATTTATTTTTAATATCATTCTAAAATAGTCAACGAAGTTTGGATTTGCGACATTAATGGTCATAATAAATAAAGCATTTCAATAGCTTCATTTTAAGTTCAAAATAACAAATGTGGGAGATACAAATATTAAAAAAAATTTTAAAAATTGCCGAATCAAGAGATAATGGCTTTTTTATCCGAAAAGCTCAGCGTAGGGAGTGTGGCAAACCCATCACTCAGGGAGTGGAAACACAAACCTGCAATAGTCATCCCAAGCCAAGGTATGAGCTACCGTGCTCAGGCTGAATGTCCTGGGGAACAGTGTGACGAACGGTGCCTCCGAGAAACAAGGTCGCATCTCAGAGTATTTAGACCTCACTCCAGCACTCAGGGCTCTGCTGGAGTGGACCTTCTATTTCCCTGGTAACTCGTGGGACAAAAAAATTGGACTATTCGAAAACTAGGGGCCTTTCGGCAAACTAGGAGTGCTGAGGCCACCTCTGTGGATTTCTTTCCTGGGGCCGTAGGAGGAACCAAGAAGAGAAACCGTGGAGAGGTGAGCCATGGCCACCTCCATGAACTCTTCCCTTGTGGGGCCTTCAAGGAACCAAGGGGAAGGGCACCCTTCCAGCGCGGGGCCTTTGTGGAATCAAGCAGGAGTGAAGTGGAGAGATGATGTCCTCTTCCCATGTGGGGCCTTCGAGGAACCATGTAGGAGTGAAGAGGAGATATGAGGCCATCTTGGTGAACTCTTCCTCTGTGGGGCCTTTAGGGAACCAAGGAGGAGTGAGGAGGAGTGAGGAGGAGAAATGAAGTTCTCTTCCCTCCTGGGGCCCTCAGGGAACCAAGGTGGAGTGGACTCTTCCCTTGTGGGGCCTTTATGGAACTAAGGGGATGTGGACTCTCCATCATGGAGCCTTCGGGGAACTAAGGAGTGGAGAGAAGAGATAAAGCCCTCTTCCGTCGTGGGGCCTTCAGGGAACCAAGGAGGGGCGAAGAGGGGAAATGAGACCTGGGAAGACACATTGTCGAGCCAGAAAATATAGCTTCATTTCCAATGACAATCCTGGTGAACTTTATAAAAGGGACTGGGTTACTGTCAAAGGAATGAGGTAAAATGGGAGATAGTACAACGGGTCAAGGGCCTAAGTACTCACGGGAACTATATATATTTATGTAAACCGTCTCCGAATATTAAAAAAAAAAAAAAATCCGAAAAGCAATCGGAGACATTTAACCCTAGAAAGATAATCTACATCTGAGAGACGTAAGCGATGCACAAGAAATGCTGTTTTTAATTCCACAACATAGTGCGTTGTTTATCTCAGTTAGCTCTGTTGCCAAGCAGAGCTTGTGCAGGGCGGCTCTGTCACCACGGTAAGTACAATAATTACGGAGAAACAATACCCTTTACGTCCGAGAGACGTATGATTACCTTTTGAGTAACTTTCAGACTTGTTCGTATAAAGATGATGTAGCGAAATAAAAAAAACAAATATATATTATTTTTATGTATAACGACTGATTAGGGAAAGTACCCCTACTACAGGGGGGGGGTCTTCAAAATACGGTCACCGGGGGGGGGGGGGGGGGGGGGGGGGGGGGAGGGAGTTAAAAATTGCAAAAAGTTGGTCACGTAGTATGGGTACGTTCCCTTAGCATTTTAACTTTCCTAACGTATAAAGAAATACGATTTAGACATAAAATTGGACATTATTTTTCATTTAAAATAATACCTAATATTTTTTAGCTGATTTGTAAGAGTTTTACAGAATTTTGTTATTTTTTTCAATTACAAAATATTTTTTTTGGTTTTATTTAAAGTAAAAAACCTATTTAACTACCTTTAAACTGTGTAAGTGTGATAATATGTCAAATATACACTTTACCTTTAAACTGTGTAAGTGTGATAATATGTCAAATATACACTTTTAAACTGTGTAAGTGTGATAATATGTCAAATATACACTTTTAAACTTCAGTACGTCTCTAGGACCTTTTGTGTAACTATCAGACTTGTAAATAATATATATTTTTTTTAAATTTAATGATTGATTAGCATTTAACACATAAAAAAACACAATTTAGACATAAAATAAAACATTATTTTTCATTTTAAAAATGATTTAATATTTTGTAGTTCATTTGTAAGAGGTTTGACAGAATTTTGTTATTATTTTAATTACAATATATTTTTTATAATTATTTTGTTTTTATTTAAAGTACAAAACCCTAAAATAATTATTCAACTATCTTTAAACTGTGTAATTGTGATAATATGTGAAATATTTACTTTTAAACTTCATTACGTCTCTCAGACGTATGATTATCTTTAAGGTACGTAAAAATAAGATTATCTTTCTAGGGTTAAAATGGCTGCAGTGGTTAAGGACGGGATCTTTCGTAGAATTTGAATGCTTTATTAAATTTCAAAGTTAATTTTCAAATACTGTGAAAGTTCTATTCAAGTTCTGTTATTATATGGATACAGGCCAGTTGCTTCACAGAACTAAAATAATAACAGAACTAAAATAATAACAAAACTTGAATAGAATTTTGACAGAACTTGAAAATAACTTTTAAATTTGATGAATTGTTCAAATTCTAAGAAACAAAAGTTCTAAGAAACATTTTAACAATTTTTGTTTAGTTATATTTATTTTCTTGTACAACTTTATATAATCGTTTTATGATTAACGTTAACACTTCTTGGTTAATTCTAATAGTGCCATTTTTGTGAAAAATATCACCTCCAGATATTCACCTTATTTCAAATATTATAGGCGCCACGAAACCATAAAAGTTTTCGGTAAGTATAACTTGCGTTGGGAGTGTGGGAGTAAATCGACGTCCGCGGCGAGTGTCAAATAATTAAATTAGCGCCATCTATGAAAAAGCAGTTTAAGAACAATTTTACGCTTACCAAAATGTATGAAAAAAACCAAGCCTCACAAATCGAGCCGCTAAGAGGCGCTAGTGTAGCATACTGACATCAGAATGTACGGGAAATGTCAGAAGTTGGAGATATTATTAATATTGAGTATGTGCTTCCATCCATTGGACCATCAACACCTTCCACCTTGACTGCAATTATTTTCATATAATATTTAATAATTTACATGACTTGGTGAAAAAGTTTAAATGTCCACATTAGGATCAAACTTATTTACATTGTCAGTCATACAATAATTTTTCACCGTTATTCAATTCTATGTTAGTCTCCACACCCTTTACTACACTAGAACTTGAAGCAGTTCTGTTGATATTGTTATAACAGAGTCAAATGTGAGGTTGCCAACTTGTGCGTGGAAAAGTAAATCATTTAAGAGTTTTTCGGTAATAATTTTCATTTGATCTGGCAACTTACGCATTCTGTTTGCAATATATTTTCCTAATACATCAAAATCGTCTTCGCTTCGAAAAGTTTCGAAACTTTGTATTTTATTATCAATTAATTCTAGCACTTTTTCAGCCGTCTTACAAAAAGCTCTTTTCGGGTTCTGACGTGGCTGGGGTTGTTTTCGACGAGGAGTAAAGGCAGCTGGCAAGATTTTACTCTGAAAAAAGAAAAAATCATGTTGAAAATGTTTGTTTCAGTTCCCAGTAACGGAAAGATATAGCCATGATTTCCAACAAAATGGAATTTCTCTCAATAACTTCGAGGTCTCGACGGGAAACATGTACAAATAATCAGGTTCGGATTAGATGATAGATGGAACAAACGACTGATTTCCGATGGTTTTTTTTTAAATTTTGTATGTGAATACCTCACAAGAGTCCCAGCTGCTCCCGTCTGGAGCCAGTGAGACTATGGCATCCCCAATCAGGGTACGTTGTGAGGCTGAAAGTAGTGGGGAGAGGAAGGAGATGGGGAAGAGGAAGATGGAAAAGTACCTATTCAGATCTGGTCACCAAATACAGCTAAAGCTACTTCAAGCGACATTTTAATTCTGAATGGTGGTCTAGAGGAATATCTTCCACTCTGGAATGTGACGCAAAAAATAATTACAAATCCCAAATCGGATAAACAAAAGTTCGGGCTCGTTTCCAAAATTTTATATTTTGTTACACTATTTAGTTGGACACTTTTACAAATGTGTTATAATTTACCCACCTCACTCAATTTTAGTGTCGCTCTGCAAGGCGGCTCGTTTAAAAACAAACATTCAGATTCAGCAGAGAAAAGTCGCACAATGGACTGTGCTGCAAACCTTTACCTCACTTTACTTTACTGCGTAGGTCTGGTTATTTCAATGTGCTCTCTTCAGTGGTCAATGTACTACTGTTGTCGTAGATTATTCAAAACATACTTGAACCCTTCTGATGCTAAAAATATGATAAATGGTTTGCCTTCAGTTCGTCGAAATCATACCCAGATTTCATGTTAGGACAAATCTATCAATTTGGAACATACTACGTCTGAAACAAACTGCCAATTTAATATGTTGGTAATTTTTTTTTTAAATTGTAAAAAAGGGAAAACTCATACCATTATAAATCATAATGCACAACCTCTACATTCGCAGTCCAGAATGTTATGAAACAATTGCATTGTGTAATAATAACCAAGCATGGTAAAACTTTATAAATGTAAATGGATTTTTATCAGTGAATACAAATATGCAGTCATTGATTTTTACATACTAGCCATACAAACTATAACATATTTAGTACATCAATTTTAATATATAAGAATACCTTATTGAAGTTTTTTTCATCAAATAGGGGAATATTTTGATAAAGCTATTAATATTGACTAACACATTGACAGTATTTTGTCGGCTGAAAGAAAAAAAAAACTATTTTAGATTTTGTACCTACATACTGTGTGGTTCAAATTCAATAATATTTTTACTTTGTATTTATTTTTGTGCAAGTGTTTTAAACAGTAGTTTCCTGCACTATTTACTAGTATAATTTGGTTAATATTGTTATATATATGTATGTAAAAGCCTAAATAGGCGTAAATAAATAAATAAACACGATTAATGATAGATGGGTAGGTACTTACAGTTGATGAATTATTTGTGCTTTCATTCATGTTGTTGATGTTGGACTTTAAAGGGTGTAGATGAAATGATCTTGTGGTAAAGAAAGAAGTGGATAATACCCCAACGGTGGAGAGATGTACATATTTATCTTCTGTGCCTCTTCCACTGTTCTCGAAGAAATAAGCTCTTAAAGAATTCATTTTTTCCACAACACTGGCTCTATTTGCATTCGCATCCGCAGTCTTGCAAATTCATGTAAGTTTATCATATGCGGCACTTCTTTTTTGCTTTTAACTGTAATCTGATGACGTCATATTCCGTAAGAAACTCTTCTTCGCAATATAAATTTTCAATAAAATCACGTGGATAACTACAAACATCCATTATTTTTTCTCCAACAGGACAACAAAGTGAATCGGACGGGCAACTAACATGTTCGATTCGCTGTCTACAAGTTGAGACAATTTTTGACCAAATTTCTGTCAAGAATTTCAGACCTTGAATATTTTGCGCATCAACAAAAGAGCTTTGAGCGAGACGGGACATACTTTGAGATATCTTCGAATAAGTGTAAAACCATTGAGCATGAACAAGCGTGCGTACAGCCATATAAATTTAGTAAAAAGGATACACAATAAATTTTTAAAACATTTACGTAAGAAGCCCAACAAAGCTACAAAAACTATGTTAACTTTACAAAAAAGAAGTAGATTGTCAGATCTATTATTTCTACATAATCTGCCAAACAATTAGATAGTCCCGAATTGCGATCCGTCATTGGTTTAAATGTTCCAACGAGGCCAAAAACATAAAAAAATTGTAGGTATTGGACAGTTCGGGGCGGGGTGAGAGGTTGAGCAGTTATTTGGCTAAGTAACCAGTGACATGTGGAAGAATTTTTTTTTTATTGATTTAAAAGAAAAAATGTTTAAAAAAAGGCAATGAAAAAGTCACCGGAGACCAAAATTTCATTTACATTCTTAACCCCTCCGAATTTTCGCGAATATTCGCTTGAGATGTCTCAACAAAATGGCATTTTACGAAAACTTTGTGTTATTACCGCTTCACAATTAAAGCTCTATAAATGAAACATTTCTGAACGTAGCCGTATAGTAAAAACTGTTTTAGAAAGGTTACAAAATAAGCTTTCGAATTATTGTATTACAAATAAATATTAACTTTTGTAAATATTAAAATTTAGAATGCTAACATAAAAAAAATGAAAAAATGACTCACGTGATATTTTTATATGAAAACGGTACTAAAATCACAGATTATGTAAACAACAATACTTATTCTATTGTATAAATGTATAATAAACACTTTGTCACCTCACTTTTTCATCATTTCATATAAAAATATTTAATAAAAATTAACAAAGTCGAGCCGCCGGTCCGAAATTTGGCGGGAAAAATTATGTGTCAGATTGCGAGAATGACAGAATATTCTTGTTATGTATTTCTATGGACAACTTGAATAGGGATGTACAGCTTGTTCCACTATCGACTTTTTACTTTTTGTTTTAGGGATGTCACTAAAAGAATAATGGAGTTATAACGGTTTCTATGGAGACACATGGACAACTTGAATAGGGATGTACAGCTTGTTCCACTATCGACTTTTTACTTTTTGTTTTAGGGATGTCACTAAAAGAATAATGGAGTTATAACGGTTTCTATGGAGACACACGCGTTGACGTATAAACACGCTTATTGTACTTGACTGCTGTCATATTTCTAACGCATATATCTGCTTAAGTTGCAGAGGGGTTAACTCCAAATAATGTCAATCACTGATTAAAGTACGTCCCTTAGCATCCTATAGAGGATTTTTTTATTTATTTCTCCACTGAAATCAATTAATATGCGCGGGTCACATTATGCTGGTTGCCAGCCGCGAGTTGAAGAAGCCGCTTCTGCCAGCCGTCGATCAGCTTGGTGTGACAACGAAATTCGGCGCTGGCGTCGCCAGCCGGCGAGTATTTGTCAGCGGCTGACGAAGTTGGACGTGTTTAACTTTTGGTAGCAGGCAGTGGCGAATAATCAATCACGTGACCGCTGGCACCAGCCGGCAGCGCAGTCTGATCACTATTGCGTCTATCAGCACAGGTAAAAAAACTGAAAATAAGTTGTGTGGTACTCTAAATAATAATGCCAGAGACCTAAAACTATCTCCAATTGCGAGATATCTTAGAGTAATTTCCAGCTTAGTTTTATACGGGATTGCCTGCCTGAATACTGTATCTTGTTTTTTAATTAAAGGTTCAACTAATTCTAACAATTCTTGAAATTGAGGGGCCATCATTCTTAAAACATTTCTGTATGTTTCTGGATCCTCTTCTTTCAGTTCTTGGAGAAGTCTTGACAATGCCCCTAATTCTTCCCTTCTTTGTATCCATGGCCTGACCCACCATCGTCTCTGTTTGCGGTGAAGCTGGTTAAGCATTTCTAAACTAAGTTCCCTGACACCCTCTCTCAACAACTGCTTAATTAGCTTAATTAGCTTTTTACGTGAAACGACAGACGACATATTGTGAATGACTAACTGGAGAGTGCGAGACGCGAGTAGCAGCAACAGTAGTGTGACCAGATTGCCCGCGCCGCTGCTAGCTGGTACTACTACCAGCCACTGGTAAGCAGCAGCTGGCAACAGTGGCAACCAGCATAATGTGACCCGCGCTTAAGTCATTAGTTTTTTTATTAAAAGCATTATTACCTTTGAGCTTTTCCACCTTAACCTCCGGATGCGACCCATGGGAGTAGGGTTGGCCACAGACTGAAAACAAAACATATTATCATTAATAACTCTCCAACAGAAGATTGTTATCTGATTCTTTTTAAAATCATTATTTCCCTTATTGACAGCCCTGCATTATTGCAATTGATTTCATTTCATGTTACTAATAGAATCACAGAAACTAAAAATATCTTTTATCACGACAATCATGTCAATACATTTATACCATGCATAAACAGCTTAGGTAACCAATATAGTTGATAGCCTATTGTGGATGCCAAGCTCTTCCAAAGTGGATATATTCAAGGTGAAAAGTGTTTAATGTGTAAAGTTAACAAGTACCTTTGCTTTAGAATCTTCCTTTTCTGAACCCAATGGATCCAACTCCGCCGTGAAGGGGTCTTCAATCATGTATGTGTCATCTTCTGTAAATTTATTTTTATGTACAAAACCACATTTAACTATTTTTATATAACACTACATACCATGTATTGATTAAAAGATGTAGAATATCGTCTGCATTATAATATGTGAGCCTGAGGTGTATAAATAACCCCAGACCCTCTGAGCCTAATACTCACAGATATGAATGTGAAAACTCTACTTGCGCGAACAAATATATCACAAAGAAATGGCACGAAGAAAATCTCCAGGGAAAATATCAGATCCACCAACCTTGTTTTTGTAGTTTGGAGGCCTCCGTAATATCATCTAATCAATAGTTAAATTCCATCAATGCAATCCTTAGGTGACTCGAAAATTTGCACAAGAGATGAAATTTGTCAATCAATACACAAACTCATAAGTTTTCACAATGAAGAAAATTTTCCAACAGACAGTGTCAGTTATTTTCTTGTTTTAGATTCTATTTTTAAAAAACAATCCATTTAGGTGTCTCTGTTAATTCCAAGGAGTGAGTAAGTACCATTTTATTTAAATTTTCGAACAAAAAAAAACAAATTGCAATGCATAACCATCGTCGGTTTAAATACAATACCGCGTAAGAACAATTTGTAAAAATGTTCAGGAGGGACAAAAACTATCTAGAGATAATTCACTCTTGCTTGCTTTTGTTCTGTGGACGGTTCTCTGCAGTATTGACTTTAACCAAATACAGACACTCCTACGTTGCGCAAACTATACTTTAGATTCGTGTACATAAATTTGTATACAGTCTTTTGACTATGAGTATTAATAAAAAAAATTCCATTTGTCGTTTGCTTGAAAATAATTATGAAAAATACACCCTTGTACCGCAAATGCACCATGGTCTGGTGCCTTAATGTAAAAGCCCACTAGGGCGTTAATACTTAATAAATAACTCCATAATAAGGAACTCCAGTGAAAAATTTTATGGCTTTAAAAAAATTTGTTCATATAGACCAATAAACGCTGATTCTGAATATATAAGTTTTATTTAATAATATTAAATGCAGAGTTTTTGAAATAATTATTAAAAAGTCCATTTTTCATCGGGTTTTAGAAACACGCCATCATGTTGGTATTATTAAAATGTTTAGTGGTGACGTCACCGTTCCTCGTATTGTGACGTCACCGTAAAGTCATTGTATGTGAATGTAGGTATGACACAAGCCATCATATTAATTTACTCGTTTAGTTACGTACTGTTTATAGAGATTTAGTTGTTATTTTTATTGAAACATTATTTAGGCCTAAATATAAAGTTTCAAAAATAAAGGTATCTCTTATTAGTTTATCTCTATATTGAAAATATTCAAAAACTACTACACAAAAAAGATAGTAATGCTACTTATAGGGAGAATACTTCGAACACCGACTTTCAAAATGGCGGCAGTTGATCAGCTGATTGCCCAATCCTATAGTAACTTTTCAGGAGTGATGACGAGTGATGAGTGAAACTTTGACAATTATTTTAACTATTAAAACTAACTAAAAATAAAAATAAAATATGCAGTTATTTAAGTTAGAAAGTCATTATTCATTAAAAAAATTGGACTGGAGTTCTCTATTATTATAAGATTTTTAAATATAAAAAAATGTGTTACTAGAGTCTCCATCGCAATCGAACATAGATTCTGGTCCTGTCTCAGGGGTGTTCAGCAGTTCCGTGGTGCATTTTCCTTTTACGCGGTCACAGTTGCTTTCGGATGTAGTCCCTCTAAGATGCGTATTGTTTTCACGTTGAGCTAATTTTTTTTTCATCTTTCTATTATCCCACTTCTTTCTCAGCGTTGCTGAAGAGCGGAAATAGGAATTCTGAGCATTGAACTGAATTGCCAGCTTTCTCCATGCAATCTGCTTCGCCTCCCAGCCAGCCGCATTCGAAACTCCTTTCACCAAAATGCTGGAACCGCGTGAGACCAATTCTTCCAACAAAGCCACCTCGCTCTCGGAGAAGTTTGGGATTCGTAACCTATGCTCCATTCCTGAAATTATTAATGTAAAGCGTGGTAAATAAATAATATTTGTCATAATTCTGAGATTTTAAAACAACCATTATACATAAAACGGTAAAAATGTTTAGTCCACTTCACGGATAATACAGAATATTCCTTGTCGAAGTTGGATACACGAATAATTCAGAATATTCCTTTTTTAATTAATCATTACATAGTATAAAATGAAGTCACTCAAAATGTATGTGCGCATAGATCTTTTAAACTACGCAATAGATTTTCATGCAGTTTTCACCAATAGATTTTTCACAATTTGGGAGGCAGAAATGGGTACCGCCGCCCCGGGAACCTTTATTGGATAAACAACACCTCTGCCATAGGTCACCCCAAGTGGTTCCCTACATTTGGCGATTTAGCAGGGGTGCCCGGGTTCATGGGGTCAGGTTTGTCTAGGTCTTGGAGGCGGATGACCAGTACACACTGAACCCTAGATTCCCACCCACCCCTTAAACCCTTTTCCTTCCCAGAACTCTCCTCTCCTTACATTCATTTAAAAAAACTCTCCACACAGCATCCCCAAAGATGACATAGGCCCTGCGGGAAATTATTTTCCTCAGGGCCTCCTGTGTGGAACTCATGTAAAAAAAAAAAGATAGAGTGATTCAAGAGGAAGGTTTATATGTACAACACATGCTTATTATAGTAGAGAAAAGCCGAGAAATTCAAATATTCAATTCAGGCAGCAGGCAGCGGGCAGCTGGCAAGCGGGTGGTGTGGATTTTATCAAGGTTGAAAGGTTGGGTAATGGCATTGTGTTTCGTTAGCCACAGCAACGTGTGGCCGGGTCTGCTAGTTCAGAATATTCCTTTTTTAATTAATAGACAATCAAATATTACATTTGTCGGAAATACATTGAAATGAAATGATGAAAATTCTTGCCAAATAAAAACAAAAGTTCTAATTCGAATTATTCCCGGTACTACTGATACTGGGTTGATGTTCAAGCTGCGGAAGTTGCGTGTCATCATTTAGATATACATTCCGGGTTTTGATTGGTTTGTATGGCAAGCAGGGTTTGTCTAATGGGTATGTGTAATTATTCTAAAACTTTTCTTTCCATGTTCTCCTGTTATAAACACAGGTTCAAACTTTTCAATACTTAATGCAATCACTTCATAATATGAATAAAATATTGTTTTATATGGCAATAATATTTTTTCTATGATTGACAGCATTGATTGTTTATGAAATGTATGATATGAATATGGAATATATGAATATGGCTCATCATTTTCATCTTCCCCAACATAAATACTCACCTAATAAAGCCTTACATTGCTTACTTTGCCTTCCATCGTTTCAGAATTAAGGGCTTAAATTTATTGTTTTACTTCTATTTTCTCGTTAAGTTTAGTCGTTGTATAATTTAACTTAGTCTTACTCTACTTCTCGGTTAATATGGACTACGAATATTATCAGACTGCTTATCTTGTCAGGGTTCCTACCAGAGAGCAACTTGACGGACGAAAATGTCTTTCAAGCCAAGCTAAAAATCAACTGAAATACTAGCCCGATTATATTGTACAAAAATAAATAATGCTTTTAAAATCAGCCTTACATAATAATATAGTGCAATACTTACTAGAAAATAGCAAAAATGTACAAAAATTAAATGGCAGCCGTTGACGTTCGAGTTTTTTTATGATTTTTTATGACCATTTTAAGACATTTATACAGAAATTAGAAATATGCGATTTTCTACTCTGTAATTGGTTACCATTATTAATTCGTAGAAAATACGTTTAAAAATATTAGCTCATATGGGCTTTTTTCAAAAAAAAAAACTCATTGTGCCGCTTTCGAAATTTCGAATGTGTGATATAGCTTGAAGTAAAACACTGTCACTCGTATTGCAGTTAATTCAAATCTCTCAGTGGAACATGGACTTCAAGCTAGGTCATGAATTTTTAGCCAATCACCACTCCTATCACCTCGATGAGCGATCCTTGCTCTACCCGAAACGTTTTGTCTATGATTTTAAAAGTATTTCTAATTTCTATGCAAACCAAGCTGTCATAAAAACCACTCAAACGTTGACCTAGTAACTAAATGTCGACATTATTAGCCTAACCACACTTAGAACGTTGCTATTGCGAGAGCTCTCTCTCCACACCACATACTTCTCCCAACAAAATGGAGTACAGTTTTAAGTGTCCATTTCTATGGGCTGCCTATTCTATTATATACAACTGAAAATATGGTTATTATAATATTTTTAACATTTAAAAAATGGGTTACCAGAGTTGGCGTCGCAATCGAACAAGGATTCTGGTTCTATCTCAGGGGTGTTAAGCAGTTCCGTGGTGCATTCTCCTTTTACGCGGTCACAATTGCGTTCAGATGGAGTCCCTCCGGTATGCGTATTGTTTACACGTTGAGCTAATTTTTGTTTGATCTTTCTATTATCCCACTTCTTTCTCAGGGTTGCTGCCGAGCGGAAATAGGAATTCTGAGCATTGAACTGGATTGCCAGCTTTTTCCATGCATTCTTCTTCGCTTCCCAGCCAGCCGCATTCGAAACCGCCTTCACCAAAGTGCTGGAACCGCTTAAGACCAACTCTTCCAGCAAAGCCACTTCGCTCTTAGAGAAGTTTGGGATTCGTAACCTTTGCTCCATTCCTGAAATTATTGTAAAGTGTGGTAAATAAATAATATTTGCAATAATTCTGAGCTTTTAAAACAACCATTATACATAAAACATCTAAAATTAAGGGAGGAATGCAGATCCGGGCACAGTTTGGAAATTTAATAAAAAGGCACTTTGTAGATGAGAAAAGTGTGGAAAAGCAGAATAAAACAAAAATTAAGGCGCGCTCGGCAAAATTGAGGGAGATACAACCGTTCAAAGTATTTAAAATTTCACTTTACAAACTGATATTGACAGTTCGCCCGCGTCCGCCCGCCATTTTTTTATAACCTAATACGCTAAACATGGTTTGTGATAGAAAAGAAAGTGCCCCCTTCGTAGCGCCTGCTCGCGTCACGGCAAAAAAACATCCCAGTTTTCAAGTGGTTTAGCGGCTACGCTAGGTTTGTGTAATATGGTTTGTGATTTTGGCGTACTATTAATTCTGTATTAGGTCTGGGATCCAACATAAGCAATGAAAACATGGCGAACGAACTGTCAATATCAGTTCGCGAAGTGAATTTTTAAATAATTTGAACGGTTGTATCTCCCTCAATTTTGCCGAGCGCGCCTTAATTTATTTTTTATTCATCTTCTCCACACTTTTCTCATCTAGAAAGTGCCTTTTTATTAAATTTCCAAACTGTGCCCGGATCTGCATTTCACCCTAAAGTAGCAAATAATATTATTATGGGCCGGAATTTCAGAATACGCAGGAATGTCATCAGACTGCTTATCTTGTCAGGGTTCCTACCATATAGCAACTTGACGAACGAAAATATCTCTCAAGCCGAGCTTAAAAATCAACTGAAATACCAGCCTGATTATATTGTACAAAAATAAACTGTGCATTTATAATCACACATAATATAGGGCAATACTTACTATAAAATAATAGCAAAATATTACCAAAATAAAACGGCAGCCTTCAACGTACGAGCTGTTTTGATTGTTTATAACCCATATTATGACATTTGGTTTGCATAGAAATTAGAAATATACGATTTTCTACTCTATAATTCGGTACTGCGTTTGTCAATGATATTAAAAGTATTCATAATTTCTATGAAAACCTAACTGTCATCAAAACAACTCAAACGTCAGCCTAGGGCATTTTTGCTATTTTCTAGTAAGTATTGCGCTTATTTCATGCATTGTTGATTTTAAAAGAATGGTTTATGGTTGTACAATGTAGGGCCGTTACTTCAGTTGCGTTTATGGTTGTATTTGAAGCTCGTCTCGAGAGATATTTACGTTCGTCAAGTTGCTCTCTGGTATGAACCCTGATAAGATAAGCAGACTGATAACATTCCAAGTAAACTGAAATACCGGTCCATTATATTATTAGCTCGCCATTTCATTTCAGAATTGACAGGTTAAATTTAGGGTAAAATTGTTGTTTTCCGCTTCAATCGTAATGTTTACAATTAATGAAATAATAACACCCTGTTTCAACTTAATTCCTGTAAGAAACAAGTATAACAAGAAAGTGCGGGTGAAATGCAGATCCTGCCAAAGTCTAGAAATTTAATAAAAAGGCACTTCCTAGATGAGAAAAGTGTGGAGAAGCTGAATAAAACAAAAATTAAGGCGCGCTCGGCAAACTTGAGGGAGATACAGCCGTTCAAAGTATAAATAAAATTTCACTTCGCGAACCGATACTACGCCATTTTGTCACTGTTACGTTGGTATCCCAGACCTGATACAAACAAGAGCTAGATACGATTGTAGCCGACTTCGTGGGACAAATGATAAGGCGCGTAATTATGACAAACAGAATTAATAATATAATGTAAACGAACCTCTAATCAGGCACTGGAATGGAGACAAACCATTCAAATCCTGGGATGTTTTTTAAAATAAAGATAATATACACAAGCCCTCTACACAAACCCTGCGTAGCCAAACAAACCTTTCAAAAACGTAGGCTGTTTTTTAAAGTAAAGATAACATATACATGCCCGCTACACAAACCTTGCGTAGCCAAACAAACCATTCAAAAACGTAGGCTGTTTTTTTAAGTAAAGATAACATACACAATCCCGTTAGACAAACCATTTAAAAACGTAGGCTGTTTTTTAAAGTAAAGATAACATACACAAGCCCGCTAGGCAAATTTCATAATTACGCGCCATGTGTCCCACGAAGTCGGCTACAATCGTATCTAGGCTCTTGTTTGTATCAGGTCAGGGATACCAACATAACAGTGACAAAATGGCGGGCGGCAGCGGGCGGGCTGTCGTAGTATCGGTTCGCGAAGTGAAATTTCGCAATTGAAAATAAAAATTATTCAAAAATTTTTTCTATTGCTTTCCCAACTTTTTTTCACATTCCAAATTAAAGTGCCCAACTTAAAACGCGGTAAAAACACGGTTTTTGGCAAAAAACAAACATTGGCAGGATCTGCATTCCTCCCGAAAGTGCATTAATTTTCCAATTAAGCCCGCTGTACCACGGCCCGGTAAGGAAGCGACATAAACCGAGGGCAAGTAAGACCTGGGCAGAAAAATAAAGTTTGATATGGTGTTCAGCGCAACTAATGAGGCTGCGTTAAATTAGGCTGCTGCTGCGACACGCGTTTTCTGCGCCGAGACTTATGGTCGATGTCGATTCCTTACCCTTGTCAATCCATGGGACGACAGGCTTAGTTTTTTAAATTTTTTTTTTAATAATAACCTTTATTATTTATTTACTGTTTTTGACATTAAGTCACGTTAAACTGATTCTTATCGGATACGTTTTAGTATTAAAGTATTAGCCAAAAGTATTTTCGTTATTTGTTTTTATGGTGTTATGCCGTGTTGCGCTACCTCCTTCTTTAGCCAATGTTTCGGACAGCGTTGCAGTGTCCATCATCAGGGCAGATCCGGTAGACTGCAACGCTGTCCGAAACGTTGGCTAAAGAAGGTGATTGATATTAGTTTGTCAACGGGTTCTTTTGACATTTACTTTCTTTTTTTAAGTTGAAAGTAAGTTAAAATTAATATGTGATATTTTCTGTGTCGAGTTTGCCCGTTTACAAGCAAAATTTCCACCTTAATGTGGTGGTAGGAGGAGATTTTCAAATATTGCATGTTATTCATGACCCTGAAATCTTTGTCTTTTAAAAAAAATTAAATATGTATATCGGGATTAAAGGCAACCCTACGTACGACAGTGGACAATGCTGCCAACCATATAAAGTGCATTATTGCCATAAGCAATAATCTGTGCTTATCAGTGCAGCAGAATACGTAACATATATATTGTCTATCTATATATATATAAAAATCAATTGCTATTCGTTTGTCTCGCTAAAACTCGAGAACGGCTGGGCCGATTTAGCTGATTTTGGTTTTGAAATGTTTGTTGTAGTCCAGGGAAAGTTTAAACGGTGAGAAAATATGGAAAAGTTGCGAGGAAGATAGTAAAAACAACAATTTCATTTTCCCATATAAACCGTTCTACCTGCTTTCCTGTGAAACATTTGACGTTCGTCCCTTCGGTAGAAGCAAATAAGGTAAGGGAGGAATGGGGAGGGGAACCCGGGAGGGAAAGGGGAATTCGGGAGGGGGGAGGGGAACTCGGGAGGAGGGTTCACGGGACAGGGGAAGCGGGCGAGGTGAGTGGGGAGAGGGAACGCGAGAGGGGAAGGGGACGCGGGAGAGGTGGGGGAGGTGGAAGGGGAACGGGACGAATGGGAAAGGACACAAGCTCTGGCATCATGAAATTTGTGTAATAGGTGGCACGCGAGCTGTTTGAAAACTGAATGTATCAGGAATAAATGTATGGAATGCAGGGGAACTCGGGAAGGGGGAGTGGAGCTCGGGAGGGGGATCCGCAGGAGGGGGAGGCGATTACGGGAGGGGGGAGGCGAATACGGGAGGGGGGAGGGGAACTCGGGAGGGGGGTTCGCGGGACGGGGAAGGGGGAGTAGAGTGATGAGAGGGAAGATGGAGGAGGAGGAGTTTGAACGCGAGAGGGGAAGGGGATGCGGGAGAGGAAGTGGAGGAGGAAGGTGAACGGTACGAATGGGAAAGGATGCGCAGGAAGAAATAATTTCTTTATTAAATGGCATAGCAACGCATGACGGGTACCGGCTAGTATTTAATATACAATACACAAATCTTTATAGAACCGTACCTCATGGTATTTGCTGATCTTTTTTTTTTGTCTTCATTACCGACTTTATGTATTTTTTTTTATTCCATGTTAGTTTTATTTTATTATATTGAAATGTATTATTTCATATTTTATTAAATTGTAAAATGGGGCCCTCGGCACGGGTAAAGCACCCAGTGAAGCCCAAATTATTAAATAATGTTTTAAAAATTGTGAAGTAGTATCTACCTTTTCTAAAATCTTTTTCCAACACAGCAGTCATAAAAATGCTCTACTTCACTCTGGTTCGCAGCATTCTCGAAAGTGGATCAGTAATATGGGGACCCGAAGATGCCCTATACGCAAATGATGTTGAAAAGGTGCAAAAAAAGTTCATGCGGTACCTGTACATGCGAGAGTTTGGGTACTACCCTTTGTTGTATCCCTCTGATTTTCTCGCGGGAATGCTGGGACTAAATCGTCTCGACGTTAGGAGAAAAATTGCAATGGTACTAGTAGCACACAAGCTGCTAAACGGGCACATTTGTAATCCTGATGTCCTGGAAAGGATTTCACTTTATGTCCCCGATAACTTCACCAGAGCGCAACACAGACTTTTTACTTTTCCTAGAGGCAGGACCAACCTACCAATGGTTATGCCTCTGGGGAGAATGACCTCACTATTAAACCTTTCTTCTGAAATTGACATTTTTCAATCGAACTACAATCATTTCAAGAGCGAAATAAAGGTATTCTTTAGTATCTGTCATTATTAATGTACCTATATAATTAATGTATTACACTATTAACTAAAAATTGTGAAATGTAATTGGATATTCATGTTTACTGTTTTTCACAATAAATAAATAAATAAAATAAAATAAATGTATTTCTTCGGCATTAACTATGTATCAATTTCTACCTCATACCCAATACCTAATAAAAAATATATAATTTTTTTTTTACTATTTGTAACAAAATATGTTTATAATTATATTAATAATCTGGTAATAATGTTGTTATTAATATATAATGAGAAAATAAACCCAAACTAAGTACCTAGTTAGGTGTTTTAGGTTAGGTTGGACTGGGCTCACTTCATTTCGTCTTCACCAGACTAAAACAGATTGGTTTATGACTAAGTAAATGTGTTTTGCGATTTAGAAGTTCATTAAATATCATTTTCCTAAGTAAACAGCTGTTTCGTTTCATTTTTCTATCTTCTTCTTCTTGGTGTGCCCTATCAGGTCTCCCCGACGTTAGCGATCACTCTGGAAAATGTCTCTCTGTCTTGCGCTGCCCGGAATAGCTCCTCCACACTTCTAATGCCGGTCCACTCTCGTACATTTCGCAGCCAAGACATTTCGTCGCCTCAGTTCTTATTTGTCCAACAGACCATTTTAAATTTTGTTCAATCTCCATTTTAAAATTAAAAATTAATTATCAAAAATGATAGTTAATCATTTAACTAAGAACTATTTAAACTAACGAGGCCTTTACCTTTACAGAAATAACTTTATCGTATACACCTACCATAATGTTTCATTGAAATAATGAGAGAAAACCTTCTCTTCGTGTAAAATTTTCTAATGGTCTGTTGGACAAATACGAACTAAAGCGACGATTTGTCTCCTACCAGGCCCTCGGCAACCCTCTATCTTGCCTTTCAATATTAATTGGAGCAAGTGATACTTCTCTCCTCGAAGTATGTGACCCAGATATGAAATCTTTCTGACTTTTTTCAATGTAAGCAGTTCTCTATCTGCTCTAGCCTGCCTGAGAATTTCTGTGTTTGTGATCATGTCGGTCCATGGGACCTTGAGCATTCTCCGGTGATGCCACATTTCAAAAGCCCCTAACCTGTTCATGGTATTTATTTTCAAGGTCCATGTCTCACATTCATACAGCAAAATTTCTAACATACTATAATCCAAACTAGTTCGAACAGGTATTATTTTTCGTTAGTTCAAATTATTTTTAAAGATATACTCAAACTAAAAACCTAACCTTATGTTTAATAATTTCAGGAATGGAGAATAATAGGATACGAACCCCAAACTTCTCTGAGAGAGAGGTGATTTTGCTGGAGGAGTTGTTATCAGGCAGTTCTTGCATCTTGGATACGGGGGTGACGAAAGCGGCGGGCTGGAAAGAGAAGAAAGATGAATGGAAAAGACTGGCGATCGAGTTCAATGCTCGGAATTATCGTTTCCGCACCGCAGAAACACTGAGAAAGAAGTGGGATAACATGAGAAAGATCAGACAAAACTTAGCTCAACGTTCAAACAATACACAAAAGGGAGAGGCTAAATCCAAACCCAATTGTGACGAGATCAAAGAAGAATGCACCACTGGAATGCTGAACACCCTTGTGACGGGACCAGAATCCATGTTCGATTGCGATGGAGACTCTAGTAATGCTTTTTTTTATACTATAAAAATTTATAACCATACTTTTTTGGCATATTACGGCAAGTTTGCAAAACGACTTGAGCAATCGCTTGCCATGATGTGGCAATTTATCTACCTTCTGTAAACATTTAAAAAAAAAAATCCTACCTTCCCGTGATCTACGGTTTGCGTTAGTATATACGATAACTGATATAATACTTTCCCATTTTATCAATATATGTCTCAAATCGACTTCCTGTGGTCAAGTCAATTCTATATGCGTCTAAATTCCAAAATCATTTATTTTCAACATAACAAAAGTTGTAATTGAACCAGTATATACCAGTATATTTGTAATTGCATTACCTATCTATTTGACCTTCAATTCATGTGGATTAAAAAAAAATAGTGGTTTTTATTCATATTTTTCTAAACGAAGTTTATTCCATTAATTTAGATTTTATTACACAGCGGAAATACTCTGACCTTCTGACAGAATATGCCAGAGGCCTGAGGGGTTAATGATATAAAACAAGGTTAAAAGGTGGGGTGGGAAAGGCTACTACATTGGCTTTACCAAACTTATTGGAGCTGTTTTTATGCGCTAGATGTAAATACCTTCCTACTAAGGCCCTTTGCTCATGGAGGAACCGAAACTAAACTAAAACTGGTTGGCAACTTAAAATAGCTTCTGAACTCAACTTCATCATTTCAGTAATCATATCAGCTTGTTTAACAAATCTATAATTTATTTATTATTATCAATCTAATAACTTATCAATTATCAACCTTAATATATAATAATAATGTATCAACCTCCTGAACAAAATTGATATTTTCCTGCTCGGAAATTTCGCCAATTACTCGAAAACTTGACAAGTCGTGAGCAGTGGCGGCTCGTGACTTTTGGGTGTGCTAGGGTTCTAATATTAAAAAATGACATTATGGGTTCTCGTAAACAAAAAAAAATTTTTTTTTTTTTTTCAAAAATCAGGTTTTTGTATGAAGAGTTTAATTTAAAAAAAAAAAAAATTCTTTTCAGCTGCAACAACATCCAGCTTTTAAACGATTGCCATTTTTTAAACGACTTCAAAAAGGAGGAGGTTCTCAATTCAACGGTATTTTTTAAATTTTTTTTTATGTTTATTACCTCAGAACTTTCGACTGGGTGAACCGATATTGATGATTCTTTTTTTTATTTGAAAGCTGGTGCTTCCCATGTGGTCCCATTTCAATTTGGTCCAGTTCTGACAATGGCATCCATGAGAAAACCATATAAGTCTTAAATTTGACGAATAACTCAATGTCACGCCCCCGATTTTGATGATTCTATTTTTATTGGAAAGGATGTACTTCAAGGGTAGTTTGATGAGAGTTTGGTTAGGTTCTGATTATGGGATCCATAACTAAGTAACGAAACTCATAAATTCTTAGGAGCAAATTAACGATACTCGGCCGAATCTGTTATAGGCTATCCGGACTCTTTGAGTCACCTACCATAACATTGTTATGGCCAAGCAATGTCTGTCTACCCATATTCAGATAAATTAGTTAGTGTACTTCAAATTCACTAAAAATCAAAAAATAAACAAAAATTTTAACAAAACAAAAAAACGACTTCAAAAAATGCACTAAAAAATAATTTCGTATTCTTCTACAACTTAATAATCAACTTATTTTTCTACTCATCAATATGTAGGTATGATTGTTATTTTTGGAGTCGGTGTCAGCCAAGGTATCCGGCCAGGCGTGGTCATTTGACAGCTCCCCTCCCGCCGCGGTCCCGCTCTCGCCTCTCGCCTCGTCAAGTTGCGCGTGCGACACAAGCACATCTCACCTATAACTATGTATGTAGTTACAAACCTACCTTGACTGACACCGACTCCAAAAATAACAATCGTACCTACATATATGAGTAGAAAAAGAAAGTTTATTATTAAGTTGTAAAAGAATACGAAATTATTTTTTTACATTTTAGTGCATTTTTTGAAGTCGTTTTTTTGTTTTGTTAAAATTTTTTAATATCAGCACTCTAGCTCACCCAAAAGTCACGAGCGGCCACTGGTCGTGAGGGGCAACCATGGCAACTGTCAACCTGGCAACTGAAACATGGCGACTAGCACGGCGAGTTACGAGTGACTGGTTGCGTCACCCTTGATAATCTGTGAGAGTTGCCGTGTCACCAATGAAATTCACAAGTTGCTTTCCTGTGGATAGCGATTGAGTTGCCAACTTGTTTCTTCAGTTGCCCCATGAGCGGATGGACTTAGTGGAGTCACTTTTCTATCTCACCTAATTGTAAACATCTATGATAATAATCAACATTCTAAGTCTTATAATCATCGATACATCGATCGTCCAGTTGATTAGTCAGACATCTCCTAATACTGAGTTTTGAGATGTTGAGGAAAGCAATATTCTAATGCTCACCATAAATCAAATATTATTACATATGTCTGAATTTTACATATTAAATGTGCTATAAAATAACACCGGGAGGCATAACGGTCCGGTACATTAGTATAACATTTTGTTTGATTCACTGCAAGTTTTTTGCATTATAATTGATTTGGTGGTGTTTAAGAGTAAAACCCCAAGTGGTTCGCTACGTTTGGTGATTTAGCAGGGTTGCCCGGGTTCATGAGGTGAGGTTTTTCTAGGTCTTCCAGGCGGATGACCAGGACACGCTGAACCCCAGATTCCTATCCACCCCTTAAACCCTCTTTCTTCCCAGAACTCTCCTCTCCTTCCTTTCCTTTAAAAACCCTCCACACAGCATCCCCAAAGATGACAGGAAAATAATTTCCCTCAGGGCCTCCTGTGTGGAGCTCGTGTAAAAAAAAATCTGAGTATTGTAGCAGGTAGACGGTACACTTTTACGTATAACTGCATACTAAACTCTAATTTCGTTTTTTCGGATATGTCTGACTAATCAACTGGACGATCGATATGTAATTGTTTTAAAAAATTTATCAAATGTTTTATTGTACGTAAACACTAATTTACAGAAGATGACACATTTCTGATTGAAGTTCCTGTCATTACGGAGTTGGACCCATTGAGTTCAGGAAAGGAAGAATCTAAATCAAAGGTACTTATTAAAATTAACACATTGAATACTATCCAATTTGAATATTATTAATCTCGTTGAATTTAATATTTCAAAGACTTGTTTGATTACGTCTAAAAGGGATCGAAATGAAAATCTAGTCTCTTTCAACGGAAGCAATCTTCCGAACAGGCCCTCCATTGATTTGCTTGGTGTAACCCTAAGTGACCAGCTCAGGTATGGGGGCTCCATCGAAGCCAGAGTAAAGTTAGCCTCCCAAAAACTGGGCATACTGTACAGGGCCCGCAGATACTTTAATAGTACACAACTGCTAACCCTGTACAAATCGCAAGTGCACCCCACGGTTGAATTTGGCAGCCACCTCTGGTTTGGGCTCCAAAATACCTGAAAAATACCCTCGACTCTGTGCAGAAACGGGCAATCCGTTTGATAGATTCTCCCATCTTAACCCGGCGTCAATGGCATGAAAATAATTATGCGGTCAATGACGCCGGGTAACCGTGACCCGAATTTTATCGATGGATTGTACCAAAACTAAAAGGGTTATCTTGATTTTGAAAATTATTTCCTATTTATAAGTTCTTTGCTCATAAAAAAAATATAAATAATACCATTATATTTTATAAATCAACTTTTTATTACCTTAGTAAGAAACACACGCAAAATCAACTATGAAAAATTAACTGTAGAATTTCATTTCAACTATAAGAAATATGTACCCGTTTTAACTTGACGCACGTGTATCTCCTTTCGCAAGCGGCGTCGCGCTGAGCACGCCGGCGGTGCGGGTAGAAGGGGGTTGTATCTCCAGCTACTGAAGCGCACAAGTCGAACGGTTGATGGGAAAAAAAAATATGGCCGTTTTAAATTGCCTCGGGTCATTATGACACAGCGTCATCTTTAGAGCACAGGCGTCGGGTGGGAATGCTATGCTCCGAGGAACTAGCATCATTAATCCCTTCGGCACCGGTGCATAGTCGGGAAACACACCAAACGCTTGCCCAACATTTGTACATGGTTGACATTTGTCACATGAGAATGGGCCGTTTCTTCGACTCGTTCTTGTGTTCAACAGCTCGGCTGTGGAACGATTTGCCGGCCTCTGTGTTTCCTCCTTCCTACAACATGGGTCTCTTCAAGACCAATGTTCATTCTTTCCCCTCATCAAAAAGACCCTCCACATAGCATCCCAGATGACATAGGCCCTGAGGGAAATTATTTTCCTCAGGGCCTCCTTTGTGCAGTTAATGTTATTCATTCTGGAAGAGCTAGGCATCCACAATAGGTTATTAAATATCTGCCTACAGTGTATATTCTAAGATTATTTGGACACTTTGCCCACCAAAATGAGAAACTCGTTATCACGGGCGAAGTGGAAGGCAGGAGAAGTGGAGCAAGATCATCAATAAGTTGAAGTGTACAAATATCGCCTATATTTCTGGAATGTAAGTGTCCTTGGCGAGGAGCTGAGCAGCCTTGTTCAGGTTGTGCGGGTCACAATCCTCAGCAATGAGAACACAACTAAAGAAGTTTGAGCACTATGAATATTGTGCAGCAAAGCAATATTGCAGTTTTTGGCGGTTTGAAATAGAACAAAACTTTTTAATCCCTTAGACCAGTGATTCCCAAAGTGGTCCAGGTGGACCCCCAGGGGTCCACGGGAGACTCGACGGGGGTCTACGACGTCGTGATAAAAAAATGGGGGTCCACAAGTTGTATGTGGGGGTCCACGAAAATTTATCTGGTTTCGATAGAAAGAATAAAAATGTTGGCTTGGCTTTTTCTATCAATGTAGGCAGATAATACACTCTTCAAAAAAATTAAGGGAGCAAAAAAAAAATCCAAATATTTCAGTGATTTTTGACAGGCTGTATTTTGGTGAAAAATGGTCGTATTGAGACTTTAAAAAAAGTATTTTGAAGCTTTAAGATTATAATTTTCATATTTTGGGCAATTTTTTTTAGGACCTACGGAACTCAGCCGCGATGCAAATTTCCATCGTTTGATCTAATCTTCACATTTTTAATGAGTTTTGGGAATATGGTAAAAATGTAGCAGCAGGGGGCCCACCGAAATCAATAAAATTTTTAAAGGGGTCTACGAGAAAAATAAGTTTGGGAACCTCTGCCTTAGACCATGGGTCGGCAACCTGCGGCCCGCAAGATTCTCGCCGCAACGCACGTGTCTTTTAACTTGCCTTGGATTTTTAACTGATTTGACTGCCGAACTGAATCTACTCAATACTCGTTTACAGGGAAAAAATAAATTGATATGCCATATGCATTCAGATCTTAAATCATTTGAAATTAAACTATCATTTTGTATCAAGCATATCGATGAAAGGAAACTCGGTCATTTTCCAAATTGCAAGAAAGAAGTAGAAGAAGCTGGGATAAATTTTATTTGGGAAAACACTAACATGAAAAGTGCATTACTACAACTTCAAACTGAGTTTGAAAACCGGTTTGCTGATTTAAAAAAAATCTCATGTAAGATGGAGATTTTCGAAAACCCCTTCGCAGTGGATATCGATAATGTACCAAGCTATTTGCAAATCAACACGGTAGATTTGCATGGTAGATAATATCATTAAAATGGCATTTAAGGAAAAAAATAACTTGGTAGATTTCTACGGGGGTTTGCCTTCCGAAAAGTACAAAGAATTAAAAAGGTTTGCTCAGCAAATAATTACTATGTTTGGTAGTACGTATATTTGTGAGCAAACTTTTTCAATTCTTAATTGGACGCAATACTACGCGTCGTTATACTGATGATATGTGCAGTGGCGTAGCTAGAGCAAATTTCGACCTTATAAAAACCACTACCTAGTCAAATGTGAGATCCTTTTTGTAAGTGCAGCCTGCGCAAGTTCCCACGTCAAATATTTGGCCCTTAGACCACAAAAGGTTGCCGACCCATGCCTTCGCTTTTGGGAACAACTCGTGTAGGTCTCAAAGAAATCATTGTGTCTTATTTACTATCATGATGAAATTTATGATCTAAATGGTTTTAAAAAGAGAAAACATCACTCTTTATATTCAAATATCAAGATAACCACAAACTTATAAAAATCATTTTAAAAAATGTATTTCCAAAATTTTTTGTTTATTTCGAATTATAAAATTTGAAAATATATTTCATCACCTTTCTAAAACAGTTTTTAGTTTTCGGATTTGTTCAGAAATATTACAATTTATTTGGATTTTTTTGCAAAGCGGAAATACTCCGACCTTCTAACAGGGGAGGCCTGAGGAATTGATGTGACATTTTATTGATATAATTTGTTGTGTTTTCAGTTTGAGCAAAGCAGTCCAGAGTCTGTGGCCATCTCTACTCCCATGAGCCGGATCCGGAAGGTTAGATGGACAAACCCAAAGGTAATACTTTTAACCAATCAACTGGGTTTTACGCATACACGCATAACAATTTTTGCGACCATGCTCGGTGTGTTCAGGAGTGATTTTGAATATGAATCTATTCCTCCAACTGCGGTGCAAGGCGTTGGGCCGAGAGAGTCCGACGGAAGAGGTCAGAGGGCGTCTCAACTGGCCTCTTCCGATCCAACCCTCCACAAGGACGGCGAACAGACGCATCTGCCACCAAAACTTTGACAAACCTCACACTGCATGAACCCGGTCACTCCTGTTAAGTAACCGAACATAATAAACAACTTGGGGCAACCTAGGTGTTGGTTACCCAATGAACAGTTCCCTGGGTGGCGGTACCCATACCCGCCTCCCAAATTGATTTGATTTGTGAAAAATATTCACTGTTTTTTTTTAAATAAAATTATTTTTCTTTTTATCCACCATGGTGTTGCCTTTTAACCCCTCCGCAACTTAAGCAGATATATGAGTTAAAAATACGACAGCAGTCAAGTACAATAAGCGTGTTTATACGTCAGTGTGTGTGTCTCCATACAAATCGTTCTAACTCCGTTATTGTTTTAGTTACATCCCTAAAACAAAAAGTAAAGGTCGATAGTAGATCAAGCTGTACATCCCTATTCAAGTTGTCCATAGAAATACATAACAATAATTGCTGTCAGTCGCGTATTTGACATAAATATTTACCCGCCTAAATTTTCTACCAGCGGCTCGACCGCGCTCGACATTTTTAATTTTTATTAAATATTTTTATATGAAATGATGAAAAAGTGAGGTGACAAAAGTGTTTATTACACATTTATACAATAGAAAAAGTATTGTTGTTTACATAATCTGTGATTTTAGTACCGTTTCACATAAAAAACATAGCGTGAGTCATTTTTACCTATTTTTAATGTTTGCGTTCTAAATTTTAATATTTACAAATGTTAATATTTATTTGTAATTTAATAATTTGAAAGCTTATTTTGTAACCTTTCTTAAACAGTTTTTACTATTCGGCTACGTTCAGAAATTTTTCACTCTAATTGTGAAGCGGTAATAACAAAAAGTTTTTGTAAAATGTCATTTCGTTTGAGACATCTTAAGGGCTTAAATGGCAATTTTCGGAGGGGTTAATACCGTTTAAACCTTAGATTCTCAACCTTTTTTTGCCCACCGCTCACTTTGAGAATATTATTTTTTCTAGTGCCCCCTAATATATTTACCACAACGGGGAGGGCATAATGGGATGGGGCAAGACGGGATGGTATGGGATGGGTTTCTCTGCCCTCCTGAAAGTCTGAAATGCCCCCCAATTTTCTTTTGGTCTCCTAACGCCGCCCTGAAGGTCTGAAACGCCCCCAAGGGGGCGTTATCGCCCACGTTGAGAACCTATGATTTAACGATTGCAACTTATAGCTGTTGATGAAACATTGATAACATTTTAAAAGATTGGTCAGTTTTACGTAATATTATGGTAGTTACATTATTTATTACTTTGTTTTAGCATTCTGAAATTGTCAACAATAATTGTCATAATTATACCCTTACAAGGAGGAGAGCACCCACACATTCACCAATAGTTCCAGAGGTTTGTTATATTTTGTAATAATATCGACGCTTACAGTTTGTCAAATAAGAGTAGAAAACATAGAAGGGCGCCACTGTTGTTCAAATGGCAATACTAAACATAAAACTCATGGTGTTGATGTAAAGCTGTGTAACCTACATTTTTATAAAAAATTAAAAGGGCATAAAAGTGATAAAAATATTTTTTCATTGCAATATGGATACCCACTGATCTTAAAATTAGAATATAGGTATATTATTATTCCACATTTGCAATTTTGTGTTAACATAATGAAGAACAAAGATATTGTAATGAAATATAAAACACAGTTTAAAAATTGCTCCCATTTATTTAATACTAGCTTATTTACCTAGCGTTGCCCAGGCTTTAGATCACGTCTCTAATTTTAGATCTGAATATATTTTACTCATTCAAATTTAAAAGTAGTGTAACTAAACTCACCATCAGTCATTCTTCCTTTTTATCTACTGTTAAATTCGAATTTATGTTAAATTAAACGAAAAGAAATCATTTGTAAAACACCATTTAATCAAATTTATGTCATTAAGTTAACAATCTCTTTGATTTAATTTCTTTTCTTTAGGAACAAAAATGTTTTTTAAAATGTGGTTTACTGTGTTCTATACAATCAGTGTTATTGCACTTTAAAATAATATTTGACAGGTAAATTGGTATTGCCAGCCTACAAATTTTGTAGTTCAATTTTTTAAATTTTCTACTCTTATTTGACAGACTATAAGTACTCATAAGTAAGAATTAGTTGAGTTCATGGAGTTGCAAAACCAGCAAAAATTTCAAGAGCAGGTTTTGGAGCTCCAACACTCAAATAGAAACAGTAAAATTTTACATTAATATTAACCACTCGGACCCATTAGCTTCTTTTCATATAACATTACCAGACATAAGTACGATGTATGGGGCGTACCTGACTTATTAAATTGAATGGTATTACAGCCTTGTACCAAAATTCCGTGCTGTTAAATACATCAAATATCTCTACAATCATATTATCATCTGCATGCAATCCGGGTATTAGCGACTCTAAGTCTGTCCTGATATTGTTGTTACAATAGGCCACTTGCATCACTTTTTTTAAAATTTTCACGATAATATAACATTACCAGACATAAGTACGATGTGTGGGGCTATACCTGACTTATTAAATTGAATGGTATTACAGCCTTGCACCAAAATTCCGTGCTTTTAAATACATCAAATATCTCTACAATCATATTATCATCTGCATGCAATCCGGGTATTAGCGACTCTAAGTCTGTCCTGATATTGTTGTTACAATAGGCCACTTGCATTATTTTTTTTTAATTTTCTCAATATTATAACATTACCAGACAAAAGTACGATGTGTGGGGCTGTAACTGACTTATTAAAGGCAAATATTCTAAGACATTCTGTATTTTTTTTTTTTTTAATCGTATTTTTGAAACCCTGGCGATTTAAAAAAAATTTAAATCCGAAAAATCAGACCATTTTTTATAAACCGGAAAGACAGGACATAATTTTATGGGTGCGAAAAAACAATAATGACATAGCCGAAAATCATTTAAAAAAATATCGTTTTCCAGAAGAAACGGCACAGGAGAATAACGAGGCATACCAAAAATATTACATCATAAATTTTTTTTCCTTGATCCATCTTATTGATCATAAATCATTATAATGTTTAACGTCTATATTACTAAATCCAATGTAATATACTTGTACTTGTAAATTATAATAATAATAAGAATATTACCTATAAATTGTTATTGTTAAAATCGGCACCATTACCATTTTACCTCTAAAACATGTACAGACAGCATAAAATGTACGGGGTTCTCTTCATAACATCTGTCAAAAAGTCACCCCAAATGTTAAGTTCGCAGAGAACAAACAATAAATCTAGTGAATGTTAAATGTCAAACTCACAAATTCGCCTGAAATCAAAGTGTTGCCATATAAAAAAAATAAATCAGTGTGGAATTTTACAAAATTAATAGGAACATTTTCAGAGACGGGACATTTTCATGTAGTGACATCACGAGCCCAAATAATGGATTTATTTATTTAAAAATAAAAAAAACTGTACATTTCTAAAAAATTTTACTAACATTTTCGTAATCTTAGTAAAAAAATCTATCCACACGATTTTTTCCAAGACGTTATGAAATCCATGCAAGTGGCCTATTAAATGAAATTATTTTGGATTGATAATAAAATAAACAATTTTTTTTTTAACCTTTACATGTTTTGTGACATGTATATAGATGGGAATGAATTTATAATTTATTGACTGAAGCATGATAAGTATTATAATATTATATCTTCTGTTCCAGAATAAAAGAAGAATAAAAATCCCTATAACTACCAAAGCCAAGTGGCGCACTCTGGCAGATATTAAAATAAAACTTATGGCAGCCCGACTCCGACACGAGCGGGAGGAGCATCTCTTGAAGACGGAAGCCCTCAAGGCCAAACGGCGCGAAGAGGAGAAGGAGCACATGCTCCGGGTGGAGGAAGCTCGCTTCAGGAGGAGGTGCCTGGAGGTTCAGCACCAGGAGAGCCACCAGGAACACATCCGCAGAATGGAGAAATTAAAGAGGGAGGACTGACATCCGGACTAGTCTAGTTATTCAACTCCCACTACAATAGTACGACCAAAACAAAATGACCGTTCCCTAGCGTTGTCTGGAATGAAGCGCGGTTCGGGAGGCGAGTGCAGCGTGGTATGCCACCAACGAGCGCTAGCAAACTACTAATAAATCACATCCTCTCTGCGCTTGCGCTCTAGCTAAAGATGCCTCGCCCCAGAGAGGTTTCGGGTGGCAAACAAGAAGTTGAGACAATGGTGGATGTTTCTTGTCTGACAGACACTAAACCGCTCCCCTAGAAGAAGTCTATCCAGCTCAAAGATGATAGAAACAAGGAAGATTCGTATGAAACCGTAACAATGCGTGTCAGCAATCGTTCACCCATACTACTTCAAATCGTGCCTACGCCCTGCAGCACCTCGCCTTTGTTTCACAACAAATGCATAGCTTTCATTGGCTCCGCCACTTTGTTAGTCAATGCAGTTTGGTTGTGGCAAGTGACAGGCAACAAAAAGCGTGTTTCGTAAAGGTCAAAAACTTTTTAATAGCCTTTCGAAAGTCGTGAAGAAAACCACAAGTCGTGACACTTTTCGTAGGACATGTGAAAAATAAATTACCATTTGTATGCCAAGACTATTTTTAGTTATTTATTACTTTGGCCAGTATTTAACCTGTCAAGGGCCAGGGTTTTTTACCTTACCTTTTTTAAATTACCTTAAGAACAAGAATGGAGGAAGCTATTTTAAGCTTTATTTTATGTTATAAATTAATGGAATAAAATTTAAAATCGCATCCAAATTATTTGAATTAATATTCTTTTTTGAAATTCCAGTCTCGCGCGCGGGCGCGTTCCTGGCCTTTGAAAGGTTAAGTCTGGGACTACGTCCAGAAATATCGTCGCACATATAAATTACCAATCTTCAGTAAAATTTTTGAAAAAATTGTTCACAAACAACTATATATAACTGCATCCAGTCTGTAATACTCGTGAACCAACATGACTTTATGAAAAAAGATTGCTTGTCTCTAATCTTGACATCTTCATTGAAAATATTCCTAAATCAATTCCAAGTTGACGTAATTGTGAATTAATGGCAGCCTTCTTTTATTTATTAATTTATGGATAAGCCGCCGCACTTTTAATAGGCACAGATTTTGGAACTTAGTTACCGCAAAAAACATCAGTTTCAGTCACGACCGGTGGAAAATATGCATTTAAATTTACATTTCAAAAAAAAAAACAAATGTACTATAATTTCTCGTTACGGCTGACGTTTCGTACTACATTATTTTGCATTCTGAACAACTTCCACTATTTCCAGGGTACCAATCGATACATATTAAAAAAAGATTGCTATATGGCAAAAATCACACATATTCGAGGAAGGTACTAACTAAAGTTGCACCGTACAAATTTTCAAAATAATTTATGGATAAGCCGCCGCACTTTTAATAGGCACAGATTTTGGAAAGTACACTATTTTTAAACTTAGTTACCGCAAAAAACATCAGTTTCAGCCAGGACAAATTTTCATAATATTAAAAAAAGGGATTGCTATACGGCAAAAATCACACATATTCGAGGAAGGTACTAACTAAAGTTGCACCGTACAAATTTTCATGTTCTGAATGAATAAATAATTGAGTATAATATTTAGGATGAATTAAAATCAATGAACTATACAAACCATTCAAAACCTACACCCGTTAGACAAACCCTGCTTGCCCTATAAACCATTCAAAACCTGGGATGTATATCTTGCTTAAAAGAAACACGCATGCATGTTTTTTTATTTTTTTTCGTTCTAGGTATTCAATGCCCTACAAACCATTCATAACCTGGGATGTATATAGTGCGCGTGCGTGTTCCTTTATTTATTTTCGTTCTTAGGTTAGGTTAGGTAAATAGGTTAGGTTAGGTTAGGTATATTAAATAAGGCGTTCTCCAACGACATTCAGAAATTAATAATTGAGAATTTTGAAGCTGTTTTTATAATAAAATGTATTATTACACATATTCGTTAGACAAGCACTGCTCTCTTTACAAAACGAAAAAGAAGAATGTGTGCGCATTCTTTTATATATTTTCAATCATTTTTCTTTTGTTTATGGTTCGTTATTTATCAGTTGGAAAATTTTTTCCTATTGAATTGCGCGGTTTTCGGGAAAATTTAAAATGTCGTGTGAAAATTGTTCCGTAGGCGTTGTCAGATTTCTGAACATTGTGCAGAATCGGGAATTGTTAGAATGGCTAAGGAACCATGGAGTTATTAGACGCGAAAAACAATGTGAAAAGTGCAATAATACCTGTGTTTTAAAATCTGACTTTCGATTCGTGTGTACCAAAGCAATTACTCTGCAATTTGGGAGAAATAAATAAAAAAACTAGATGTAATTTTAGTGTAACGGCGCGGAAAAATACATTTTTCTCTCTTTCGAAACTTACTATTGAGGACATTTGTAGATTTGTTGTATTTTGGGCCGATATGCGACCGCCCCGGACACTATTCTTGATGGATGAATTTGGAATGGCGGCTGGAACCGTAACAGATTGGTACTCATTTTGCAAGGAGGTATGCATCCACTGGTGCTATCAAAAGAAAGAGATGATCGGCGGTATCGGAGTGATAGTAGAAATAGACTAGGCAAAAGAAAATATAACCGGGGAAGAAGGATTGACGGGAAGTGGGTTTTTGGTGACTTTGAGCGCGAATCTAAAAAAATGTTTGTGTGTGGCGTTCCGGATCGTTCAAAAGATACCCTTTTGCAAGTGATCAAGGAGAACATACTACCGGTTACGACAATAGTTTCGGATTGCTGGAGAGCCTATGATTGCCTCGGGAATGAAGGATTTGTGCACCTCAGTCTAAACCACAGTGTTACTTTTGTGGATCAGGTGACCCGGTGCTCACACTCAAAACATTGAGCGTTGCTGGAGGGATGTTCGGGGAAGTGTGCTAAGGTATAGAAGGAGCAAAGCGCACTACGAAGGGTACCTTTGTGAATTCCTTTGGAAGAGGTCGCTTCCACACCATCCAGACCGAATCCATTCGTTTTTTAAAATGGCGAGTGATCTCTACAATCCATACGTAGATCTAGAAGGGGCTCACGCGGAGGCTGGGAGTGCCGCTGGGGCCGGGAGGGATGCTGAGGAAGGGAGTCATTGTGATTAGGGAGGCTGGGAGTGACGTCGAGGCTGGGAGTGGTGCTGAGGAAGTGATTCGGATTAGGTATGTGTGCAAATTATTTTACTATGAATCTGTTTTGTATGGTTGGCACTACTGATATACGTCACTATGTGGTTTCTATGGACAAGATTCAATATGGCGTCGGCGTCAAAACGGAAAATTACGTGAATAAAAGTTTTTACGATTATAAATTTAAATGCATGTTTTTCCGCCTTTCTCGACTGAAACAAATGGTTCTTGTCGTAATTAAGTTTAGGGGTAGTTTATTTTTTAAAATATATGCCTATTAAAAGTGTAGTGGCATGCGGCGTCTAGTCCATAATTTACCCAAATTACTAGCTTTGGGAATTTACGGGGATTGTATCGTTGGTTAGTCTCTTATCTTAATGGGCGCACTCAAGGAGTAACAATAAATGGCTTCATCTCTGAGATTGTAAATATACCTTCAGGTTTGCCCAGGGATCTAAACTGGGACCATCACTGTTTACATTTTTCATCAATGACATTATAAAATGCTTTAATTATGCAAATGTTCTACTCTCTGCCGACAATGTGAAAATGTTCTTTCCTATTAATTTTATTTATTTAATTACAAGAAGATCTTTATAGGCATTATCAACGTGAACACTTCTAAATGTTATGTGATTACCTTCAATAGAAATTAAATTAAATTTGACCATAACTACCACAATGCAAGCCAATTACTCAAAAAGGTTACACAAATTCGTGATCTAGGTGTTCAACTTGCATCAAGGTTATTTATATGATTAGAATATTAAAATGTTACGATTCTTATTCCATATTGGAAAAGAATTCAATAATATTCAAACACTTCAAATATCTATATTTATATTATTTTTCCTACTTTGATACATATTATTATTGTTGTATAGTGAGGATAAATTTTTGAATATATTATGTTTTGAAATTTATTAAGCGAGTTATTAGTTGTTTATTAGTTACCTTGAAATTGTCATTTATTTGTGTTCTTACATCTTCTCTTATTTTTTATTTAATATTTACATGTTGTATTTTTTGTAAATATGTCAGTCCACGGGTACAGGACAGGGCGATTTTTTGTATAAGGAATGCTGAAGTTTATAAATAAATATATACACCTTCTTTAAATACTCTATAATTTATTCAATATGTTTGTACACCCCTGATGAAGGTTCAGATTGAACCGAAACCAGTTTGTTAAAGATATATAGTAATGAAGTATTCAAACAAAGTTATTTTATTGTAATTATTATAAGTATGTGAACTCACAAACTGTGTGCTGCGTGCGAATTTTTTTTAATGTACTTACTTTTAAATGCAAGAGCAAGATGCAATTACCGACAAGAATAGTATGTCAAATTAGCTCTATAAATCCTTTATGCTTCACTTTAATTATTTCAGTTCCAAAATTAAATTAATTAATTAATAGGTAAGTATTCAATGTATCAATCGGTTTCAGTTAAAAAGAAAAACTAAATTGATATGTATTAAATCACCCAACGCCAAGGCAAATATTATTACACCTAAAATAAAAACACAAACTTCAGATTGCTTAAATGTCGGTATCTCTGCATTGTGTATATGTGAAAATATTGAACTGGTTAAAGAATGTTTATTTAGGTGTTATTATTGACTGTTTTTTCAAATGGGATTTACAAATAAATAAAGTCTGTGAACGGTTCAGATCTATTGTTAGCAGATTATATTAATTAAAATCCTATATTCCAATATGTACACTCAAATGATTTATTTATCATTAGCTGAATCTATTATAAGATATGGAATTACAGCTTGGGGACTTTTGTGTAAAACAAATGTAAATCATGTCCAATCAGTTCAATTCATTAGTTAAATTATTAGGTCATAAAAGTTTTTACGAACAAAGGCATAATGTTTCATACTTTTATGTAAGTATAAAATTATATTTCAGCATATGAATAGCCATATATACAATACTCGTTTTATATTAAATGAAGGACTAATTGTACCTAAACATTTAAACAAATATGGACAAAGAACGCTGGCCTACATGATCCCTAATTGCTTAAATATGTTACCTGCCAAAATTAAAAAATGTACAAACGGTAAAACAAATATTATGTTAAAGAATTAGCTTGCCGAAAGAAATATTTTATTAAATATGTCCAAACGCAAAGTGATTGCTTTCTACAATAATATGAAATAATTTATATTAGACTCTAACATCAAAAAATTCTGACTGCATAATAAAGTAAAATAAGTTTATTTATTTCTTCAAAGTAAAAGCGCCCATTGTCAAACTATTTAAAAGTAGTTTATTGGGACTTTTCTTTTTTCTGTAAATATTTTTTATTTTTCCTGTCATATTGTATTACCTAGTCTTTATAATAAATAATTTTTAAAAAGAGTTATTCAAGCCAAGCTGTCAAAAATGGTCTGAACGCATTAACCCTCTGAACCATATAGGCCTTGTAAACCGGCCTCGACTTTTATCTCTATATCCCTACGGCCCGGAAAACCGGTCGGCAAAAATTTTTTTAGTCAAATATTATTTTTTGGTCAAAAATTGCTCAGGTATATGGTGCTATTACAATGAATGTCTTAGGGTTCAAAGGATTAAACATTAAACTGAACGCAAATAATTTTATGAATTTTCTCAATCAATGGAAAGAAGAGAGAATACTAATATTTTCAGGTTTAATAAAATAAACATGGAGTATTTAAATAAAATTCTTAATGCAATGAAACTAAAATCGTCCATGGATGGAATTACGATAGGCATAATCAAAGATGCACTGCCAGCTATAGGAGACAGATTAGTTGCACTAATAAATGAATCTCTGTTAGAGGGAATTCCACAGTCATGGAAAAATTCCATAATAACACCAGTGCCTAAAATAATAAATGCTAAAAATTTTGAAGACTTCAGACCAATAAATGGATTACCTAAATATGAACAATTACTAGAATCGATAGTTAAAGAACAGATAAACAATTTTATTGAAAAAAATAACATTCTTGTTAACCTTTTCCACGCGATCGTAACAACAGTTGATACGGCAAAAGCCATGTCTCACACGCGCCCGTATCAGCCCTTGTTACGCTAACTTCGACTGACGATATAACAGCGCTACTATGTCACAGTATTTTTTCCCGCTCGCTAGAATATTCGTGTAACTATCACGATGCTGACATATTCAGGCATATTTTGAAAGTAAATTTTTTTTTCGTAAAAAACATCTATAATCAAGTGAATGTGTCCTCGTGCCTCGTGGTACTTAAAATATGACATATACATACCGCGTATGGGTATTGAAAAAACGGAGTAGATCAACGCGGGTAAAAAGTTAAAGAACAATCTGGATTTAGAAACAAATATTCCTGTGAAACAGCACTTAATTATGTCTTAAATGAATGGAAAACAAGTATGGATCAGAAGAAAATCATCATAGCAGTATTCTTAGACTTTAGACGTGCTTTCGAAACGATTGACAGAGAAAGACTAATAATGAAATTGAAGGACATGGGAATTCATGGTAAAGAATTGCAGTGGTTTATTGAGTACCTAAAAAACAGAAAACAAAGAACCAAATTTGGAGATGCTATCTCTGAAGAGCAACAAGTTAACCTTGGAGTTCCTCAAGGATCGGTCTTGGGACCACTACTTTTTATTATATATATCAATGATATAGTGAAGTGCCTAAAGTACTGTTCCATCAAACTGTTTGCTGATGACACACTTTTATATATCATAGCAAATAATATTGAAGATGCATTGTCAAAAATACAAAGTGAACTTCATGAAACATCTAAATGGTTATGCATAAATAAACTCAAATTAAATGTAACTAAAAGTAAATTCATGGTATTAGGGAAAAAACAAAATGGACTTATCACCCTAAATATAGACAATCCAACTATTGAAGAGGTAGAAGAAATTAAATATTTGGGAATCATAATCGATAATAAGTTAAAACTTAACTCTAACTTTGAAATGCTAACTAAAAAAATTGCCAAAAAGATTAATTTCTTAAGTAGGATAAAGGGAAAATTAGACATTAAAACTAGGAAATTGGTCTATAACACAACTGTGGCATCCCATCTGAATTATTGCTCAAGTGTAATCTTTCTGAGCAATAAAACACAAATTAAAAGAATGGAAATAATTCAGAACAGAGGCATGAGATCTATATTGTGCTGTAGCAGGTATACCAGGATAAAAACCATGCAACGCCAACTCAATATTTTAAGTGTGTGGCAAAGATTAGTTTTCAATACCCTAGTTTTTATTTATAAGTTAAAAAATAAAATGTTACCTGATTATATGATGAATAATGTTAGAATCAACAGTACAGTTCATTGTTATCCTACGAGAAACTGCAACGATTTTAGGCTTCCTAAAACAAATTTATCGGGAACACAAAATAATATTTATTATAAAGGTTTTAAAATGTTCAATGAACTCCCTGTAAATGTTAAGGAGGCTAAAAGTCTTGCAGTTTTTCGTGGATTATGTCTTAATGTTGTAAAGTCCAAATTTTAGTCAGTAGGTAGTAAATAATATTGTAGTAGTCATAGAAAAGAAAACATTAGATATAAGATGTCAAATTTTATATCTAAATAAAATACACAATAAAAAAAAAAAAATAAAAATAAAGCTCTTGTGGGTGCTAAGATAAATCACTCGCTAGGGCATTCTGTGCCCGATGCCTATAAGCATTAAAGACATTTTCTGGGCGTTGGATGCACTTGTTGAATCCGTATTCGGTCTTAGGTAAACCTAGGCAGGCAGATCATACTCTTTCCAAATTCGTGGATACGGAATGAAACAGCGAATCCACTGTTACTGGTTTTGGTGTGTTTACGCGACCTTCGAGCATTGAGAATGTGTATTATAATATAGGGACGTATTTCGACCTGCTCTGTAGGTCACGTCGTATTATTCTCTGAGATTGAGATGGTGTCTTTAAACTGCAGTATCTAGTGCTGTTTACGGCTAGAGAAATATAAGCCCAAAGGTTTTTAATTAGGAATAAATTAATAATAATAATTATTAAATTTTTTATAAGCCTAGAAAACAAGGGATGTCATGCGATAATGGGATCTATAATAACAAGGGCGGATCCAGGATTTTTTTCTGGGGGGGGCGGAAGGGCAAAAAAATCAGCTATTACTGTTAGGATTTTTTCCGGGGGGGGAGGAGGGGGCAAAAAATCACCAATTACTGTTAGGATTTTTTTCTGGTTGGGGCACAAGGGACGGACGGGCAAAAAAATCAACAATTACTGTCAGAAATAAACTTGAAGTGTGGTACTTGAAGTACTCGTATGTATAGGAAGGTTTATGAAAGTGACAAAACAATCGAAATATTAAATGTTTAAAAAAGACAGTTTTAGCTTCTAAGCAATTTGGGAGGCGGGAATGGGTACCACCACCCCGGGAACCTTTATTGGATAACCAACACCTCTGCCATAGGTCACCCCAAGTGGTTCGCTACGTTTGGTGATTTAGCAGGGGTGCCCGGGTTCATGGGGTGAGGTTTGTCTAGGTCTTGGAGGTGGATGACCAGGACACACTGAACCCCAGATTCCTACCCACCCCTTAAACCCTTTTCCTTCCCAGAACTTTCCTCTCCTTCCTTTCCTTAAAAAACCCTCCACGCAGCATCCCCAAAGATGACATAGGCTCCGAGGGAAATTATTTTCATCAGGGCCTCCTGTGTGGAGCTCACGTAAAAAAAAAAAAAAAAATGTACTGTGAAGGAATCTCCACAGCCCCCCCCCCCCCCTAAATCCGCCCTTGTATAATAAGCTACTTTCGAGTTCATTATCGCATGACTTTACCACAACAGATGGAACCTTGTTTTTCCAAAGGGTCAAAATGATACATTATTTTCAGGCAAGACCGAGAGAAGCTAACATCCAGAAAGAGAGACAGAGGAGGAGTTTTAATAGCTTTAAAAAAAAAAACATTGTAGCCTATCAATTATATGATGAACCGACTAATATCGAACATATTTGGGTAAGAATTAAGTTAAACGGATAAAATAAAAAAAAAATAATATTTGTGCAGCTTATCTTCCACCAGATGGTGCAACTGATGCATTTATTAAATTCATCAACAGGTGATTTCTCGAAACCTCAATCTGTAAAAGCCTATTGTAACGTAATTATTTTCATGGTTATTCAGTCGGTACTTGCTCAGAATGAGTATTATTAATTTCGGCGTGCCGTTGGAACGGCAGAGAACAAATTCAAATTGCCTGGACGTTTCTCGATTGTTTTTAAGAAAAAAAAAACTGTTATAAGGGCGACGTCATGACATATCAATGAATTTGTCGGAAGTTTGATTTGTAAGGAGTTTTGATACTCGTAAATGATTGAGTAAATTTGCAATATTATGCGACTACACCTACAAATTAGTGCTGTGAAGAAATATTGCTTGACGCTCGTAATGACGCGGCAAACAACCCACCGAGAAATAGTCATCGGGATTACAGCTTGATAAATTGATGTTTTGGTCGGGCGTGTACATGCGTTACAGCCACATACAATCCAATATCACCGAGGACAACTTTGATGAAGATTGCAGGCGCTTCTTAAATTATTTATTTATTTTTTCATGTTCTCCGTAAAACGGTTATTCACCAATACATTATGGAGAAGATTACAAATTTGACAAAAAGTATAGCAGAACACATAAAAAGGTCAGTTTCACTACTTTGTGACATACGTCAAAAGATAATTGTTAAACTGCCTGTAGGTTACGTTAAAAATGTCAATGGTCAATGCAGACTCGTTGAGCAGTTCAGTCGCTCTGTTGACTGGCGCGTTCTGATAGGCAGAAGTCCTCGCTTTTGGAGCATAAAAAAGGGTATGGGACCTTCCACGAGTATACTTGTCTGGGACATATAAGTTAATTTCTTTCAAAATAGGTGGATTATGTATAGTTCCAGAGATTATCTTAAAAAAATGTTTTCCTGAAAATATTTTTCGGCGGGCTTCTAATGTATTAAGATCGAGCATTCCTGCTAAGAATAAGGATGGATACAGGAAAGGGTAGTACATATATTCTCTCATATATAGGTAACGCATGAATCTCTTTTGTACTTTTTCTATTTCGAGAATATGGTTTTGCTCAGAAGGGGCCCAAATAATGGAGCTATATTCCAAGATACTGCGAACAGGTGCTTCATACGTTCTTCGGATTGCGATTCCGTTGGTAAATGATCTTGAATTACGAAGAACAAATCCAAGCATTTTGTTGGCACGGGAGACAATATCAGATATATGGGATTTGAAAGAGAGACTTGCTTCAAAAATTACGCCAAGGTCTCGAATCTCACTTTTACGTGTCAATTCATGTTCATTAATGTGGTAGGGGAACAGGAATGTATCTTTGGATCTTGTAAATGTAACGACACTGCATTTCTGAATGCTGAAGGGTAAGTTGTTCAGTTCCGACCATTTGACAAGAGAATCAAGATCGTTCTGCAGAAGAATGGAATCGATGTAACTTTTGATTGCTTTGAAAAGTTTTATATCGTCAGCAAAAAGGAGATATTTTGAGTGGTTTATGGTGTTGCCAATGTCATTGATGAATAAGAGAAAGAGAAGGGGTCCTAGATTCGATCCCTGGGGAATCCCGGAGTTAGTTTTGTATTCGTGAGAGAGATGGTGTCCGTAACTGACATACTGACGACGATTGCGTAAGTAGCTAGCCACAAAAGCGAGGAAATTCTGAGAGAATCCGATGTCACTTAATTTTTTTAATAAAATATCATGGTCGACTTTATCAAATGCTTTCTCGAAGTCTGTATAAATCACATCAACATGTACAAAATTTTCGAATGAATTATTAATATAGGTGGTGAGATTCATAAGATTCGTTGAAGGTGACAGTGTGGGACGAAATCCGTGCTGATTTTCGGTGAGTGCGTGTTTTGTTTGGTTATATATCTGTGAATAAATTATGGTTTTTAAAAGTTTTGCGGGTGCTGACAACACAGCTACAGGTCTGTAATTATCTATTTCTGACTTTTTTCCTTTTTTGTGTATAGGCGTTACTTTCGTTAGTTTCCACATTTCCGGAAAGATATTTTTGCGAAGTGATAGGTTAAAAATATGTTTTAGAGGTTGAATAAAATAACTTGCATATCTTTTGAGGATTATAGGTGGAATACAATCTGGGCCGACGGAGTATTTAGGTTTTAGCTTATGGAAAGCTGTAATAATATCGTCATCGTTAATTTCATGAATTTGTACAGGTAAAGAATTAAATGACGATGAAGCTATAGAGGATATGTCAAGTTTGGGGATATTGTCGCTAAATACCGATTGAAAATAGTGTGCGAAACCTGCGGCGATCTCAGAAGATCCATCATATTTATTGTCTTTGTAGTCCATGTGGTTTAGTTTGTCACAGCCGCGGCGTTTATCGTTAGTGTAAGACCAAAATCGAGTTGGGTCTGTTATTATACTGTTCTCGGCCTCACGTGTAAAGTCAGTGTAGGCTTGACCAATTAACCGTTTGATTGATTTTCGCAAAGTTTTAAAGTTAGCTAAGGCATGTTCGGATTTTGTTTTTTTCCAAAGATGGTGCATTTTAGTTTTTTCTCGTATGAGGTGAATGATTTCCCCATTAAACCATTTCGGATATTGTCTAATATCTTTGAGCATACGTGTAGATCTTTTCTTAAAACAAATGTTGAAAATATTATTGAGCTGTTCATAAAACATTTCGACAGCTAGATTTACGTCAAGGCAATCGTAATGATTCCAGTGATGTTGTTCTAAGACATTCTTAAGTGTATTATCTGAGCTTTCGTGGAAAATCCAACCCATGTTTATGTCTGGAGGCAATGTGTCTGTTTGTATATGTGATTGAGTTGTGTAATCGAACGTGAATGAAAGTGAAGGGTGATGAATATCCTCTCTGACTAATGGGGAGTCATGGCGGCAGATAACAGCATTTTTAGAATTTATATTACTTAATACTAAGTCTAACATGTGTGCATTTATGTTATAAACAGTGTTGAATTGTGTTAAATTATAAAAAGAACAAAAGTAATCGAAAACGTCAATTGGGTTTTTCCCTGAGGGAAAGTTGAAATCCCCGAGAATAATAATATTTTTTGATTGTAACTTTACACTTTCACTTATAGTTTTGTCGTAAAATAATTGATACTGTTCAGATGTATTTGGAGGAAAATATACAACACATATAAATGATGACATTTCTATGCGATATTTTCACCCATAAATCTTCACCTTGGGTTTCCATGCAGTCCATTCTTTCCGCGTGTGAGTGGCTGTCAGCTCGGAGGGCTAGGAGAGTCCCTCCTCCGCGACTGTCTCTGTCCTTCCTGTAGACGTGGTATAGGTTTTCAAATAGTTCCGACGAAAAGGTGCTTGAAGTTAGCCAAGTTTCGGTAAGAGCAATCAGAAGTGGTTTCTGGCACGTTACGTTTGTCATGAAGTCGATAATTTTATTATTCAGACTTCGAACGTTCTGGTATATTCCACTAATGTTTATCTTTTTCGGACGTCGTATCGACCGTCTTAGTTTGGGGTCGTGGTCTCCGAAATGACCACTCATTGAAGGCCACATTCAAGAAAATGACTTCAACAGTCTAGAACTGCGCGTTATATCCTTTCAATGCTCAGAGCTGGCCATCGGACGCATTGTGATCAGCGGGCCTCTGTGGGTGGACTGGAATCTCGGCTCCTTCACGGTGTCATGGGCTTGCGAAGCGGCAGCTCTGGGGCTCTTCTCCACCTATCTAGAGCCCTTGTCGCTGAGGTTGGAAGAGGTGCGCCATATTAACTATCGCAAGCTACGAATGATCATTTGGAGTGGATTCTACTAAAATAACTGAATTATCTCTCTCTCTCTACTTTTTTTTGAGTTTACAAAGGTATTTACGTAGATTATGTTTTTGCTTGTCAATAATAACAAGTACATTTTGTTTAATGTGAGTTCTTTTATTTACATCAGATAGTAGCTTTCTTTTTATCCCACGCAGGACCCTGAAATGATGATGAGAGCTCATGCATACGGAATTTCTTTGCTAACAGAGCAAAGATACGTGACAATTTTTTACACGTTTTCAACATATTTTAGGCTCTCTTCAGCATGGATTCGTTTGCAAAAGATCCACTACCACAAATTTAATCGAATATGTAGATTTTTTAAGTACTAACTTTTTCAAAAGAATACAAATAGATCCAGTCTTTTCTGATTTCCGTGAGGCATTCGCTAAAGTCAGTCATCCTCTTCTGATCCAAAAGCTAAAAAGAACATGTTTTCACGGCACAAATCCATCTCCTGGGATGGATTATATCTTAACATCCGGTGTTCCTCAAGGATCCCATTTAGGACCACCACTCTTTATTATATTCATAACTGATCTCTTCTTTTTTGTGAATTTTTATTATTATTTTATTAATTTTTATTATAATAGGATGATTCGAAAAATTTTCAAACCCTGAATTTACAACAATAAGACTGAAACTTTACAAAAAGATTTTGATTCCTTGTATATGTATCTACTTGTACGAGGGTAGGCTTTTTTTTTTTTTTTTTTTTTTTTTTTATTTTTTTTTTTTTTTTACAGTGAATACCGCACAAGAATCTCAACTGCTCACGTCTGGAGCCAGTGAGACTATGGCATCCCCAATTGGGGTATGTTGTGAGGCTGAAGGTAGTGGGGAGGGGAAGGAGGTGGGGAAGAGGAAGGTTGGGAAGTACCTGGCTATTCAGATCTGGTCACTAAACACGGCTAAAGCCATTTTCAAGCAACGTTTCAATTCTGAATGGTGGTCTTACACCAGGGCGATACTGATAGTATCTTCCACTCTGGAACATGCCGCAAATATACTATATATTATTTTAAATGAATTAATTGTGAAATAACACAAATTAATCAAATTAAATTTATTTGCGCATGCCGGGTTCGAACCCGCGACCTCCGGATTGTGAGTCAAGAGTCTTACCCACTGGACTACGGAGGTCGTCTAAAGGGTGTAGATAAGGCTTAAAAGTAATGCACACATGCTTGTACAGCGCGAACAAAATGATCTTCAGAAGCGCGCCAGATGGAATATGGAAGTTGCATTCCTCCTCTATACGAAAGTTTGAGGTCGTTAAATTCATCCAGTGAATTTTGAGAAGCGGAAGTATGGAGACGTGTTTTAGTGTTATGTCATATATCACAAAGAGTATGCTGTTATCGAATTTTTAACTGCTGAAAAAATGACTCCTACTGAGATTCATCTTCGTTTAAACGATGTTTATGGTGACGATGCTGTTGATAGGTCTATTGTAAATCGATGGGTAAAAAAATCATGATTGCATGGCTGGAAAATCATTGATTGTTCGTTCGTTCGATCATTGATGCAGACGATAAACATCTCAAACTTGTCCACGATTTGATTCAAAATGACAGGCGAATCACTCAAAAGCGTATAACAAACCATTTTGGAATATCCAAGGAATGTGTCAGCTTCATTGTTGAACAATTAGGAAACCGTAAAATCTGTGGACGATGGGTACCACGCCGTTTTACAGACGAGAACAAACAGCGTCGATTAGAGCCTCTGCAAAACGTGAAGGTTGAACCGATTCCACACCCTTCTCACTCCCCCGATCTTTCGCCTTGCGATGTTTTATTTTTTTCCTCTACTCGAGAGATACCTCAAAGGTAAGCATTACACCTCGGACGATGAAGTGAAGGCAGCTGTTAAGTCCTGGATTCGAGAAATGTCGGAAGAATTTTTCGGTTACGTAGGTAATGAAAAAAATTGTTAATTGGAAGAAATGCGTTAAATGCGAAAAAATAATTATATTATTTTGAAGCTCTACTTTTTGCCCGATCTAGCTATTTGTTTTTGTTCGTGTTTTACAAGCATGCGTACATTACGTTTCAGTCTACCCTAGTAGATAATTTAATTTTTAATTATGTATTACAACTTATATACTAAGAATGTTGAAATGAATGGTGTGCTCACCTATAACCATATTATTATTGAAAATGCAAATTAATGTCATAATTATAATGTGATATTCTGTTGGCGAGCCAATAAATAATATATACATATAGAAGTCTAGTACAAAAGATGATTACGAAATAATAAAAAATGTTTCGAAATGTTGGTGTTTGGAATTAAACCCAGGACGCAAACCAATTATGGAGTTGAGTTACCATCAAAGGTTGGATTGCGATCCAAGAGTTGTCTGATTTGTTTGTTAGATGTCGATAGAATCATGTTTTATTTTTTGTCTCTCTCACACAACAAACAAGGGAAATATAGAGGTACGAAAGTCTTATAAAAAGGCTTGTATCAGTAAAATTAACTTACTTCTTTACGAAAACTTGCACTAAGAATTTAAAATACTACTGAACCCTTGTCCGTTGGGTGGGGAAAGTTATTGTCGTCAGTTTATAAATATTCAAATCATAACAATAAAAAATCAAGAACTTAAAGTTAAAACAAAAAGTGCTTCATTTATAAAAAACCAGTCTGCCCAAAAGAAATCTCCTGAGTGAAGACCTTCAATTTTTTACATATGGTCCTTCGAGCCGGATTGATCCCACGAGCGGATACCTGGAATACAGATGAAAAAATCAATGAAAGCCAGACATGAACCAGCAATAAACCAGGAGAATTCTGATGAAGCGGATCCACAACAAGGGCAAGTGACCATCCCATTTTTTATCCATTTCTCATAGAAAAAACAAATTCGGTTAGACCACTTCGGTATTTTATTGTTGTATAAAAATTAGCAACGGACTAATCGTTCAATTGATATTGGCAAGATTTTTTGTGGCTGGCTATGATTATAGTGTCGCAAAATGTTTAGAAAACAAAAAAACAAAACTCCGATCTTTATGTTTATAAAGATCGGAGTTTTGTCTTTTCATTGTTTTGTCTTGAGTTTTGATTTTGATGTTTTCGATACTGTCGATAAAGCAGGCGACGGGTACGAAGTACCGTCGTTGTTTATTTGCAACTGAAACTAACTAGGTTTTTTGTGGCTAAGTCATATGATTATAATTCCGCTAAAAACAGAAGGATAATTATTATAATACATGAAATGTATTAATTGATTATTCAAACAATCTGAAAGCGATCGTTGGGTGTTGTTTTTGACTTCCGAAGTATTGTTCGAGTCGATAATGCAGACGGTAGGCACGAAGTGATTCCGTTGTTTGTAAAAGGTCAAGTTACGACGCGAGCTTTCATCAGAAATTAATAATAGAAGATTTTTTAGTGTTTTGTTAAAACAAAAGAAACAATCAAGTAAAAGACAGTGCAAGTTTTTTGTGTTTTTGTGTTTAGCGTGGTTAGAAGTGAACCACGCCAGAGCAATCAGTGAGTATTGATTGTCTGTTATTTATCCCTGTTATTTAAAATCATGGATTTAAAATATTTAATTGCCCAGTGCGGCATATGTAAGGGAAAATTGTCTAGATTTAACAATTACTTGGATGGGAAAGAGTTGTTACATTCGGAAATCGAAATACGTATGAAAAGGATCGAGCCTATACTAGATATCTTTAGAAAATTCCAAGATAAAATAGAGATATTATTGCCGGATGAATTAAAAAATGGAATCGAACGAGAAATGTTTGAAAGCTTGTATTATAGTGTATTGACAAAGGCCAAGGATAAATTCAACGAAACCGGTAAAATCATCAATTCTATCAAACTTTCAATCTTTGAACCACCTCGGTTTAAAGAAGATTATGAGCATAATTGTATTTATTGTAATAAAAATCATAAAACTGATAATTGTCAAAAGTTTTTAAATTTAGCAATAGAGGATAGATTGACAACAATACATCGTTTGAATGCTTGTCTGAAATGTTTGTCGGTAGGGCATAAATTTCAACATTGTAAAAGTAAATGCAATTGTCACAAGTGTGGAGCGAATTCACACAACACTTTATTACATTTACAAAATGAAGATAAAATGCAAAGTCATCAGGGAAGTGATACTTCTTCAAGAGGACTTATTATTAAAAATTGCGCATTAAAATCATCCAGCAGAAAAGCTGATATCCCTATTACCGGAATTCATAATGAAATACAGCATATTAAAAACATTGTGGATTCGGAAATATCTTCCAATTATTCACCATATTCAAAGAGGATTGAATGCCTAGTATTGTCGGAGGTGACCAGTAATCTACCGCAAATCTCATTTCAGGAAAAAGGCAACGGCATCCCCCAAGGATTGCAATTGGCAGATCCAAACACTAATGAAACCGGCCCGATAGACATGCTGATCGGGGCTGACACTTTCAGGGAGACTCTGCACTCTGACCGGATGAAGATTCAAGATTCCGGACCCATCTTCACTTCAGAAAAGAGGCCAGTAGAAATTTGTAATCTTTCACTCAACTTAAAACATAAGCATTGGAGGGGACCCCACCACTTTCCCAACGGCGTTATAAGGAAACATATGGTTTCCTCCTTCACCGCACACGTCAAGACTCTATTTTTTTTTTGAACGAAGCTACATTTATTTGAACGACTCTAGACCCTCCAATGTCCATGCATACGGGGTTAGTAAGCAGTATGCAAGTACTTACATTAACATTATACAAAAGATAAATAAAAGTAGCAGCCCGTGGAATGATTCTTCTGAAATCTATAGAGAAAAATATATACAGATAAAGGTGTTAGTAAATAAAGAAAAATAAGAGCTGCGCCCGGTTGAGGAGACCTAGTTAAGATATATAACGAAAAAGTAACAGTAATAATATAATGCAAGTATTTGCAAAAATAACTGAGAGAAGAAAAGGCATAAAAATAAAATATCTATACAGAGAAGGTATTCCACAAACCACCAGGCAGTCCCAATGACAATGTGTATGGCTATCGGCCCAACCGCAGACGAAACCCGGAGTCCGCGCCCTTTAGCCGACTCACCGATTTTGCCACGAAGAAATATATGTGGGAAAGAAGAGGAAGTTTTTGAAGACTCGGGGAAAAGATCAGCGTCGGATTGTCGGAGGGGGGGCGGAACCACGCGGCTGTTCCTCAGGCCTACCCATATCATTGGGGGAGGCGCGGGAGGATCGCAGAAAAACCGCTCCAGTATGGGTTCGCCTGGCTGTACGCACGGACGGGGTCTATCCCACCCCCTTTTATGGGGTGACGACGATACATAAATATGTACAGTTCAGCTGCACCACCAAAATATGGAACTAAAGCTAATGTAAAGTTAAAAAAAAAAAAATGAAAAAAGCAATTATATATTAGAAACATAATTGTTGTATGATTACAGAAGTCATAATATATTGGGCGATGGCGTCTTCACCACCATCGCCCTCCAATAAGCAAATTGAAAATTTGTTGAAATTAGAGGAGCTAAATCCTATTGAACATAGGAATCACGAGGAGCGAGCGTGTGAAGAAAGCTTCACAGCTGCTCAGAAAAGAGATGGCAGAGGCCGTTTCATTGTAAGTTTACCACAACGCCCCTGTGCGAAACAGCTAGGCGAAACTCTCCCTATGGCGGAGAAGAGATTGTATAATTTGGAGAAAAAATTAGCCTCAAACCCAGAATTAATGAAAGATTACAAGAATTTTATGCAGGAGTACAAGGACTTAGGTCATATGACGCAATGTGAACCACCGTCACCAAATCAAATACACTACTATCTGCCTCACCATGCGGTGATCAAAGAATCTAGTACAACTACTAAGACCAGAGTCGTATTCGATGGATCGGCTAAATCCTCAACTGGAATTACCCTAAATGATGCCCTCATGATTGGGCCGATATTGCAAAAGGATTTATGTGCACATCTATTGAATTTCAGAAAACATCAGTACGCGTTAACGGCCGACATAGAAAAAATGTACCGACAGATATTAGTGCAGCCGGAGGATAGGGACTTACAACGTATCCTTTGGAGAGACTCACCCAGCGAGGAGATTCAACATTATCAGCTGAATACAGTCACCTACGGTTTGGGACCATCATCATTCTTAGCCACCAGATGTTTGGAGCAGCTAGGAAATGAAAATCAAAACACAAATCCCAAGGTCAGTCAAATTCTTAAAGAAAATTTTTACATGGATGACTTAATAGCTGGCGACATTGGTGAAGAAGATTGCTTATTAATCAAGAAGCAACTATCTGCTATTCTAGCATCCGCTGGCATGAACCTAAGAAAGTGGCGATCAAATTTGTCGTCGCTATGCTCAGATCAGGAGGAGGTTAGCGATATGATTATAAAGGATAACTCAAAGGAAGGAAAGATATTAGGTCTTTCTTGGAATAATCAGCAAGATTATTGGAAATATACTGTAGAGCCCATAACATAACCAATTAGAAGCAAGCGTCAGATGTTATCCTGCATAGCATCCATTTTTGATCCCCTGGGTCTGATAGGACCTGTAACGGTAGTAGCGAAGCTTTTAATGCAACGTCTGTGGCAGAGCAAAACTCAGTGGGATGAAGATATACCCCCTGAAATTTTGATGGTTTGGAGAGCTTATATAGAAGAATTGCCGCAGATAAATAATTTAAAGGTACCTAGGAAAATCATTTGTCAAAATCATGTGAATTTGCATTTGCATGGATTTTGTGACGCATCACAGAAAGCCTACGGGGCCTGCGTGTATATGGTCTCCACCGATGACTCGGGTGGAATCCACTCCAATCTAATAATTTCTAAATCAAGGGTGGCACCCTTAAAAAGCACAACTCTACCTAAACTAGAATTGTGTGGAGCTATATTGTTAGTAAGATTGATTAATTATGTGAAGGGAGCTATTGGTATGCCAGATGTATCTACTACTTACTGGTGTGATTCTCAGATAGTCTTGTGTTGGATAAGGGACCAACCAGCTAGGTGGAACACCTTTGTTGCCAACAGAGTGAGCGAAATTCAAGAATCAAGTCAACCAGCACAATGGAAGCATGTGAAATCAGAGGACAATGCTGCAGATGTACTATCCAGAGGTGTTAAGACTTCTCAATTATTGACATCTACCATATGGTGGCACGGACCCGATTGGCTAACCCTTACAGAATCCGGTTGGCCATGCGGAGAATCTACGTACATAGATCCACCTGAGGTAAAAACAAAAGCTGTAGTGTTAGCATCAGTAACGCAAGATTGGGACATTTTTAGGAAATACTCATCTCTAACCAAATTGCAAAGAGTAACGGGTTATTTACTTAGGTTTTTATTTAATTGTAGGAACCCATCGCTCAGGCGTTATGGTCAATTAAAAGTAAGTGAATTGAATGACTCTTTGAATGTTTTAATATCCAGAGCGCAAGCTTATTCCTTCAGGGAGGAGATACGAGCCTTGCAGTCGGGCAAGGATGTCCTAAAATGTAGTAATTTGCACTCACTAAATCCTTATTTGCATAATGATTTACTTCGCGTGGGTGGCAGGCTTTCCAAAGGAAAATTGCTGTCAATAAATCAACAACATCCAATTTTGCTGCCGCCACATCATAGTTTAACCGAATTAATTGTAAAAAACTACCATCATTTACATTTGCATGCAGGTACTCAAGCCTTATTGGCAATAATCAGGTTGAAGTTCTGGCCAATAATGGGAAAAAATTTAGTGAAAAAGATTATAAGGAAATGTATAATATGTTATAGATCAAATCCAAAGACGATGCAGCAAATAATGGCAGACCTTCCAGCCGAAAGGATAACGGAATCTAAACCTTTTACGATAAGCGGGATCGATTATTGTGGACCTTTTTTGATTAAGTCGGGTATTCACAGAAAAACTAGTAACGTAAAAGCTTATATATGTTTATTTGTATGTATGGTGTCAAAAGCCATACACTTAGAACTTGTACTGTCTTTGAATACAGAAAGTTTCTTAAATGCCTTGAAACGTTTTATCGCGCGCCGTGGAAGGCCGAGTAAATTATTTTCGGATAATGCTACTAATTTTAAAGGCGCGAACAACCAGCTACGGGATATTTATGATTTTTTGTCAAGCTCTAGCGATGAAATCGAAAGATCATTATCAGAGCTATCAATTCAATGGGGGTACATTCCGCCGAGGGCGCCGCACTTTGGAGGCCTTTGGGAAGCCGGGATAAAATCTGTGAAATATCATTTGAAACGAGTAGCAAGTAACTCCTTATTAACATATGAGGAATTTAATACCGTTTTGTGTCAGATTGAATCTTTTTTAAATTCTAGACCTCTTACCCCATTGTCAAATGATCCAAATGACCTAAACTCCCTCAGTCCCGGTCACTTTCTTGTTGGTGAAAGCTTAGCGGCGATTCCAGAACAAGATCTACAAAATCTTTCAGTCGACAGGCTGAATAGCTATCAAAAGTTATCCTTACTAATACAATGTTTTTGGTCGAGGTGGCGATTGGAATACCTGGCGCAGCTCCAAGGCAGAACGAAGTGGACCAGCGGACCTAATGCGCAACTAAAACCAGGCGATATGGTGGTCTTGAAGGAAGACAACCTACCACCATGTGTGTGGAAACTCGGACGTGTGATTGCAGTCCATCCAGGCGCTGACGGGAAAGTACGTGTGGCGACTTTCAGAACATCGCATGGAACTAAACTCAGAGGGCAATTTCGAAGCTGTTCTATTGCCAATAGACGACAACGGACCAGGCGCTGTGTAAGCACAAAATAAAAAAAAGGACTTGTGCTTTATGAAAAAAAACAATGAGTGCATAAAACAAGATAAACCAATAAATAGTAAAAAAACAATATAAAAATTTGTACGTTGAAAGTAAAAAATAATATAAAAATTTGTACGTTAAAAGTAACCAAAAAGGACAAAAGGAAGATATAATAATAAATTAAAAGTAAAAATCAGTGTACAAAATGCGGATAAATGTGGAGCAATAAAATCTTGAGTGTGGTAGGGAGTGATATAAAAAATAATAAAACAAAAAGGATTGTAGATCCATATATTAAAAAAAAAAAAGGGATAAAACCACTTAATGAACGCTTATAAACCAACATAGCCTGCTGGCTAGAATTGCAAACTGCATATGTAAATATATCTGGAAAGACATTGTAATAATTCCAAATGTGGCAATGAACTATGGAAGGAAGGATGATTTATCTTTATTTAATTTTTTCCCGAGGAAGGAAGGATGACCAGGAAACCTACCGCGATATGTTTGTGCCGTCTATATTATATGTTTATATGTAATTATTGTTATGGTTTCTGTTTGTTTTTAAAAAATGTAGTTTGTTTTTGGAATTATCTTAGTGTGTTATGTTATTGAATAACTTTAAAATTAATTTAATGAATTTGAATTTGATTTGAGCAAAGTCAATATTTAATTTAGGCTCATAATTGGCTTGCATAATGTTATTTGTATAATTTGCAGAAAAATGGATTCGATATTTCAAAATAAATATCTGCCCATTTTGGGGCGGAGTATGTTTAGAATTAAACCCAGGACGCAAACCAATTATGGAGTTGAGTTACCATCAAAGGTTGGATTGCGATCCAAGAGTTGTCTGATTTGTTTGTTAGATGTCGATAGAATCATGTTTTATTTGTTGTCTCTCTCACACAACAAACAAGGGAAATATAGAGGTACGAAAGTCTTATAAAAAGGCTTGTATCAGTAAAATTAACTTACTTCTTTACGAAAACTTGCACTAAGAATTTAAAATACTACTGAACCCTTGTCCGTTGGGTGGGGAAAGTTATTGTCGTCAGTTATAAGTTTATAAATATCAAATCATAACAATAAAAATTCAAGAACTTAAAGTTAAAACAAAAAAGTGCTTCATTTATAAAAAACCAGTCTGCCCAAAAGAAATCTCCTGAGTGAAGACCTTCAATTTTTACAGTTGGCATTATTTCAAAGGTGATACTAAAAATTCTAAATTTCCTTTTTCACAGATGGCGATAGTTTAATTATTTTAGGGAAATGCATTTTTTGCTAGTTATGCTTTAAAATATTGATATGAATTAATTGTTTGCATCCATATTTGAATATGAATATGAATAAAAATAGATAAAAGTACATATGTATTCATACTCGTATTCATATGAGCGCGAACAATGAATTAATCTTAATATTTTAAAGCATAACTTGCAAAAAGTGTTTTAACCTAAAATAATTAATCTTAATATTTTAAAGCGTAACTTGCAAAAAGTGTTTTATCTCAAAATAATTAATAATTAAGCTATCGCCATCTATGAAAAAGCAGATTAATAGGTACCTACCATTTCATAAAATCCCGCGGGATTTCTGCAAGAACTGCAAATCCTGCAATTTGGCGGGATTTGCATGTCCTATTTCCCATCTCATCTGTTCTGTTATGTATGATAATATAGACGCAAAACAATAGTAGGTAATTAGTATTGTTTATAATTCAAATAATTCGTGTTAACAAGGCCTTCGTTTGCCATAACAATTAAAAAAGTGGATAATGCAATAAAAAACATGTTAATTGATGTTCTAAAACCTGGAAAGCCAATAATTTCATTGGTAATACATTAATTCTGTCACATAGGGATTATTTAAAAACCCGAGTAATTTAAGGGGTGTGCAAAATCACGTCACTATTATCGTCTATTCATTTTAATGACGTTCTTTTGATTTTCCAAACAACAGAATGCGCGGGTTTAATTAAGATTGTTACCACTTTTGTTTAATTTTCAAGTATTTATTGCGTTTGATCAACAAGTCAATACCTAGATGCTTTTATAATTACCGTGACGATTCACGGTTACGGTACCGTGCCGGCATAAATATATGTAGGTCTGTTTCCTCCAAAGGAAAAAAAGTCATAATTTTCTCTCACACAGCGCACCGTGACGTCTCCGTAGACTACAATACTACTTGCCTAGACGATAATTTTGAAAGTATAGAATATTGTTTAAACGATGTAAATGAATTCCAAAAATGTCATTTGTCAATGCGCTGGTGGTTTTGATTTTGTTCTTAAACATATAATGCTGCAATTCTTTCTTACACACTAACATAACAACAGTCGAAAATGAGACAAACGATGAATGTACTTCTGCACCCCCCCAAAGGAAACAAGCAAAATGTAAATTTAGAAAATTAAATACTCTTTTCCTGTATCACTCAACCTTACAAGTTTACAAAGAGAATATAACAAAACCAAAAAACCGTTGGAAAAAAAACCTTTCAAAAACACAACAAATCTCAGGCAAAAATACATGTTACCAATTCGGATTTGTAAAAAAATTTGAGTCAACAAAACTACAAATACCAAGGAACAAATTTCTTAAATGAATTGCCAGAAAATATAAGATCCCTTCATGATAGATTCAAAGAATTCAAAACATAATTAAAAAAATATACCGAAAAACCTTAACTAAATAAATAAATTAACAAAAAATAAACGAATAAATAAAAAAAATCTCTTATTCTTCACATAAAACTAGCTGGTACCCGGCATGCGTTGCTATGCCATTTAAAGAAATAAATTGATTCTTCCTGCATGTCCTTTCCCGTGACTCCCCGTTCCCTTCTACCTTCCCCACCTTCCCCCTCCCTCGTGTCTTCCCTCTCCGCAAACCCCACATTCCCCCTTCCTTTCCTCCCTGCCGCTAAAATATATGAAATACACACATTTTCATGTATACAAATTTCATAACGCCAGAGCTTACCTTTATATACAGCCTATGTTACTCGCTGATAATGTCGATTTCTATTGGTGAAAGAATTTTTCAAATCGGTTTAGTAGTTTCGGAGCGTAAGATTACCGCGTTGATGGCACCACCTTACAAGGGTTAAAGTGAAGCTGAATGTTCACTCTACACGAGTTATGCCTGTGGATCTCGATATGATACGTTTACTGAAACAAATAGCAAAGTTATTTCACAAAGGGACTTACGATAATTTGATGGCAATTTTGCCCGGTTTGTGGATCCCTCGTGGTCGATTGGCTATTTCTGGATGGTCCACAGGCAGTTGTTAGTTAGTTATTATACGATGGGGATGAATTACCGGCGGTAAATTCATTATGCGAGTCACGATAGCTTGTCACGATATAAACGGTAATGTTAACAGCTGCGTTACGATGGGAAGACTAAAGAAAAACAAACACTTGTTTTGGCTCCTTAACAACGGTTGACAACCGGCAATTATCAGCCAATGTAAGCAACCAGTGTGCGAAATTCACCAATAGGTTTGAATCCTGGCCTTTGTACGTGAATCAGAACAAACCTATGGAGATCTTATTAAGCGTTATGAAACACGGAGCCTATTCAACGCAAATAAATAATCAAATCTTTCCTCTTTATAGTATTAGTAGATAATTAAAAATCTCCAAAATAAAAACTAAAATCTAAATAACTACACAAATAATACCTCCTCCCATGCACAAGCATTGGCCTTTTATTTAATTTTAATTTTATTTTAATTGTTAGCGTTATAAACAGTCATTACAAGTTCATATATAACAGTGTTAGAGATAGTCATATTGAATGGTATTTATTTGTGAGAGTGGATTTATGTGTTTGTGTCAAAGAATGACTAGCGAAGGACCTTGATTTTGTGTTACTATCACCGCTTAAAAATGATAAAAATACATGTTGCATAGAAAGGAAAAGGACTCACCGAAAAAGGATAAGAACTTGTAGTCTGGCAATGCGCTTTTCTGCTTCCTTTCCCCATCCAACAGGCACAATCACAGTAATAAGCGTGAGGTTCGTTATTTTGATAGTACACAGCGGAGTTATTTATAATGGCGGATACACGGCGGAGCACAATGGTTGTCTCGTGGCGGGAGTTTTATTACAGACTGATTAAGATTGTGGGTAAGTTTGACGGGTAGGCAATTGGGAATAGGTAGGACAAAGGACTTGCAACAATAATTAATACCAATCCCAAGCAGTGACAGTATGTATGCGTGCTATGTAGGTATGTGTATGTGTAGGTATATGTATGGGCGTAACCACATATCATTGACCAATAAAATAACGACATAAAAATTTGAGACCATAATAAAAAGAAAAACAAACAAAACAATATATGTATGTAATATAAACAGTTCTGAAAAAGTGCATCTACTCACTTAAATCTACAAAAAAATGTATTTTCAAGGGTAATACAAGGTGGGGCAAAAGTAATCATCCTATTGGAAAACGCTATAACTTTTGCAAATGGTGACAAATGTCAATTCGGTTTTGACATTTGTGAAGTAAATAACCGCAAAATACAAATCGGCAAGCCATAAATCGGTTTACTCCGCAAGAACGCGGAATAATTGGTCCCATATTTTGCGCAACAATTCGTCGCTTGTGTTGGCGCAGCGTGAATTTCGTCGCAGATTTCCTGACCGTCCGACACCAACTGGACAAACACTGCGGCGTTTGGCTACTCGCCTTGAAGAGACTGGGACAACACGAGATGTTCCCAAGGCTGGCCTGCCCCGGAGCAGCCCTTCTGCTGAGAATATCGCTGCTGTTGCCCAAGATGTCGAACATGAGCCCGGAACATCGACCAGACGACGTGCCACGCAATTGGGCATTAGCCGGCGGTCCCTACGCAGAATTTTGGTGAAAGATTTGAAGATGTTCCCTTACAAAGTGCAGACAGTGCATCAGCTGTTAGCTGTTGACCGCCAAACGCGGATAACCTACCCTCAAGTCATCTTGAATCTCAACGAAAAGGTGGACGATTTTTCATCGAAAATTGTCATTAACGATGAAGCTCATTTCCATAATAGCGGTTACGTGAATAAACAAAATAATAATTTCCGAGGCATCAAAAATCCGAGTATCACCCACTAAGAGCCATTACACCCGCTCAAAGTTATTGCGTGGTGTGCTGTTTACGCTGGAGTAGTCATCGGGCCATTTTTTTAGAACACCGCGGGTCCAACGACGACTGTGGACGGCGCGCGCTACAGAGCCATGATTACCGATTTTTTTTCTTCTTCAATTGGATGGATTGGGACTGGAGAATATGTGTTACAACAGGACGGTGCAACGGCGTACACTGCTCTAGCCACAACCGATATTCTGAAGGAAGAATTTCCGGGTCGCCTAATCTCTCGTTTTGGTGATTTGCACTGGCCGGCCAGATCACCCTATTTAACCGTTCCAGACTTCTTTTTATGTTTTTTTTAAGTCGCGGATTTACGTCATCAAGTCTCAGACTCTTGAAGCCCTTAAGGAGAATATTCGCCAAGAATTCGAGAACCTGTCGCCCAAAGTTCTGGCAAGAGTGATGGAAAATGCCATAAAACGGGCCCGTATGGACATCAACTCTGGCGGCGGTCACTTGGCCGATATCATTTTCTTGACATGATGGAATAAATTCTAATGGATTAAATAAACAAATTTCACAACCAATAATAAAAAAATTACAGCAAAAAACATCGGATGATTACTTTTGCCCCACCTTGTATATACTGTAACATTTTGAAGAGGTTATTTAATGCAAACTGCTGAAATCAAAAAAGAAAATGTAAGGAAAATGAAAAAAATGAAAATGAAAAAGAAAGATAAGGAAGTAGATATAAATATTATGAGTGAACATTGAAAAAAATGAGTTAACATTAACAAGTAAATAGACTAACTACCCCAGTTAGACTCGAGAACAATTCACCACTAACAGGGAACGAAATTAGTTAATTAAGATTATTACGTATTATTTTATTAAAGTTATTTTATCTTGTATTATTCAAATAAAAAAAAATAAAAATAAACTCATTCATCTCCCTCACCCGTGTAAAGAAAATGAAACGTAATTTCCGTCTACATGGCTGAGCCGTAATAAGAATAAGATAGGCATATTTGTTTCCTCCAAAGGAAAAAAAATAGTTTGTACTTCGGAAGAAACAGACAAACGTATTTTGTGTTTCTCATCTTTGGTCTCACCATTATTTAATGAGTAAGAAAGAGCTGCAGCATCATAACGATAAGGAACCTATGTTTGTTGCCTTTCCGTAGTTCAGTCAGTGGTGGAGAGGTGGCGATTCAATGTTGCGTCTGTATTTAATTTTAGATTAATTAATTGTACGAAGACTTTATTTTTATTTTGTGAGACTGCCTCCTCAAACTGAAAAATCTTCATGCAAAAAATAGAAATTAAAAAATAAATAAAAACGTATTTTCAGCTACAACAACATCAACGATGTCGTATTTTTCATTTTCAGCACTCCAGCTCACGAAGAGTCTAGAACCGCCCCTTAGTCCAAAGCACATGCAATGAATATATCCATTATGATCACGCAAAGCAGCAAAAAATATAGAAAGCTATATTGTCATGTTATTCAATTCTTTTGTGTAGTTTGTTCTGTTTGGTCACCATGTTCAGAAAAGAATTTCTACGAGTTTTGTGTCTGCAGACATTTTACCAAATAGCATTCGTGTACGATGCGCCAATGCTTGTAAGTATTTTTTGATAATTAGGTACCTACATGTCCATAGCTGCCTGCCCCTGTTGCGTCTTTTCATCTATTGCGTATTTTTAGCCAAATTCAACTATTTTATCTAAATCGACGCTCTCCAAATTGGATTCTGTGAAACCCTGTTTTTTTTTTTTAATTTTAAATTAGTTCCATAATTCGGGATGCGGGTATGAGTACCGCCGCCCTAAGAATTATTTATTGGATAAGTGGCGGGCCGGATCTGGAGAGACTGGTTGACGGAGTCCTAACCTAGACCTCTCCAGTTGGATTCTCTCGACCCATCGCCTTGCACCGCATCGGGAAGGATGGATTTAAACCTCCGTCAATCCTGGACACGCTCCCAGATTCCTATCCACCCCTCTTGTCTCTTTCCTTCCCAGAACTTCCTCTCCTTCATTTCCTTAACCTTTAGACGCCCAGCGGTCCCGTACGGGACCGCGGATTTTCGTCGTTCAATGCCCAGCGGTCCCATACGGGAATATTTCGATGCGATTATTTGGTGCGAATATTTCACAAAAAATGATTGGGCAGTGGGCTACCTTTATTGCAAGCGGCGCATGAGCATTTAAAGAAATCTTTAGACATCAAGTGGTCCCGTACGGGCCCGCGGATTTGCGTCGTTCAACGCCCAACGATCCCGTACAGGACCGGTGATTATGGTGCGAATATTTCACGAAAAATGCTTTATTGCACGCGGCGCATGAGCATTTAAAGGAATCTTTAGACATCCAGTGGTCCCGTACGGGACGTCGTACAACGCCCGACGATCCCGTACGGGACCGGTGATTATGGTGCGAATATTTCACAAAAATGCTTGGGAAGTGAACATCCTTTATTGCACGCGGCTCACGAGCATTTAAAGGTTGAAGAGACCCTCCACACAGTATCACAGTGGAGCTAATGAAAAAAAACCACCGGATGCTGTATGGAGGTCTCTTTAATGAAAAAAGGAAAGATAGTTCTGTGAACGAAAAAGGTATGAGGGGAAGGAGGGGTAGGAATCAGGGGTTCAGTGTGTCCAGGTCATTCGCTGCCAAAACCTGGAACCCGGACACCCCTGCTGGGTCACCAAATGTAGCGAACCACTCGGGATGACCTATGGAAGAGGTGTTGGTTATCCGATACATGGTTTCCTGAGCCAGGATACTAGGGGTACCCATTCCCGCCTCCCTGCCGGTGTTCTGCGAAGGTTTCCGAGAACCGCAAAATATCGAATTGTGTGATGAATTTGATATAGGTAATTATATTATTTGATGTGGAGTTAGTGGATAATCGGAATTTCAAGGTTCCGCTGAGGACGCTAGGTTCGGTAACGATTATAACCTTTAGATCAGGGTTTCCCAAACTTTTTCTGCAATGGAACACTTTGCAAACCCGTAAATTTTGACGGAACACTTAGGTTATTTTTGGATTGTGTAATTTCTAAAAATAAAAATTTAAAAAAGGTTATTAAACATATTATTTATTTACTACCCATATAAAAATGGAATGTAAACAAAACAAAATGGAATAAATAAAACACCTAATGACTTTGACGATTTTCAGTCCGTGAACTGCATATTTTCTTGATATCAGACAAAATATTAGTAAGTCGGATTCTAATATCTAATGTTGTGTCGAGCCTGTTCCTGCACTTTGACTTGGTTGCAGCATAATTAGAAAATCCCGCTTCTCATAAATAGGTTATAAAAACGGAAGTAAAACAATAATAGCTTGTTTTGATAAATTGGGGTACCTAGTACCTACCCTTCTGACAAACTCACCCAGAAATCAATTAGATTTTCATACTAACTTGCGCTAAGACCTACTGATTTAGCTGTCACAGAAAATAGATTCCAAACCCAGGAATCGTCCTGACCAGTTTTCGAAAAATATGGCAAGAGTTGTTTTCAAGTTATGTACATATTCTTGAAATTCTTTGGAAACCCCTTCAAATACGTTAAAATTTAATTCATTCAGACATTCGTGTATGACTGCCGTGGTCTAGGGGTAAGGCTCTTGACTCACAATCCGAAGGTCGCGAGATCGAATCCCGGAGTGCGCAATTAAATTTCATTTGATTAATTTGTGTTATTTCACAATTAATTCATGTAAAAATAATATTTAGTATATTTGCAGCACGTTCCAGAGTCGAATATACTCTCAGTATTTCCCTGGCGCAAGACCACCATTCAGAATTGAAATGTTACTTGAAATGGCTTTAGCCGTGTTTGGTGACCAGATCTGAATAGCCAGGTACTTCACAATCTTCATCTTCTCCATCTCCTTTCCCTACCCACTACCGTCAGCCTCTTAACTTACCCCAATTGGGGATGCCGTAGTCTCACTGGCTCCAAACGGTAGCAGTTGAAACTCTTGAGAAGTATTAACATTAAAAAAATAAAAGACAAATCAGAATGATTGGAATGAACTGATGAAATCCAAAAATGTAATTTTTTTCATTTTTTCACGAAAATCAAAATTTGCGCGTTTATATTTCGACTAATTGCTAACGAGGATGTAGTAAGATTGATTGATTTTTACATTTCTGTATTTTCAGGTAAAGTCGATTTCGAAAAAAATATGATTGGGTTCCTTGGAAACTGAAATTTCGTGAAACACATGCAGATCCGTTATCCCGTTGTTATTGTTTCCACATCGCACAGACGTTCTTATTTGGCTCTCATCAAAGTATTACACAGCACAGTTATAAATTTCAGAGACTTTGTTTTGTTTGTAAAATGAAGACTTACTGCAATAACAGCATAAACGGCTCTTTAAACTTCCATAAAGCTTAGTCTCTGTACCTGAAAGGATCTAGTTCTAGTGCCTAACTTAAGAACTAATTTCTTGTGAATAATTTTAGTAGTGTTGAAATATGAATATATGTATATTAATTAAAAGAAATTCTTCCGACAAATCGTCGCGGAACCCCTGTTCAGGTTCCGCGGAACCCTGGGGTTCCGCGGAACACAGTTTGGGAAACCCTGCTTTAGATCAATGGTTGGTGATACGTTTTGGCGATCTTATACTGGATTTTTTCGATATTATCATCTTTTACATTTCCTATTTTCGTCATAAGTCATAAATTACTTATTTTTTGCAAAATGGTGTTTATAAAAATAATAAATAATCTATAACAATACATAGTTTCCCAGAATAGCTAGTTATACCCAGAGAAATGATTTTTTAAATATATCTGTAATGTATCATAATAGGATATGATTGAATTCTTACTTTATGGGATCTTCGGATCACATGCTCTTGGTCATTGCCGAGTTGTGCCGAAGGTGACCGAAGGTAAATGTACGGAGACATTAGGTTTCAGGAGCTCCGGAGATCAGAGCTAGTCTTCAGCGGACGTTTGTCTTCAGAAGTATTGTTATATTAACATTACGTCAGTAAACAGTCACTGTGTTACAATATTGTAATGGTGTATTTATATTTGTCTGACGTGTCGTGTCGTGATGCGTCAGAACGGTATACATAGGTTTCATACATTTAGTATGGTGAGGTTTATATAAGTGTGTCGCTGTGTGCCGTGATGCGTTGTATGGTGTCGCGTCAGAAGCGATCTCGGCCGCTTCACGACAGTTCAGACAAGTGTGCACGAGCCAGTACTGTGTTGTGACGACTGTATTGATTCAAAATATCATCAGAAAGCATCAGAACATTACGTATAGATGTGAATGCTAGCCATCACGTCAGAGACCATCACGATCACGGCACGACACGACACAAATATAAATCTACCTCAAGTCTTTCAACAAGCATCCATCTATAAGCACCGGTGAATACAGGTCCCAGTATTACACAATTCTATTATAAAAGAGGTGGCTTGGCCTATTTCAGCATATCGCTCGCCATATATTCCCACTGGGAATGTACAGCGAGCGATATGTACGATAAATACGCTAAGCCAGATCTTTTATAACTGCGTGTGGCAACGGTTTGAAAACAAAAATTACAGTATCTAATTTTTATACAAGAAAAACTCTCTTAACTAAACGACATTATATAAATATTGAACGACAATATCGAACGTGATATTGAACGACAGAGGAGAAGTATCAGTGTTTTGTCAAATACGATTGCCCGAAGATTCTTCTGATGCAGTAATAATGTTAAAAAAACATTATTTAATGCATTCTGCACTAGCCTGTATACGTGTGAAACATGGTGTCAATACCAAGTAAGCTCAATGGAACGTCTCCGGATCCAATATAATGATGCGTGCAGAATCATATTTGGATTCAGATGGCCTCCGACAACACGTTGGTGACCGCAGCCTTCCAGCACCAAGCTCCACTCCTGAGTGAGCGATGGGCCCGAGCGCACTTAAGATCACGCCCTGCATAATACATAATTGAATATTTACTTTTGTTATTATTAATTTTTGGTACTATTATTTTTATTTTCTATTTACGTTCTTATTTCTTTACTTGTAAATATATAAATATGTATAACTATATGGGACGTGTGGGATTGCACTATCCTTTCCACATCCTGGAATAAAGATTATTATTATTATTACTTTTGAACTTTATTCCCATCAATGTAATATATCATTGAAGAAGAAGAAAACATTAATAATCTAAGTGTTCCTGTTGCGACCATTTTATTTTTCTTTTTTTCTGTGTGTGAGAATGGTTTTGGTGGCACACCCGCCTTTTCAAATATGGAAGAGCGAGACGGCAGAAACAGTGTATAAAAGGTGATGGATGTTCCTGCCCGCTCTCCTTACTTACATACAGCTCCGATAGCTAGCACGTAGCTTATAGACTTATATTGTGCAAATAAATGTTCATCTCGTCCATGCGCCTATTATTTAGGATCTGCAAGATCACCTATCACGCCTACACACAAAGTCTAAATAATACTGTGTGAATCGTGCACGATGGCACGGGGTTTTAGAATAACCTGTGGTTATTCCTTGCTAAATAAAACGCTAATGGATTTCGATAAGAAGTATGCCCAATCACCAAACAAGATCCGGTATACACAATTAAGCAATACTCACTGTTGTGTCTCGTAGCTTGATCTCCATTCGGCGACGGTCATAGGCGGTCATAGGTGTATCCAAGGCGTACGGTAAGATTGTTCGGTTATTATAACCACGATATAGTTTGAGTCACGATAGGATGAAGAGGTTCACACGAAGCATTCGGTAAAGACGGCGATATAATAATACTTCACATTACACGCTTCCGATTGATAGAAAATAACATTTCAACGTCGAGCGAAATGTCACGTTACGTTTTGTTTCGATGGTTGTTGATAGACTGGCGAGGTACTTGACTTAGTCCGCCGTATAGGTAAGTACTCTTAGGCTAGCGCCACACTTGACGGAAATTCCGTCGCGTAACTTCCGCGACGGAACGCCAATACATGTAATTGTATATAAATTACAAATAGCGGGCATACTACGCGGGAGATCGGTCGTTCCGTCGCGGACAATCGGTCGCTCCGTGACGGACCGCCGACTCTCGCGTCTGCTCCGTTCTCCGCGCACCGATCTTCCGTCGGCGGAAGATCGGCAAAGTCGCATTCCAAGTATTTGTATGCATCGCGCCACATTCGGCGGATATCACGCGGCGACGACGCACGCACAGGATGTTCGACACTGAAAGATTTATTATCGAAGTGCAAAATAGAGTTTGTTAGTTTTTTTTTTTTTAGTTCTAGGTTTTGTATTTTGCTTGGTAATATTATAGTCCTTCGTTAAATTCAGCAATACATCAAACGATTGTATGGACATTCGATAATATTCGAATTCTTTATCTGGATAATGTCTTAGTTGCATATACAAAGTATAAAATTGCCCAATTTCTAATCGAAGAGTATTTATGGGATGAACCCAATATTTTCTTTTTCTTTCTTCTTGTAATGCCTCATAAATAGCTATCACTTCTATCGGATCCATTACGACCACACTGTATAAGCGTTGGCAGTCGACTGATAATCCGCCACTAAATATTCAGTGTGGCTGCAACGATGACAACGGATTGACTCCCGCGGAAGTTCCGCGACGGAATTTCCGTCAAGTGTGGCGCTGGCCTTAACGTGCGGAAGTCCAACTTCTGGATTCCTCCGATCTGCATGGTAAATTGGAACACAAATACCTGCGTATGAAATCCATCAGCGTTATGAAACACTATGTCTTATTCTCTTTCATATTTTTGTTTAGATTATTATTGTTATCTTCTTCTTCATTAATACAGTACCTATTTGGATATACTGGCGTTTAAGGAGTTAAGGTTAAAAAGATTGCAACAACTTAACTTTGTTTCAGGGGCCCGCTGACCTTAATATGAAGAAAATTGTGCAATGTGAGAACCCGGAGCAGTACCCGAGTTACATGGCGCTTGAAAGAAGAAAAATAAACAGGACTCATGACACGTTCAGCGGAGATGTGCATTTTGATGTAGACATTGATGAAACAGTCAGCGTAATTTAACCCGATTACCTATTTTTACATTAGCTTCACACGGGAGGCCCTGAAGAAAAAGTAATTCCCCTCAGGGCCTATGTCATCTTTGGGGATGCTGTGTTTTTTTTTAAATATACGGGATGTTAAGGGACGTACTTGACTTACTTTAACCAGTGATTCCTGACATTATTTGGAGTAAAAAATGTAAATAAAATTTTAGTCTCCGGTGAATTTTTGGATGACTTTTTTTTTCGAAATTTTTTTCTTCAAAAACAAACAAAAAAAATTCTTCTGCATGTTGTCACTGGACACTCATCCGAGTAACCGACCAACCCCTAACCCCACCTTCAACTATCCAACACCTACCGTTTTTTTATGTTTTTGTAGAAAAAATAAATAAAAAAACACCAAAAATGTCACCAAAAACCAAAATTTAATTTACATCTTTTACTCCAAATAATATCAGGAATTACTGGTTAAAGTAAGTCAAGTACGTCCAATAACACCCTGTATATACCGCACAAGCGTTCCAACTGCTCCCGTCTGGATTCTATGGCATCCCCAATTGGGGTGTGTTGTAAGGCTGAAGGTAGTGGGGAGGGAAAGGAGATGTGGAAGAGGAAGGTGGGGAAGTACCTGACTATTCAGATCTGATCATCAAACACGGCTAAAGCCATTTCAAGCAACGTTTTCATTCTGAATGGTGGTATTAAACCAGGGCGATACTGAGAGTATCTTCCACTCTGGAACGTGCCTCAATTTGTTCTGGGAAAGAAAAGGTATGAGGGTGGGTAGAAATCTGGGGGTCAGTGTGTCTAGGAGTGACAGACGAATGACTCCATCTCTCCCACTGTGTGCAAGGTGATGTTCCGAGAGAGTTTCATGCAAATCTTAATTTTGGATTTGAGATCAAAATACCCAACCAAACTGAAAAATTATGTTAATCAAAAGGTATATCAAATATCTAGTACGGATGTGAGCTACTTTAATATTTATTTTTGCTTTAAAATATAAGATATAGACCATTGAAGATTTTAATGTTTCATGGTTTTAGAGGCAATTTGCGAGTAAATGAATAACGTTAAAAAATTTACTTCCGTATTTTAAAAATATGATGAAATATAAATAAAAAAAAAATTAATTAAAGAAATCATTTTGATGGGTGTTAACTTCAAATACAAATTACCTATTTACATGGGAACAAAAATTTGTCATATGTGTATTAAAATTACTTCCCAAAAAATACACGTTTAACGATGTTTTTAAACGACTTCGAAAAGGAGGAGGTTCTCAATTCGACTGTATTTTTTTTTTTTTTTTTTTTTTTGTTACCTCAGAACTTTTGACTGGGTGAACCGATATTGATGATTCTTTTTTTATTTGAAAGCTGGTGCTTCCCATGTGGTCCCATTTTAATTTGGTCTAGTTCTAACAATGGCCATCCATGAGAAAATCATATAAGTCTTAAATTTGCATCAAGTATACGCGCGACAAATGGACGAATAACTCAATATCACGCCAACCGATTTCGATGATTCTTTTTTTATTGGAAAGGATGTACTTCAAGGGTAGTTTGATGAGTGTTTGGTTAGGTTCTAATTATGGAATCCATGACAAAGTAACGGAACTCTCCAATTCTTAAGAGCAAATTAACGATACTCGGTCGAATCTTAATCAAATTAGTTAGTGTACTTCAGATTCACTAAAAATCAAAAAATAAATAAAAATTTTAACAAAACAAAAAAACGACTTCAAAAAATGCACTAAAAAGTAAAAAAATAATTTCGTATTCTTCTACAACTTAATAATCAACTTACTTTTTCTACTCATCAATATGTAGGTACGATTGTTATTTTTGGAGTCGGTGTCAGCCAAGGTACCCAGCCCGGCGTGTTCACTTGACAGCTCCCCTCCTGCCGCGGCCCGCTCTCGCCTCTCACCTCGTCGCGCGTGCGACACAAGCACATCTCACCTATAACTATGTATGTAGTTACAAATCTACCTTGGCTGACACCGGCTCCAAAAATAACAATCGTACCTACATATTGATGAGTAGAAAAAGTAAGTTGATTATTAAGTTGTAGAAGAATACGAAATTATTTTTTTACTTTTTAGTGCATTTTTTGAAGTCGTTTTTTTGTTTTGTTAAAATTTTTGTTTATATTTTAAATTTTTAAATGACTTCAAAAAGGAGGAGGTTCTCAATTCGACTGTATTTTTTTAATTTTTTTTTTTTTATGTTTGTTACCTCAGAACTTTCGACTGGATGAACCGATATTGATGATTCTTTTTTTATTTGAAAGCTAATACTTCTCGTGTGGTCCCATTTTAATTTGGTCCAGTTCTGACAATGGCATCTATGAGAGAACCATACAAGTCTTAAATTTGCATTAAGTATACGCGACAAATGGACGAATAACTCAATATCACGCCAACCGATTTCGATGATTCTTTTTTTATTGGAAAGGATGTACTTCAAGGGTAATTTGATGAGAGTTTGGTTAGGTTTTGATTATCGGATCCATTACAAATCAACGAAACTCGGCCGAATCTCTTAATTTGACCCTAACGTCGCTATGGTCAAAAATTATGTCTGTCTCATATGAGCAGCACGTTTAGTAGGTTTATCCATATTCAGACAAATTAGTTAGTGTACTTCAAATTCACTAAAAATCAAAAAAATAAACAAAAATTTTAACAAAACAAAAAAACGACTTCAAAAAATGCACTAAAAAGTAAAAAAATAATTTCGTATTCTTCTACAACTTCATAATCAACTTACTTTTTCTAATCATCAATATGTAGGTACGATTGTTATTTTTGGAGTCGGTGTCAGCAAAGGTACCCGGCTCGGCGTGTTCACTTCACAGCTCCCCACGCCGCCGCGGCCCCGCTCTCGCCTCTCTTATGCGACACAAGCACATCTCACCTATAACTATGTATGTAGTTACAAACCTACTTTGACTGACACCGACTCCAAAAGTAACAATCGTACCTACATATTGATGATTAGAAAAAGTAAGTTGATTATGAAGTTGTAGAAGAATACGAAATTATTTTTTTTATTTTTTAATGCATTTTTTGGAGTCGTTTTTTTGTTTTGTTAAATTTTTTGTTTATATTTTTCATAATATTTAAAAAATAATTATATTAAAATAATTTTTTAAATGTTTTTCATTTACCTACTCATAAATCCAAGTCCAAGTTGCCTATAAAATCATGAAACACCAAAATGTTTAATGGCGATATAATATTGCTTATTTAGCATATTATTGGTGCTTTGTCGGCTGAAGGAGAGAAGCTATTTTGTATTTTTTTTTAAATATTTTGTGCCTGCATACTGTGTGGATCAAATTCAATAGGATTTTTGCTTTATATTTTTTTTACGTTTTTGTGCAAATGTTTTAAACAGTCATTTCCTGCACTATTTACTAGTATAATTTCGTAAATATTGTTATATATATGTATGTAAAAGACTAAATGGGCGTAAATAAATAAATAACGTAAAGCAAAAATAAATAAAGTAGCTCACACCCGTACTAGATATTTGACATGCCTTTTGATTACAAAAATAATTTTTCAGTTCGGTTCGGTATTTTGATCTCAAATCCAAAATTAAGATTTACATGAAACCGGCCAAACGAGCCGGCAAACGTTCCACTTAACCAGCCACTCTCGATCTGGTCTGCCACGCAGTTGGTGGGCAGAAGAATCCACCGCCAAGACCCAGACAAACCTCAGCCCATGAACTCGGGCACCCTTGCTAAGTCACCGAACGTAGAGAACCACTTGGGGTGACCAGTGGTGTAGCGAGGGGGGGCGGACCGCCCCGGGTGCCACCCGACAGTATAGGTAAAACATTTTAAGTTGGAAGCAATAAAAATGCTTAGTATTGATGTATTGGTCTATCTGTATGAACGTTAAGCGACGCCCACAAACGCGATAAGGATCTCTGTCTTGCTTACGCCCACTTATTGCAACTAGTTAGAAGAGAGGCAAGTTTTACGACACCCTTTTGAGGCTGTACTTACAGTCTGTTCTATTCTATTTATTCGGTTCGTAATTTGATTTAAACATACGTGCACCTACATATCGCAAGTGTAAAATCAAATTTTTAAATTTGGAATAATAAATAGTTTTATTTTTAATTCGAATCTTTATTAGTAGATTTACAGAGTGTTTGTAATATTTATTACGATATCATGGAGTCCTGTTACGAAACGGAACGTGGCAAATCACTGAATGGACCAACTCGTGAAATTTTATTCCGTATGTTTAATTATTTTACTTATAAGTATGAATATTATAATAAATTAGTCTTTTTAAATATCACAATATTTTTTTAACCTTATTATTATCTATGAATACCCATTTGAATTCAATTCTAAAGATTTTCACATTTAGTTAATAAACTTATTTTTCTTCCTAAATCTTCAGTATTTCTATAAAAATGTTGTAAAACAACATTAGTTTTATGTTACCGAATAAAACACGCTTTGGATTCGAATTCTCAATTGTGAAATAATTATTAATTGCTTTTTTGTTTTTTTGTTTTTTTTTTTTTTTTACAGTGAATACCGCACAAGAATCTCAACTGCTCCCGTCTGGAGCCAGTGAGACTATGGCATCCCCAATTGGGGTATGTTGTGAGGCTGAAGGTGGTGGGGAGGGGAAGGAGGTGGGGAAGAGGAAGGTTGGGAAGTACCTGGCTATTCAGATCTGGTCACTAAACACGGCTAAAGCCATTTTCAAGCAACGTTTCAATTCTGAATGGTGGTCTTACACCAGGGCGATACTAATAGTATCTTCCACTCTGGAACATGCCGCAAATATACTATATATTATTTTTAATTAATTAATTGTGAAATAACACAAATTAATCAAATAAAATTTATTTGCGCATGCCGGGTTCGAACCCGCGACCTCCGGAATGTGAGTCAAGAGTCTTAGCCACTGGACTACGGAGGTCGTAAAAGCCTAAAACGAAACACGCTGTATGAAAGTTTTGCATCTGTGTGAGTACTGTGATGAAGTCAACTTAACTTGCGAGACCTATACCTCCGACGGGAGATAACACCCGACCGCAGAAAAAAATTTACGAAGGATATAATGTCACAAAAATATTGAATACGGTATTATTTATATTTTCGTAGCTTTATGGTTCTCGTGGAATGTCCCGAAACGGGGAGAATTTTGTGCCTGACGGTCTTTTTATAGACGAAAATAGCCTATTTCTGATTCCCCCCTCTCCTGATGACACCACGTTATCCGCTCCGGTGTCACTCATGCTAGCTACGCCACTGAGGTTGACCTGTGTTGGAGGTGTTGGTTATCCAATAAATATAAACGTCTTCCAAATTAAATTACTATTTTGTTTCGAAAATAAATTTTGTTTTGCGAAATTTTGTGAACGATAAAATTCTAAAAATTAAAGCAATTAATGTTACTACCTACTCCTTCGATCAAGTATATCCAATTGGGACGTGTGATCGAAAAATATTTTTATGATTTTTAATTGAAAAAAAAATGTCATTGGACAGCAAAATGATGGCTACACTTTTTATTCCAAATATGCTCATTTCAATTTGGGAGGCGGGAATGGGTACCGCCGCCCTGGTATATTTATTGGATTACCAACACCTCTGCCATAGGTCACACCAAGTAGTTCGCTACGTTTGGTGATTTAGTAGGGGTGCCCGGGTTCATGGGGTGAGGTTTGTCTAGGTCTTGGAGGCGGATGACCAGGACATACTGAACCCCAGATTCCTACCCACCCCTAAACCCTTTTCCTTCCCAGACCTCTCCTCTCCTTCCTTTCCTTAAAAAAAAACCTCCACACAGCATCCCCAAAGATGACATAGGCCCTGAGGGAAATTATTTTCCTCAGGGCCTCCTGTGTGGAGCTCATGTAAAAAGAAAATGCTCAGGAATCGCTGGTTTAATTTTTTTGAGCACGTGCTGTTGCAATCTAGTTTCCTCAACGAAAGCAATCTTCCAAACAGGCACTCCATTGATATTCTACTCTAAGTGTGGTCACTTAGAATTGGGGGACACTCAGATATGTGGGCTCCATCGAAGCCAGAGTTAAGTAAGCCTCTCAAAAACTGGGCGTACTGTACAGGGCCCGCAGATACTTTAATAGTACACAACTGCTAACCCTGTACAAATCACAAGTGCGCCCCACGGTTGAATTTGAAATTCACCTTTGGTCTGAAGCCCCAAAATACCTGAAAAATCCATCGACTCCTGTGCAGAAACGGGCGGTCCGTCAGATAGATTCTCCTAATTTAACAGACGGATTGCAATCTTTAGAGCACAGGCGTCGGATGGGAACGCTATCCTTGTTCTACCGGTATTTCAATGGAAGATGCTCTGAGGAACTAGTTTCATTGATCCCTTCAGCACCGGTGTATAGTCGGGAAACACGCCAAACGCGTGCCTAACGTATGAACACGGTTGACATTTGTCACATGAGAACGGGTCGCTTCTTCCACTCGTTCTTATGTTCAACAGCTCGGCTGTGGAACGATTTCCGGCCTTTGTGTTTCCTCCTTCCTACAACATGGGTCTCTTCAAGACCAATGTTCATTCGTTCCTCTCCTCAAAAAGACCCTCCACACAGCATCCCAGATGACATAGGCTCTGAGGGATTTTTTTTTCCTCAAGGCCTCATGTGTGGAATTATTGTAAAAAAAAGCATCGCAGGAACATGATAGTACGTAAACTCATGTTGTAGTGTCCAGTTGCGTAAAAGATGACACACTCCTCAAAAAAGAAAAAAAATGCACATATCGCACATCTAGATAAAGAGAAGTATAACTCAAAATACCTCTTTTTTCAGGAACAGCAAAAAACGTTTTACTCGATTTCCATTTGACCGATTATAAATATTGTAATATGATGTTGTACGTCATTTTACTACGATATGTATTTCCTCAATTACTTACCATCAAATACACGTTCCACTTGTTTATTAATTTATTTCATGTTATTTTAGTATTCGTGACTAAATCATTGTTTAATAATTTTATTAACTCGAATTGATTCCATGTTAGTGATAAATTTTGAATGAATGCACTCTTATTCTGTAGGTATATTTTGTTCTATAATCTTCACAGAAAGAGTAGTGTATCTAAATTAGATATGTTTTGGAAATTTTGTATATACAGGGTGTCCGGGGGTAAAGTGCATTAACTTCGGGAGGTGATTCTTTGATGATGGCAGGAGTAAAAAAAATTAACAACTTTTTCCGAAATTCCAACATTTTTTTTCCATACAAAAAGGCGTCCCTACTAAAAATCCGATCCGAAGATCTTACTTGCTGAGAGCCTGCCGGGCGCCCGACTCGATTGTGATTTGCCCGTATCGTAACAGCGGAAAACAATAAATCTGCCCGCACAGGCCGGACTAATTTTATCTTTTATCCTCAAAACTACCCCTAAAAGTTGGATTTTCTAAAAAAGTTATTCATCTTTTTAAACGACTTCGAAAAGGAGGAGGTTCTCAATTCGACTGAATTTTATTTTTTATTTTTTTATGTTTGTTACCTCAGAACTTTTGACTGGGTGAACCGATATTGATAATTCTTTTTTTATTTGAAAGCTGGTGCTTCCCGTGTGGTCCCATTTTAATTTGGTCTAGTTCTGACAATGGCATCTATGAGAAAATCGTATTATAAGTCTTAAATTTGCATCAAGTATGTGCGCGACAAACGAATAACTCAATATCACGCCAAACGATTTCGATGATTCTTTTTTATTGGAAAGGATGTACTTCAAGGGTAGTTTGATGAGAGTTTGGTTAGGTTCTGATTATGGGATCCATGACAAAGTAACGGAACTCTCCAATTCTGAAGAACAAATTTACAATACTCGGCCGAATCTTAATCGAATTAGTTAGTGTACTTCAGATTCACTAAAAATCAAAAAATAAACAAAAATTTTAACAAAACAAAAAAACGACTTCAAAAAATGCACTAAAAAGTAAAAAAATAATTTCGTATTCTTCTACAACTTTATAATCAACTTACCTTTTCTACTCATCAATATGTAGGTACGATTGTTATTTTTGGAGTCGGTATCAACCAAGGTACCCGCGGCCCGGCGTGTTCACTTGACAGCTCCTCTCCCGCCGACACCGACTCCAAAAATAACAATTTAGTACTAGCTTTAATTTTAGCTTTTTTCCAACATCGTTTCCACGGCAACCGTTTGTTTTGCTTTTCTTCGGACGTTTGCAATAACTCGATTTTGTTAGGGACAGAAAACGTATGATAAATAATTTCACAACGCCAGAGCTTACAAATATATACAGACTATATTACTCGCAAATAATGTAACTTTCTATTAGGAAAGAATTTTTAAAGTCCATTCAGTAGTTTTTGCGTGAAAGAGAAACAAACATCCATACAAACTTTCACCTTTATAATCCTAATATTATAAAGGCGAAAGTTTGTATGGATTTATGCATGTATGTTTGTTACTCTTTCACGCAAAAACTACTGAGTGGATTTTAATGAAACCTTACAATAATGTAGCTCATACATCAGAATAACATATAAGCTATAGCTCAGAGCTCTGGCATTATGAAATTTGTATTAAAAAATTGCAATAGGTGGCACGTAATGAATGTAACGGGTATGGAGGGGGCGTTAAGGAAGGGGAGAAGGTGAAGGGGAGGGTGGGGGGAATGAGTGGAGATAGAGAAGGTGCGGAAACCCCCGTGCGAGCGAAGCCGGGGACAAAAGCTAGTATGATAATAAAACTAGCCGACTCGGCAACACGTTGCTTTTGCTCAACGAAACCTTTATGACCAACGCCATCGGTTAAATCAAATCCACACCACGCTGCCCGCTGCTTCTTGGTCAGATATATTATGTATTTCAACCAATTTACACAAAACCTTGAGAAATTATATACCTAAAAACCTCCTCATGAATCACTCTATACATCACTGTATATTGGTGAAAACCGAATGAAAATCCGTTGCGTAGTTTAAAAGATCTAAGCCCACATACAGTGGGAGCGACTTCATTTCACGCTTAGTAAAGATAATAATAAATAATAGGGTAACAAACAAATGAAGACAATAAAAAACACAGCACTCGTTTAGAAAATGGCTTGGAAAATAAAATGAACACTTGCATTATTTCTAATTAGAAAATTATTAAACTTTGAATAGATTATTGTTATTTATTTTTGGGGTGTTATGCCGAGTTGCGCTACCTCCTCCATAAGCCAACGTTTCGGACAACGTTACAGTGTCCACCATCAGGGCAGATGTGTAATTGTTAGTGGTGAAATGTACCTAGAAGCGATACCGTGTCGCCAGCTCCACTCCACTACAAGCTGGTATTACAGAATACTTCACAATGACTTTACCGTTGAGCTTTGGTGTAGCCATCAATTACCGGATACCAAGAACTATTGAGCTCAGCTCTGTCGTCTTTATTAATATTAATAAGGTTTTGGGTCTTCCCAGGATTTTGGGAACAAATCCAAAGTAATGGTCGGTTTCCATTAAGAGCTCGGCGATTGCCAATTTGTCAGGGTGGCCGAGTTTACAATCACGAAAGTGTTCTGATATCCTTTTCGAGATCGTCCGTTCTGTCTGGCCTACATAAACCTTGTCACATCCGGAACAGCTGAGTTTATATAATCCATCTGTTTCCAGAGGAAATTTGGTATTTGCAGACCTCAGTAGGTCTTGTATTTTGATTGTTCCAAAGACAGTCTTGATGCTTTCTTTCCTCAACAGTCTGGCAATTCTGTCTGTCACATTTTGAACATAAAATAGGAAAGTACAGCCTTTTGACTCTTGTTCAATTCTGTCTTCGTTTGATGCAGATTCGGCTCTTATTAATTGCCTTGTGGTGGATGAGAATTTGGGGTCCTTTCCAGGTTTTGAGCAGCTGACGAAAGTAGCGACATCTTGTGTCTTGGTGATGCGTTTCTGTTGTGGGGGTTTTCGTGGAGCAACTTAGAAAGACTGACTTAAGCGCAATCTGCATTATTAAATTGATGAAGATTTTTACACAGGTGTCTTTTTAGTTTGTGTAGTTTTCGACGCAGATTACGACAATAACTCACGATAATAATATAACTAACGACTAACGACGCAGATTACGATAATAACTCGATTTTGGATTATTTCGAGTTGTGCTATTCTTTATCTTAGTGTGCGATATATATCTTTCAAAAAAACATATGCACATTTTTTCAAACTGAGTCTACATGTCCTGAAGTAAGCTATTCTCTGCTTTTAGTTATACTTAAACGTGGAGAAGTGGGGAGACGGGGGCTACAAGCCTAACTACCTGGTCACGAATAAAACAAATGTCTGTGAGTTTTTATTCAAGTATATCAAACACGATATAATGAAAATGCTGAAATCTATGGGACGCCCTCCAACTTGTCCAATAACGGCGGTATGTGAAATATATTTTTTCTGTATTTAAAATTAATTCTCCTGTTTTATCCAATTACATAAACCATCATGTTCAGGTTTTTCCAGATGGTTTTTTTTCCCTATCCCCACATGGGGGGTGTGCTGGACCTCGTCCCTGCTTCATCTTTAGTTACATTACTAATTTTGCAGATCCTTCTCAAATCTATCTGCGCCTCACCCAATAACATGTGCAGGCTTGAGGCTTGATCAGACGACCTTGACTATCCTTTATCCTGCCTCTGACTACCCAACGCTGAATTTTCTTTTAGTCTTCGGGTATTTTACCCAAAATATTCAGTTAACATTCTTTGAGGTCTCACTGAGTAGTTGGCTAAGGGACACGGAAGCTAAGTGTAGTTTATGGTCAGACCGAAAGCCATTCACATTTTTTGTTGGTACTTGCCAATTGATTTGAGATTTATTGTATTACTTATGTTCTCTATTTTATGCAGGTACTTGCGGGTTTTTATATATGCAATGCCGCCTCATGGAGCCTCATGAATGAGTTTTTCTTTTGCCCTGTTTAATTTATCTTTGTCTTACTAACCTATTTTTTGCATTTTGTTTTTCCTGTTAAGCACTTGCATACTGCTTACTAACAACGTATGCAAGGACACTGGAGGTCTAGATTCGTTCCAAATAAATAAATGTAGCTTCGTTTAACAAAAAAAAATTAGAATCTTGCGAGAGCCTTGAAGGAGTAACCATAAGTTATTTATACCAGGGCGGGTAAGAGGTGGATTACCTCCACTGATGGGTGTTTTTTTCGAACGCTCTGCCAGTTTTGGCTGGCATCTTGCCAATAGACCTTGAAATTAGGGAAATGCTTACAAAGAAGAGCCTAACCAGAGGAAGCACCGCTGTCCATCTTGGCATTGAACTAATACCAAGGGGGCGGTGTCTCTCCCAGGTTTTCTCAGAGAAATTCGAGAAAGAACGCTGAGAGAACGGCAAGAACGATGGGATAGGTTGAATATGGGAAGATGGATCTACTCCTTCTTCCCGCCAGTTAAACTCAGAATGGAACGGGCTTACATTACTGTAATGTCCGCGACAATTACAATCTCTATTTATTAAAAGGTCTCGTTATACGAAGTTGATTATTTATTACAAGTCAATTATGGAATAGTACAATGCTTCCTCTAGTGAGGATAAACGCGGAATGGTGGCAGCCTGCCGAACTGTGAGCTCCTCGGCAGTCCCCACCACCACCTTGTAGTCGGGCGGGATCGGAAGCCTTCGGCTACGTTCGGCACCCGGGTAAAGGGTACCACAGACACTACACCCTTCTCCCTCTAACCTAGACTACGCTATCTACAAAACAAGATAGATGTCCCTATTATCGGACTTTATGCCACGATCCTAGCTCTAAACTTATTTACCGCAGGTCAGTGACCTGATATCAAAATATATTTATATCACACAAATAATATATCAAATAATATGCAAATATTCTCACATTAAAACATAAATTAAGTTAAGTTAAGTTAAGTTAAAGTTTAAGTAGCTTGTTCTTCTGGGGTATCACGTCGGGGCCGAAGTCGACCCGCCCACGGGCTTCGCGGTGCTGAAGGTGACGCCGTCGCCTCTGATGGTCCTGGTGCGTTCTCCACCTCCTCAGGTAACCTGAAACCAGAAGTACCCCCAGTTAAACCACTTAGCAACACTGAGGTATCCAACTCCCGAGGGTCATTCCAATTGATCTCAGACGCGGGATGCTGTGAATTATTGAGTTCCTCATCCCAGCTTACTGACAACTCCCTGATCTGATCTAAGTGTCTCTTCCAAGTTACGTCCGAGTTCCCTACTCTCACAATAAAAACCTTTTTACCCAGCGACTTACAAATTACCCCTTTAGCCCACAAAATCTTATTATTCTGGCGATAGTCTCGCACCAGGCATTTCTGACCAACTTTAAATACACGAGACTTTGCCCCCCCGAAATTTCTAACTTGTCTCTCTTGACTCTTCGCAATATTAATATTAGCCCGTTTTACCAACTCTGAGTCCTGTTCGCCCACTTTGGGTGGAACTAACCCGTCAAATGAGGAACAAAGCCTCCTGCCAACTAATAAAACAGCGTGTTTGATACCCGTCGAACAGTGCGGTGAATTTCTATAATCTAACAAAAAATTCAATAATTTTGCATTATAATCTTTGCGCCAACTAGAACCGATCATTATTTTTTTAAGGAACCCTTTTGCGGTCTTAACCGCATTCTCAGCTACCCCGTTGCTTTGAGGATGCCTCACCGGTCCTGTCATGAATTTAATGTTGTTTTCTAGTAAGAAACCCCTAAATTCATCACTCGTGAAAGCTGTACCGTTATCTGCCACTAATAATTCCGGGTTACCAAAAATTGCAAAAATTTTCCTTAATTCAATAACGGTGTGCGCCGAATCTGCTTTAGACACCTCGATGCAGTCTATCCACTTGGAAAAAGAATCGCAAATTACTAAAAACATCTTACCCCCTAGTGGCCCACAATAGTCGATATGCACACGACTCCAAACCCTGCCCGAATTCGGCCATACGGATAAGTGACTTTTTGTTGGTGATTGTCTATTCACAGCGCAATCCGTACACGACTGAACCAACTTTTCCAGATCCTTGTTCAGTGATGACCACCAAAAATACGCCCTAGCCACGCCTTTCATCTTGACTATACCTAAGTGTGATCTATGCAACAAAGACAACACATGATTTTGTAACGACATTGGAATAATAATCCTATGGTTCCAGAATAAACAATCATCGACGATTGAAAGTTCATTCCTCTTAATCCAAAAATTCCATAAACTACTGTCACGTTTCACAGTCTTAGGCCAACCTTGCCTTAGCTAACTAACTGTAATACAGAGTCCGTACTAGTTGCAGTTTTCACGGAACTCAAGTTTAACTGAGTTCCTTCCTCAATAAAACTCTCTAAATCCGAACCGATTTTTCCCTTTAACGCGGATGGAACCGCTATCGCGTTATGAAACACTGGGTTCGCATCCCGTTAACATTGACACGCACTTTATGCTTGTTAAATTTACCAAACTCGTTCGAAAAAACTTGAGGAAATTCCTTAAATATTTCTTATTTTTTCACAACTACCGTTGAAACCGAATCATGATTAATTGGACCGATTCCTAAGTCGAATAATTCCATAAAATCACGTCCCACAATTAAATCAGATCCATTTGTGACAACTATAAAATAAATATATATTTTTTAGTGTTGTTGTAAGTCACCGAAAAAATTGATTTACCTACAATTTTTAATGCATACCCGTCATACCCGGCAATTACTCGCTTGTCAGGCGACAATTCCAAATTTTCGAATGACTTTGCAAAAAAAACTTCCGGCAAAACTGAGATACTTGAGCCGCTGTCCACCATCGCTGAACAAGGAATTCCATTAATTTCAATGTCAACCTTATATGGACTAACAAATGCTACGCGCTCCCTGTGCACTTTATTGTTCTTGCAAACGTTCTTAATGTGGCCCACCTGTTTACAGACGAAACATTTTGCGCTTTTAAATTAACAAAATTTAAATGCGTGGATGGCACCACAACCAGAACATTTCTTAAAACCCGAGAAATCCTTCCGACCGGGGCTGCCTGACCGCGAATCCGTTCTTGAAAACCCTGGTTTTCCCCTAGAACCAGATTGCTGACCGCCCGACGTTCTTTTCCCGATAGCACTTACGAATCTACCTACAGAACCCTCCTATTTCACCTTCAAGCCCAGATGGTCCAACCCGACAATACTTGTCGCTAGTTCCTCCATCTTAATGAACGAAAGACTGGGTCCCTCAAGATAAATTTTCTCTTTCGCTCTCCCCGGAATTAATCCTAGAGCAAACACATCTGCTAGATTAGCATCTAAACGCGTGCCGAACTCACAAAAGGTACTTAAACCGCGTAAAAGCACGGCGAAATTTTTTACCGTTTCCCCTTGCGATTGTTTTGCAGAAAAAAACAATTCCCGTTCTCTAAACACTGACTTAGGTTTCGCACAATGTTTTTCTAATAAATTCATTAACGTGTCGAACAACGTATCCAGGCCCGGACTGGCCAGGTCCGCAGGTCCGCGATCGCGGAGGGCCCCCGGCGCGAGGGGGCCCCGAAAGGGACCCACGAAACGTACAAAAAAAAAAGTTTGTCTTGTTAGTAGTTATAATGCCCGGTAAAAAATAAAAAGATGAAACTGACTCTATTTCAACAGTTCAACATTACAAAATTGTATATTTTAGACTGTGTGAGTATGAGTATTGAAGAAAGATTTTGCGCAAACAAAGACGTTTTTACAGGATTTATCTTGGTTGGACCCAGTACCGGATTATCCCTAAGGCAGAGTAGGCAACTGCTTAGGGGCCCTGCATCGGCTAGGGGCCCCGCGTCCCGAGAAAAACTGACTTGCTTCAGTTAGTGAGCAACGAAGTTTCGGAAAAAGTCAGTTTTCAAGATGTTTTCATTTTTTTATTAGAAACATTTACAGGTTAATAACATTAGGTACACGCATTAAAGAAAACAACAAATTATAATAATAATGAACTTATTACCCAATAAATAACTAATTTTCATATTATGCACAAACAATAAATAAAAAGTCTATAATTAAAACAAATATATAATCATAGCTGTATTTTACTTTTCTTTCCTTCTTTTTGTTGCAACATTACTTAGTATCTGAAGTGATTGAAGGTGCCGTGTGTGGTTTATATTGGCATTTGTTTTGTTTTATTTCTAATTATATGTTTAAAATATAAATGTTGTAAAAGCTTCAGTATGCACTACCTGTCTGCTTACTAAAATTCTTTGGGAAAGGTTGTCTGGAAGAGATCACTTTAGTGACAAGACGGCTCTTTGTAATAATTTTTTTAACTAGAATTTGAAATTTTTTTTATTTTTTTTTTTATTTGATTCACCTGATTTATACATGTGTGTTACATATTTGACTAATGTGGGCCTCACTGGGTGCTTTACCCGTGCTGAGGTCCCTATTTTACAGTTTGATATTTTTTTAAATTTTTTTTTTAATTTAAGATACATATAAAATAAAAACTAAAGAAAAAAGAAACTCAATAATAACATGTGAGAATTAAAAGAAAGTAAAATAGAGCAAAATAAAATAGAGTAAAATAACACTAAAATAAAACAATTAAATAAAACTATATAAATAGGATAGATACATATAAACCGATAGTGAAAGTAAAAGGGTTTTATATATTAGTGAGTATTGCAATGGTGTTTATGTCTATGTGTTTTTATTTTTTATGTTGTGATTTTTTTTATAGTTGCCTTTTTTGTTCTTTAATCCATCTTTTAATCTTGAGTGTGAAATTTTTTTTGTTTTATTCTTTTTTTAAATCGAGTGAAAGATGGTTGAACGCTTTTATTGCCTGGTATTTGTGATGTCTTTGTCCAAAGCTTGTGTTTATCGTCGGTGTTTTTAAGTTTTGTATGTATGCTTGTCTAACTGGTCTATTAATGGTTTGGGTTTGTTGTAGTTTGTGTTTTTGGTCAAAGATATAGTTAACAAGTGTTTTTATGTATAATTGTCGTATATCAAGTCCGTCGAACATGTTGAATATTTGGTCTGTGTCAGTCATTCTTTGTTTTTTTAGTATAACCTTTAAGATGATAATTTTTTTTTTTTTTTTATTTTATTTTTTTTTTATTTCATATATTTTTTATTAGTAACAGATATTTGGGTTTTTTTTGGCTACCACACTAGGCTAAGCCCGTGTTGTGGTAGTCGTACATTTAATATTTTAACATTTCAAAAAATATTAAGAAATACTTAAAACTAAAGAGAAAAAAAAGACCATATTTTAAAGAAAAGTAAAAATGAAAATTCAAATTCAAATTTTGAAATACAAAAATTAATAATAAAAATTAAATGTTAAGAACTCAAGTGTTTAAAACAAAATTTTAATTTGTTTTCAATTAAAACACTTTTGTACTTTCTTCCACTAATTTATATTTCACCAGGACCGGTTTCATCCTATTACGGACATTTTCAGACTGGTAGTTGAAATTCTTATGCTACGGTATTTATACACTCTTAGGTAGGGGTACACAACATTGTCTCTATATAATGAATATTTCTATTTTGTTAATTTTAAGGTATTATAAGTTATTTTGTTAATTTTAGGTACATACAGGTAATTATAAAGTTTATTATTAAAATTATGAATGATGTTACATATTTAATATTTTTACTTCAAATGAATATACATGAATTTATATAATTTAAAAGGTTTGTGATTACTGATATTTTATTTTGGTAATGTTGGGTTATTCCCTACTTGTTGCTTAGGGCTTAATTGACAAATATTGATGCACTGTGGTATTTATTATTATTAGGGTTCTCCGTGTATTTGGGTTATTACATTTTTAAATTACCCCACTGCTCTCTGAAGTAAATTTATTCTAAGTGAATTATAATGGGTATATTAATGGTGATTGAGCATTATGTTCCAACTGTTTATGCATGACGTATTTTCGATCTATTTTCTTCGTTAGGCGATTAATTTCTAGTGATTCTAACCTGTCTAATTTTTGTCCTTTGTTGCAAACATGAAGAATTTTGACATCTCTATCTTTATCAAAATTTTTTTTAACAATATATATTTTTGTTTCTACGTATGTATGTGTCCTTTTATGTGCAATAAAGGGTTATTGTATTTTATTGTATTGTATTCGTTTTCTTTGTTAAATGGGGTGATGGCATATCTTTTGTAACGTAGTAAAAGAACAGATTAATTATGAATAAAATTACGTTTTGGTAGAAAAAAGAAAAAAAATTGGAAGTTAGAGAAGGGTAAAGTGCAGTGGCGGACTAAACCCGTCAGAAGCCCTGGGCGGAAAAGTTGAATGAACACCCCCCCCCCCCCCCTCCTTAGTGAAGTTGATGTAATTTTACAAGTTTTTTATTCAGTTCACACGGGCCTCTGACTCTGGGGGCCTCTAAACGCCACCATGTTCCCTTGATAAAATCCTAAACAAGGCTTTAAGGACACTGCAAAAAAAATATTTTTAATTCATTTTCTGAAAGATGCATTCGTTAATAATGCTCTCACTATTTGGGGAAATTGGTAAAATTGATGGAGATACAGCATTTTATATGACCCGTTTTAAACAGTTTGTATGTTAAATTATCCTCAGCGAAACTTTGAAAGCGTTTTTCTCGAAAGTTTTTTAACACGTTTTTCAACCTGGTTGACAACATATTTAAAAAAACTATACATTCGATTTGCATGCACCAAGTAACGGAATATGTTTTCCTAGGTAGTCAGAGGGAGTTTTTTTTTCGATTTTATTTTTATTTTTTTATTTTTCATGAATTGAAAAATGCGATTTTAAGTTATGATGTTCACAAACATCAGAAATAATATTGTTTGCGAGAAAACCGATTTACAATTTTTTATTCTCGAAATATACTTGAATCGAGCGTGAGAGCCGGTCGCTTGAAACGCTGTACCTTCGTTAGTTTTGCTCCGATTTATTTGAAATTTTGACACAATACTCAATATACTGACATGTTTTACATTCAGAAAAAAAATAAAGTTTTAAAACCTTATCCACCTACCCTAATAATAAAGTCAACAAAAGTTGAAAATCATAATATTCGTATAAAAACTTATCTGAATTTCTTCTTCTTTATATCAAAAATTACCCCGGACCCCCCGTTTTCTGCAGCCCCCCCCCCCCCCCCCCATCCCCACCCCACGTTAGGGGGCCCCTTTACAGGTTTTAGCGGAGGGCCCCAAATGGTCCCAGTCCGGGCCTGAACGTATCTGTGACCTTGGTAGGAAAACATAAATTAATCACAACCGAGAGTGTTTCCGCTTCGAGGGAACCCAACAAATACGCCCTTTTTCTGGGCAGCATCTAATTTTACGGTTTTCGCCTCATCACGGATCAATAGGAACTGTTCTAGCCGGAGTCGGAAAATTCCCCAATCGTCGCGAATATGGCAAAACCTCGGAATACCGCTGGTCTCCATAATTACCCGCACCCGAACCAACAGTGACTCAGCAAAAAAAACAAAACACACGGCCCGACGACAATAACCTCCGAAGGACAAACTACTTAACTCAACACAAGGGTCCACGGCGATGGCTGCTTGGCAAGTTAAAGGTTTTCCTCTTGATCGGATTGATTGATCGTCTTCCTTCTTACAGAATTTTGTCTGGAGTGACTGACTTCCTTCCTTCCTTCTCAAAAAAAATTTTTGTCTGGAGTGACTGACTTCCTTCCTTCGTGATCGGATTGATCGTCTTCCTTCTTACAGAATTTTGTCTGGAGTGACCGACTTCCTTCTTGCAGAATAAGGGATTCCGCCTTGTACTTCCTTCCCAATTGCCGCTTTTCTCGTTTGAGAAAAATAACTGCCGAGTCACCCAAATTTTTGTGTGAACACTCGACTGCGCCTTATTCAAAATAACTCCTGTTTCGTATATCAACCGGCTGCGCCAAGTTGTAATGTCCGCGACAATTACAATCTCTATTTATTAAAAGGTCTCGTTATACGAAGTTGATTATTTATTATAAGTCAATTATGGAATAGTACAATGCTTCCTCTAGTGAGGATAAACGCGGAATGGTGGCAGCCTGCCGAACTGTGAGCTCCTCGGCAGTCCCCACCACCACCTTGTAGTCGGGCGGGATCGGAAGCCTTCGGCTACGTTCGGCACCCGGGTAAAGGGTACCACAGACACTACAATTACCAAGGATCAATATATAACACAACGACTGTCTGGACATGGGGAATTCAGAGGGAAGTTCTGCTGAAACAAAATTGTTAGAATAAGAATTCACCGCAGTATTAATAGGTTCAACATGAATTTATTTATACAAAAATTACTAAAAATTTAAACTCTTTCTAGTTACTATTTATTTTAGGGAAATAAACAGTTTACAATTGGATTAATTCATACATGAGAAAAATATACATTAGAACTGAGAAACCAATTATAGATTTCCTCATTATACTATTACTAGCTGGTTCCCGGCATGCGTTGCTATGCCATTTAATAAAGAAATAGTTTTTTCCCTGCGTGTCCTTTCCCATTCTTCCCGTCCCCCTTCCGCCTACCCTTCTTCTCCCGCGTCCCCTTCCCCTCTCGCGTTCCCACTCCGCCTCCTCCACCTTCCCTCTCCCCGCTCCACTCCCCCCCCCCCTTCCCCCGTATCCCCCTCACAAGTTCCCCTCCCCCTTCACCGCTCCCGCGTTCCATGCATTCATTTCCGGTACATTTAGCTTTCAAACAGCTCGCTTGGCACATATTGCAATTTTTTAAACAAATTTCATAATGCCAGAGCTCACCAGTAGTTTTATACAAACTCTTTCCTGACAATAACGAACACAGAAAAAAAAGAATTTTTCAATTTGGTGCAGTCGTTCGGAAGTTATGCACGTACATACATTTCGGCGATTCATTTTTATTTATATAGAGAGATAGAGAGATATAGAGATAGAGATAGAGATAGAAGATATAGATATTGTGTCCAGAAATTAAACAGTAATCTTGCAACTAAAATATTATTAGGACGTAAATAGTACAAAATATATGTCATTACATAATATATCATTACATTTATTCTGTTTTGTACACATTTAATACATTTTTAATGCACTCTTCACACAGTTTTTATATTTATTTTCGTCACAATTGAAAATATCTATATCAGATAAAATGTTATCATATTTATGTTGAAGACAAGGCAAGCATTTTGGTTTGAATTTATTTTACAGTGTTTTTCTTTAAAAATATTACACGAATGTGTGATTTTTATTGCACTATAAGTAAAATCGACAACCATAAAACGGGCATCAGCCTAGCATGGTGGTCGAAAAATCCACTAATTAAGAGCCTGCAACCCGGATTTCTACCGATTTATTACATATTTCCCTTAAACACGGTAAGTTTTAAAGCTCTTATAAAAAATATATGTTATTCTTGCAGATAATATCTAGACTTTGCCCGCGCCGAAACGCAAATTATATAAAATTCCTTCGATAGAAAAAAATCGCAAAGTATGCTCCAAAAATTATTATAAACACGTTTGTTTCAGTTATTTTACAAGTTATATGTATGAAAAAATTCACAGTGTTTCATTAAATGCTGTTTAAGATGCCCACGAGATTTTTGCTCTATTTTAAACGAGTCATGTTTTAATAAACATTTTCGCAATTTTCGCATCGATTTTGTCGCCGTAAATGTTAGCGCTCTCCTCTAACATTCGTAATTTCGTATCTCTCCATCTTCTTCTTTTCGATCCCGGTTGCAGAGCCTTTATGTAACCATAAAATTTTATGCAATGAATTAAGAAAAATTAAAAAAAAAAAACTTCACAGTCTCTTTCTATTACCCCATTCAAACTGCGCTTGCGGTAATACCGATCAAACAGCCGAGCACATTCTGTGGCACTGCGAGATTTTGGAGGATGCCCGAGAGGAAATGCTGGATAGCTTGCAAGGGACTCCGAAACTAGCTTCGAGAACGCGGATCTCGTTTCGAATAAGGTGAATTTTGAGTGCTAGTGTAAATATACGAAAATCTGGGTTGAGAGATGGCCTGTTCTTAGAGTCGCTGACTAGTTGTAAAATCTTGAAGATACCAGATGTATCTGCTCCTGAACACTGTTTATTTTAGATTTCACTTGACTTACACCGGGGATGTGTTATTACGATACCAGTATATTATTTTGTTGTATTATATTCTGTGTTTTCCGGTTCCTATGCCAAGGAACTCTGTTTTGATTTAACCTTTATTATCTATTTTATTATTGTGTTTGTTTCGTTTTTTTTTGTTCTCTTTCTTTTCAGTCCAACAGTCTCCACTTTGCATAGTTCAGAAGGCTGAACAGAACTAAACCTTTTTGTTTAATAATGTCTTTTTCCCCAATTGGGGGTGCGCTAGACCTCGTCCTTGTATCGAAAGGAGTCGGACGATGACGGCACGGTACCCACTAAAATCATTTGCGCCACCCCTAGCAACATGTGCAGTGTGTAGGCTTAAGGTTTGGGTGGGTGACCTCGGCTCCCCATTGCCCTGCTTCTGGCTTATTGATGCTAAAGGGTCAACAACCTTAGGGTCGTCGGGCATTACCCCCTAACCTCTCATTTACTTTTCTTTAAGGCACCACTGAGGAACCGGCTAAGGGGCGCGGAAGCGGAGTGTGGTTCATAGCTAGATATAAGGTCATGCGCATTCTTGCTGGGACTGCCAATCGATTAGAGAGGAATCCCACCTGTTTTTCAGCGCTATACCTTTATTATTTATTTATGTGCTATGTCTTCCTCCCTACAGGTGCTTGTAAGATACGCTAGATACAATCACCCAGCGCTTGCCTCCTTGTGGACTATAACCAGCCTGTCTTGTCTACAGTCATAATAACACTTATTGTATCTTGATTTCCCGCTAAGCACTTGCATACTGCTTACCAACAATGTATGCAGGGACATTGGAGGTCTAGATTCGCTTAAAATTAAATTTAGTTCATTCATTCAAAAAAATTAGAGTCCTAGCGAGAGCCTTGAAGGAGTAACCATCTGTTACTTATACCAGGGCGGGTAAGTGGTGGATCACTTCCAATGATGATAACTTCCTTTTTTAGAGTTCAAAACACTTTTTTGTTTCTGTCGAGAAATTTATTTCACAAAAAATCTTTTAGAGGATTGACAACTGGATCAAACAACACTTAGAAACGTATTTAATGCAAGTACAGCCCGGTCCCCAACTCTGACTTTACTAGGTAACCCTAAATTTCTTTAACAAGATCTTTTACAGCAAGAAAAATAGAAAAAAGGATTATAATAAACTTAACTTTTTTATTAGCAACCAGTGTGATACCCCACCACAGAAAACAATAATTATCTGTCGATATTAAAGGAAAATATTGTTACCGGAGGCCTCTGACGGCAGAGTTGGAAACCGGGATTTCTGATGGATAATTAATCAAACTAATTAAGTATGATGAACAGACAATAGATGTCACTCATTCTATGATTCATTGAAGTTTTAACACATCATACATTCATAATATGGGGTGTGTAAATAACCCCAAAACTATCATGGCATAGTACCCTAAAATTTACTTGATTGGTGAATCTACTCGCCGACAAATTATATCAACTAAATAATGGCAAAATAACCACTAGTCTAAAATGCACAACAGCACACAATGCACAAAATGCAGACACTAACCTTGTTTAGCGGCGCTGTTACATAGGCGGCCTTTTAGATGTTTCCAGTCGTTCACAAGTCCACAATTCTATAATATTTTATGACGGACATCACCTACGTTAAGTTGATCCGGAGGCAGTAAAATTCACAATGAGACAGATCACAATGATTAGGCAGATTGTTTTGACCTTTGTTTTTGACCTGTTATAATAAAATTTTAATTAATTAAATATTGTATTCAAAAGGACACTTCAGCGATATCTATGGTCCAGTTGTCGTCATATGTTAGAAGTTAACTTGAGTACAATTCTCCCGTCTGGAACCAATATTATAATATAAATGTACAAGCTGTTGAAATAATACAAAACAAATTTTTACGTTTTCTACATTTTAAAATGGGTATTCCAGCAATTATGTTGAACTACAACACTATTTTAAATGATATGAATATGCTCAAATTTTCAGACAGAAGAATTTTCACTGACTTGGTATTTCTGTATAAAATTCTAAATGATTTAGTTGATAGTCCGGTATTGCTTGAATTGATAAACTTCGAAACTCCACTACGTAATACTAGACGTCAGAAATTCTGGAACTAACTACCATGTGTATTCCTTTTTGCCCAGAATACTAATGGAAGGAAATAATTATACCAAGTCAGTGGACATCATCCATTTATCTGTAAACAAATACAAAATACTGTTACTGAGGCAGTTCAGTTATGTACAATAAATCCTTTATATTTCTTTATAAAAGAAATATTTACCAATTATATTTCTTTGTAAATGAAATATACAGTATTTATATTTTATTTAATCACAGTGTAGTTTGTAAATTTCAACTGCAAAAGCCCCGAAAAGGGCGTAAATAAATAAATAAATAACGCAGTTCACGAGCACAATACAAATTAGTGTCCCTAAAAGCACACAGTGACCGTCAATTTGGGATTAAATATTTTGATTTGTAATCGAGATTAAAAAAACGTGTTATGATGCCTAAATCCAATTTACCATAATAAAATCAAATTATTTCTATTTATTTCAGGGTTCCACTCGCTTGGTCAACTACAGCGTTGACTACAGCAGCCTGGGTCAAGACATGCTTTACGGAGATTTCATAGGCCGGGTGATCCTCGTTAAGGATGATGAACGAAAATTATGCCTCGAGTTTTATGCTGAAATTAAACCTAAATCTAAAGTAATAAAATTATAATCACCAAATTTGTAATGTCACGCGGAATACAGCAAAATAAAATAACTTGCGGATTATTGTATTTTTTAAATATATCTATTTGAATTTCACTATTGTTTTCTTGATTGAATGTATAAATGTATGAATTAAATGGAATCTTGGAAGAGGAAATTAATTCACTTCTAGACTCGATGTCGTTGTGTTACAGTGTATTCTGTCAACTTTAAGTGACCATCATAATATACACATACGTGCGCACATGCACATTTTTCTGAGAGTCATTTTTCTTTTTTCATTGCTTTGATGGTTACATAGTTTGGGGATTTTTCGATCACCAATCTAGGCACATTTCCGTGTTATGGTGGTGGAATGACCTTATATTTAAACATTTACAGCAGTTAATACATATAAATCATCATCATCATTACATCATTATTTCATCATCATCATCATTATCATCATCATCATTACATAGTATAAAATGAAGTCGCTCTAAAGAGATGTGCGCGTTAATTTTTTAAACTACGCAACGGATTTTCATACGCTTTTCACCAATAGATAGAGTGATTGAAGAGGAATGTTTATATGTATAATACTTGTAAATTATATTAGAGAAAAGCCGAGAAATTCAAAGAAAACATATTTTTGTGCGATTTAAAACGGCTGGCGGGCCGTACCATGGTCACTTTTGAAATTCGTTCTACGGAAGAAATTGGAAAATAGATTTCCTAGAGTAAGTAGGTATTTGATTTTCCCTTTTCAAATATCCAGTGTTGCATTGCAAGCATTGTGTAATTAGTGGCGAGTTAATTAGTTTATATATATAATACATGCTTATTATAGTGGAGAAAAGCCGATAAATTCAAATATTCAATTCAGGCAGCGGGCAGCAGGCAAGCGGGTGGTGTGGATTTTATAAAGTTTAGGTAATGGCGTTGTGTTTCGTTAGCCACAGCAACGTGTGGCCGGGTCTGCTAGTATAATATATAATATAAAAATGATTCGCTGAATGTGTTGCTAAGCGCATAACTTTCGAACGACTGCACCAAATTGGATAATTCTTTTTTTTTAGTGTTCGTTATTGTCAGGACAAGGTTTTTATAAAACTTCAGGTGAGCTCTGGAATTATGAAATTTGTATAAAAAAATTGCTATTGGTGGCACGCGAGGAAGCGGCTATTGCTATGGAAAGCGGGAGGGAGGAAGAAATGGGGGAAGGGAACCAGGGAAGGGGGAGGGGAACCTGGGAGGGGGGAGGGGAACTCGGGAGGAAGGTTCGCAGGACGGGGTAAGGGGGGAGGAGTGGAGTGGGGAAAAGGAAGGTGGAGGTGACGGAGAACGCGAGAGGGGAAGAGGACGCAGGAGAAGAAGGAGAGGCGGAAGGGGAAAGTGACGAATGGAAAGGACACTCAGGGCGAAACAATTTCTTTATTAAATGGCATAGCAACGCATGCCGGGAACCAGTTAGTATATAATAAATGTCGGTACTCTCCAATCGGGATTTGGCTCAAAGGTAAACTTTGATGACTCCAGTGCCTAGGAAGTAAGTTTTAATCCTCCGTCAAAAAAATTTCAAAAGACATTTAAAAATAAATGTATCGCAGAAATCAACCCCAAACGAATACCAAACAAATGCAAACACACAGCAGTATTATTGAACTTCGTACTTTAAATCTCTAACCGAAAAATAGTCATGTGACAAGTGACAACTAAACTTCCTCAATACTTAAAAGAGTTGAAATTATGGCTGAACAATATAGATGTTGAAACATTATTTATTTAATTTATATAGCTTTATGTTTCTCAAAAGCTTCACTTATTATACGCTGTGGTGACGAATTATCCTTCGCCATCAAAAGAAGATACGAGAAACATCTCCTAATATTCGCGTGCATCGGCAAACCTACTTGTCTAGGTACGTTCCTACCTATACTGGCCACGACGCACTTTCTCGCCTGCCGCGCCGATAAATGATAATATCGCCACCGCCTAGAAAGGTCTAGATTTTATAAGCCGCCTGAATATTCGGCACCGCGTATGTTCCCAGTGTGCACATTGCCGGCGAATGGAACATTACTCCACCGGTCGCGCTGATATATAAAGCGACTAAACTCGGCGCTAGCTAAGTCAGTCCCGATCCGTCAGTCAACGCTTGTCCGCCAGCACGGAACCGTCTAGACGTTGTACAGACGCTATGTGATTTACACGCATTCTCCAGCGCAGCATCTCGGACCCTCCGTAACACCTTCGAGGCTCTCATCCACCACCGCTGTCTCGCAGTCCGGTCTGCCGCACCACGACTTGAGATGTCTTCTCCCGCAACACATAAAGCCCGCCGTGCTTTCTGTTCGGGAAGTAACTCGATCTCCGGCAATCCGAAGCCTGTCATGTTTCGCTGCCGCAGAGATTCTCCTCATCGCCTCACAAGGTCTTCTTCCTGCCATGCGTGTGACTCCAGCTCACCGAAGTCACAGCCGTCATCTCCGTCCTCATGACGTCGAGCGACCGCCTGGAACTGGTCAGCATCTACCACTCTAGTTATCTGAAGAGACGTTATCTTCACCACTGCAGCTTCCCGACCATCATCACATCTTACAGCGCACCATCACTGTCCGCTCTTCTGTCTACGCCCCTGGCTCATTGACTATCGCTACGTAGCACAATAAAGACGACTCACATTACATCGACTGACGACTTTTATTTATCTCCCGTCTCTACCGATACGGACCGGTCCCTCAACGCTCTACAGTTTAGTACAGCGTGGACCCCTAGGAGATTAAGCACAATTTTCAAGGACCCCCTTAATAAAAAAACCAACAATAAATTTCGAACCATTTTTGACGTGAAAACTATTTCAGCATCGTTATGATTTGAAATTCGATGAAACGAAAAATAGCGACGCAAAAAAGAGAAACACATTCATCCATAGGATTTAGCCTATGAGAGAATAAGATAGTGTAATCGGTCTCCTCTTTGTGCAGTGCTTCGTAGCCTCCCCACTTTTGTCTACTTTAGTTTTCTAAAGGTTTCACTTCTACCGCCTGTGAATTGCACATTCTGATATTTTTTTAGTAAGTAGATACTACAAATACAAAAAAAAACTTTTTTTATGAAAATCGTTAATAATTAACGTACAACATTCACTTTAATTAACGCCATTAACGGTTGATGTTTTTTGCAGCTAAATTTGTAGTTTTCGAGTTGATGTTGCTAGTAAATTGTAATCTCGACGACCTCCGTAGTCCAGTGGATAACACTCTTGACTCACAGTCCGGAGGTCGCGGGTTCAAACCCGGCATGCGCAAATAAATTTTATTTCATTAATTTATGTTATTTCACAATTAATTCATTTAAAATAATATATAGTATATTTGCGGCATGTTCCAGAGTGGAAGATACTATCAGTATCGCCCTGGTGTAAGACCACCATTCAGAATTGAAACGTTGCTTGAAAATGGCTTTAGCCGTGTTTGGTGACCAGATCTGAATAGCCAGGTACTTCCCAACCTTCCTCTTCCCCACCTCCTTCCCCTCCCCACTACCTTCAGCCTCACAACATACCCCAATTGGGGATGCCATAGTCTCACTGGCTCCAGACGGGAGCAGTTGAGATTCTTGTGCGGTTATTCACTGTAAAAAAAAAAAAAATCTCAAATCGGATTCCACTTGTAATCTGGTTCCGTTGTTTTTTTTTAGTATAAACAAGAGCGGAGAATGCCTAATAGCATCTAGACGTTAATTTGGTTATGGAAGCCACTAAAGAAGACGCTGTCATTCAAAGCGTAATGACTTGTTTAAGGCAGGGGTGGCCCAAGCGGATTAATCGGATTAGTCGCGAAGATGATTTATGGAAATATTGGATAAAAAGAAAAGAACTTTTGATTGTTAAGGATTGTTTATTTTGGCAACATAGGAGTATTGTTCCAAGTTCATTGCATAAAAAAGTGTTAGAGCTCGTGCACCGTTCACACTTAGGTATTGTGAAGATGAAAGGGTTAGCAAAAGGGTATTTTTGGTGGACGTCGCTGAGCAAAGATTTAGAGAAAATTGTTCAGGAATGTCCAGAATGCGCGTCGACGAAACAATCTTCTCCAAAGAGTCAATTATCGGTATGGCCTAATTCTGGGAAGGTCTGGAGTGCGTTACACCTTGATTACAGTGGGCCGCTGGCAGGGAAAATGTTTTTGGTCGTCTGCGATTCGTTCACAAAATGGGTCGACTGTATTGAAGTTCAATGGGCAGATTCAGCTAATACTATATTTGAATTGAGAAAATTATTTACAAATTTTAGCTACCCTGAACTCATAGTGTCGGATAACGGAACATCTTTTACGAGCAAGATTTTCAAACAATTCCTTCGGGAAAACAATATCAAATTCATGTCATCCCCAGTTATGCACCCAAAAAGCAACGGTCTCGCTGAAAACTCAGTGAAAACTACTAAAACTACTACTACTATATGTTATAGTCAATCCTCGAAGCTCCGGCGCTTCTAGGTTTGACTAGTCAATCCTCAGGTCTGACTTGAAGGCCGACTGATTGGCTCGAAGGCTTTGGTCAAACCTAGGATAAACCAGTCATTCCGCGAAGAGACTGCATATCGACCTTTGACTATGACATATATATATTTCATGAACTCTTCGTAGGTGGGAATTTTATTTTTTATTGGATATTGTTCCCAGCGCATTCTGGTTTCACTATCCAATTTTGTTGACGAAATATAAATTAATAATATATCCCAACTTTGAGTATGTAGATATAGATTAGTTAATGCCTTTAATTGTAATTCGTCATCATCGCAACATTTAAAAAGAATTATTTGTAATCAAAATCATAAAATTTATAATTGCCAAAAAATTTTTAATTTAGGAATAAAAGATAGATTGGCAACAATACGTCATTTGAGAGCTTGTCTGAAACGTTTGTCAGTGTGACATAAATTTCAAGATTGCAAAAGTAAATTTAACTGTCGCAAATGTGGTATGAATTCACACAATACTTTGTTACATTTACAAAATGAGGATAAAATGCCAAATCATCAAGGAAGCGACACTTCTTCTTCTGTAAGTCCTAACTTTTTTTTACATATTATTATTAATTATACTTATTTTCAAAATAGATACATTTTTTTATTACACTTTCTCTAAACTGACAAGCGGCGACATCTCTGATCCATTGTAGCCGATCATGATAATTTAGCAGTTTTTTTAATAATTCATTTCCGTGTCTCTTCTAATACAAAAAGTGTATCAATCACCATTCTTGTGATATAATTATTTTTTCGAACAAATAAAAAACATATTGCAATGTCTAACCAAGGTTACTAATCATTAACATGATTTTACTTAATAGGCCACTTGCGTCAAATTTTTTTTATTTTTTTTCCGGTTTAGGCAAATTTTCTAAGACATTCCGTATTTTTTTTAATCGTATTTTTGAAACCCTGGCAATTTTTTGAAAATTTCAATCCGAAAAATCACACCATTTTTTATAAACCGGAAAGACGGGACATAATTTTATAGGTGCTAAAAAACGATAATTACATAGCCGAAAATCATTTAAAAAAAGAACGTTTTCCACAAGTAAGGGCACAGGAGAATAACGAGGCAAACCAAAAATATTACATCTCATAAATATTTTTTTCCTCAATCCATCTTATTGATCATAAATCATTATAATGTTCAACGTCTATATTACTAAATCCAATGTAATATACTTGTACTTGTAAATTATAATAATAATATTATAAAATTTAATTTTGTTAAAATTAGCACCACTACCATTATACCTCTAAAACACGTACCGACCGCGTAAATTGTACGGGGTTCTCTTCACAACATCTGTCAAAAATTCAAACCAAATGATACGTTCGCAGAGAACAAACAATAAATCTAGTGAACGAATTCAAAAATTCGCCTGAAATCAAGTGTTGCAATATTAAAACAATAAATTAGTGTGGTATTTTACAAAATTAAAAGGAACGTTTTCGGAGACGGGACATTTTCATGTAGTGACGTCACGGGCCCAAATAGTCGATTTATTTATTTAAAAAAAAAAAAAAACTGTACATTTCTAAAAGTTTTTACTAACATTTTCGCAATCTTAGTAAAAAAAATCTATCCACACGATTTTTTCCAAGTCGTTATGAAATCCATGCAAGTGGCCTATTCCCTAATTAAGTACCAATTATTATAAACTGTACAATTATTATAATTTTTTGCTTTGTGTTATTTTTATATATCAGATAAATCGTGTTACTTATCCGCAAGCGCATGTCATGCAAAGTACTTAACAAATAAAATGGTAAGTATTAGTACTGGACGTTGACGATGACGATTGACCAACGCCAACGTCGTTATCGTTGGCAATTTTCAACTGTTGAAAATAGCTGTTGAAAATAACGTCGAAATTGACACAACTATAATAGGAGATTGACACGATACTAACAAAAAAACAAACAAAAAAATATATCAAAATCGTATTAAGGAATCCCTTTTAACGTGTGGTTCCCCGAATCATTGATTTATTATTAATTATTATTATCTCTATGCCCCACGCCCCACACACGTAATAATAATCCTATAATAAAGTTGAAAGTTGAAACTGTTGGAAGACTTTGGCTTCGGTGTTGAAAATATTACCCGTTGAAATATTATGTCGTTGAATATATATTTTGCTTGTCACTGATAAATTCGCTTGTTGCTTGGCGCTACGGATCGGCCGTATTGGGCGGGAAAATAAAAAAAACGTGCAATAGGTACGTACATTACCAAAAGACCATTTAAAATATTGAGTAATGTTGTTCTCAAAGTACAAAATCTTAACCCTTTTTATTTATTAGGCGGTTGAATCGTTGACTGCGTTGAATAATATTCGCATGTAGGCATTATTTTTCAACTTTTGGCGCTAATTATTTTCAACAGCGTTGGACGTTGAAACAATATAACTATTGTTTCCAACGGCTAGTTATATTTTAATTCAGTACTAGTAAGTATATATATTGGCATGTTATTTAATCGTTTAATTTAGTTTGTTCCGTTTGGTTACCATGTTCAGAAAAGAATTTCTACGAGTTTGGTGTCTACTGACATTTTACCAAACAGCATTTGTCTGTTATGAAATTCCGATGATGGCATGTATTTTTTAATATTTGACTTTCAATTTTGTTTTTTTTTTTCAAAGAAATAATGAATGAATGAACGAAATGGAATCTTGGAGGTGGAAATTAACCCACTTCCCGACATCTGATCGAGGTTAAACTCGGAAGATAGACTCGTTTTTTATATTTATACATTATTCACACTTTCTGTTCTATTTTACATTATTCTGTTCTATTTTACATTATTCTATTCTTATTTATACATTATTCACACTTTCTGCGAAAATCACGCGTTCACACGTGTGATTGGTGGCATTATATTTAAGATTATATAGCATTTAAATCTATGAAATAAATCTCATTGGCATTATCGGTAAATCGGTAGTATCCAATTGGGATTTGGCTTAGGTGTTGGCGCCGTTAGCGGTATTCACATATTTTAGTCAAGCGCAGAATTTGGTATGAAGGAGATAAAAAAATGGCTAGACAAAAATCTTCTTACCCTAAACACCTCGAAAACCAAATTTTTAACATTCAGTAAAACCAATATTGGGCAACCAAAAACCGTCCCGCTTTTACATCTGTATCCATCTACTACATTACAAACCACAAACTGCGACTGCGAAAAAATTGAGCACTCGGATAGTATTAAATATCTTGGTTTAACAAGTTATAAAAGAAAAAGAAAAGTATCAATCAAATTTTTTTAGAAAACCGTAGAAGACATAAATATATGTTTTCATGCCCAAAATTAAACACTTCCTTCGCACGATTTTTTTATACTTATCAAGGAAGACTTATTTTCAACCGACTACCGGATGAAATTAGAAAAATTAATGATAAAATCCAATTAATAAACACTGTTAAAAAATATTTTAAAGATAATCTCAAAAAAAAAAGTTTCCGACTAATCTAATCTCAAGAATAACTTATAACTCAGTTTCCTAGTGATACTCCATTCTTGCAAATAAGTTAAATTTTGTTTTGTTTTTAACAACTAATTACAATAATTCTAGATACATTATCCAAATAATAAAATTGTTTGATAGTTGATAAATACTTATAATTACATAACACCGAACTTACAACTTATTGTTTTTTTTTACATTCATATTGTAATTTAAGAACTTATGATATAATATAGCATTTAAAAAATGTAGATTAATTAATTAATTCCAGACACAAGCTAATGCTTCCATGGAAGAGTGGTATTAATTGAGATATTTGAACATGAACATGTACGCAATTTATTACCCAATCTAAATGTACATTATATTTTATATGCCAAAATAAAAAAATAGAAATAAAAAAAAATAAAAAAAATGAAAAAAACAGTGGATTGCAAACTAAAATAGGAACTTCACATAAATTCACTTGTAATGAAAATCCGGAAACAAACATACATTTTTAAAACGATTAGAAACATTATGTCACCTAAACTATTAAAAGATGTATATTTTTCGCTTTGTCAAAGCATTTTAATTTATGGTATATCGGCACGGGGTGGAGCCGCAGACACATACATTAAGCTACTTAATACAGCTCATAAATCATTATTAAAACTATGTTCAAAAAACCATATCTTCATCCCACTGAAAATCTTTTAATTAAAAATTAAATACTTGATATCAGGAAGCAAAAACATATAAAAATTTTTTTTTATCCAAATTGCATAAAATCGTCACCTTACCACATATCTTACTCCCAGAACACTAGAGCTAAATCTACAATCATTTACAAGTGCCAAAAATTAAATCCACTCTTGCTAAAAAACATGAATCTTACCTTGCACCTTCCATATTCAACATTTTCTTCAAAAAAAACACAACATATAACTAAAACCAACAGAAAACGTACATATAAAAACTTTAATACGTGGTTAATGAACATAAAAAGGACTTGCATTAACAAGTTACTTGCAAACCGACCGTGTTAATTTTTTATACGTTGTATGTTTTTTGTTTTTTTTATGTTTTTTTTTTTTTTATAGCGACTATATAGAAAATTTTTTACATACAAAATGTATTGTGAAATTAAGTATAAAATATTGTATTTCTTAGTCCTCCTCACTAGGGGGTCCTGTGCCGAGGCGGACTAAAGTTATTTAAATATAGTTCATTTGTCTTCTATGTCGTTTTTAGCGTCTTCGCTGGGGTTTTCTCATTGACCTCTTTAAGCCATATTTTTATTCTCGATTTGTATTCAATTGGATTTTTTATTAGTTTTATGTCTTGGGGAAGGATGTTATGGAGTTTTGTTGCAAAGTATGTATAGTTTCTTTGGCCAAATGTGGTTTTATAACTTGGAATATTTTTTATATCATTTTTATTCGATCTAGTGTTATGCATTCACGGTCTAGTAGAGGATTCATTATTTTTGAAGAGCTTCAATAATATATTTTTGGCATATATTTGTTGTACATTTGGTACTTCAAAGTTATTGAAAATTTCATTTGAAGGCGCTCTAATTGGTACTTTCAATATGGTCTTTATGATTCCTTTTTGAATCGTATTCAGGCTGTGTAGGTACGTATGTGTAGCAGATCCCCATCCTATGATTCCATATTCAATTCGAGAATGACATAACGCGTATGAGACCTTTTTCATATCCCTTTAATTTAACACGTTTCTTAGATTTTTAAAGAAATATATAAGGCTTGTGAGTTTTTCCGTAATACCTTTGATGTGTAGGTCCCATCTAAGATTTTCGTCAATTATTACTCCGAGATATTTTGTGTTTTTTCTATGACGGGGCAGTAACATTGTATATTATTTCCATGGCATTCATGTAATTTTAGTTCTAGTGTTTTTATTGGTTGGCCCCTTGAGTTCATTGAAAATGTTATATATTTTGTTTTGCTTATATTAATGTTATTAATGTTGTTATTGAAACATATATTAAAATTTAAAAAAAGAACTTTCACACTAAAAAATGGCCAATTATTTTATATATGTTGTAATATTTTATATTTAGATTATTTTATGTAGGTAATCTTTTGTATTTTTATTTAAGTTTTTCTTTTATACTTTGTGTTTTTATTTAAGTTTTTCTTTTGTACTTTGTTTTTTTATTTATTATCTTTTGAATTTTTATTTACTTTAATCTTTATATGTAATGATAGATACTGCTACCCGGCTCAGAACAGATATTGTCTAGTGAGTCGGGTAGCGCACATATCTGTAAATAACTATTGAAGTTAATAAACGGCCGGGTTACCGGCAAATTAAAAAAAAACTCCCTGGGGAATCTTCAGTCACCAAAAAAGTTGATAATAGATGTGTTGTTGGAAAAAAACTTTGGTTTTTACGGGCTTATTTTTGTTATAGTTGTATACCACGTCCGCGGCTGCAACGCAAAACCTGCCTGTTTTAGCCATATTCGATCGAGATATTTCCTCTAAATCGGCCGTTCCTGAAATGTATCCAGCGTACTCGGTTATCTAATATATAAAATTCTCGTGTCACGGTGTTTGTTACCATACTCCTCAGAAACGGCTGGACCAATTTTGATGAAATTTTGTGTGCTTATCTGGTAGGTCTGAGAATCGACCAATATCTATTTTTCATACCCCTAAAAGTAAAGGGTGTTGCACTCCGAAGAAAATTATTTTCCCCATACATTTTGTATGGAACGAATTCTCCTATTTTGAAAGAACTGCAGCAATATTGTAAGGGGTATAATATTGAACTGTGAACCGGGGAAGGGGGGGGGGGGGGGGGGGGGGGGAGGGGGGAGGGGGGAAAGGAACTCATGAAGGGGGGTTAGCGGGACGGGGGAAGGGGAGAAGTGGAGTGGGGAGAGGGAGAGGGAACGCGAGAGGGGAAAGGATACGCAGGGAGAAACAATTTAGATCAAGGCATGGTATACGCAGGGAGAAACAATTTAGATCAATTCAGCTAATAAGTTGACAACGGCTTTTACATAATATAACATATTTTCGGCTTTTACATAATATAACATAGTGTATAGCAACAACATGAAAAATACAGCTCTATTGAGTTTGTAAAACAGAAAGAAATAGTTGAGAAAGGCATATGTAGATATTTAGATAACAAAACGAAAATAAATGCAACGATATTTAAATATTACAATATTGTAACAATGAAAAAATATATTTGTATATAATACATGCAAATAGCTTTTCTTAAAGAGGATAAATGATTTATTATTTCATACTTATATTTTATCAGCGAAACATTCCATAAATCTATGTGCGAAAACATATTGCCTAAGTTTTGTATTCTGTGAAGTGGTATATTGAAATGGGACATGGTCGTAGTATTGCCACAATAAAACGGTAGTACTGACCTTGTGTTTCTGGCTGGCACATTAAAATTTATGAGCGCTAAAACTTCATGGCTGTTAATTTTATTATGCAAGATTTTAAATAAAAATACTAGATCGAAAACAGTTTTTCTATCACTCAATTTTAATAAATTAGATAAACGCAGAAGATAGGTGTAATTTAATTGTTCTTTCGGTATTTTTAGTTTATAATTTAAAAAGATTTATTTATGAGAAATATTTTTTGTACTCTTTCTATTGTTTGAGAATGCACGTTATAATAAGGAGACCATACAGTTGAGTTATATTCAACTTGACTCCTCACTAGTGATGTATACAGAAGTTTTAATGATTTAATGTTGATAAAATCTTTAGCCACTCTTAGTACAAAACCTAACATTTTTAAACCCTTCTTTGAGATATTTTCAATGTGTGATATGAAGCTAAGTTTAGTGTCGAAAATAACACCTAAATCATTAATTTCAGCAACAGATTAGAGAATAATGTTACTGATCGTGTAATTGAAGTAAATTGGACTTTTTATTTTAAAAAATCTCATAGTTATGCTATTTTTTTTCCCTCAATATGTCTTTGGCTTGGTTAGAATTGTCAAGCGAAACTTTTAGGGGTCTGGGTTTGACTAAGGCGGCCAACTTCATAAAACATCAATGCGGGACACAGTGGCGTAGCGTAGGTGTCAGCAGGGGGGGGGGGGAATTCTTATTGGTGGAATCCTGTAAAGTAAAATATCTTTATGCACGCTTCACGCTTGATTTGGGGAGTAAGCTTTAAGCGTATAAGGGAGTAAGCGTTATGAAAAGTGTGATCGGGCGAGGTAAACGGTAGTTGAGAGGGAGATATAAGTTAGTGAAATTTTACTTCAGTCGTGTGGTCTAAACCACACTCGTTTTTTTTTACGACCTGACTTTGTTCCGTTTTTTATGACCACATAAATGAGAGAAAGAGTATTCTTTCAATATAAATCTTGTTTATAAATTATACCACAAATTTATAAATGCTATCTCGAAAAAAAATGTTATTATTTAATTTGTTGCTATAATCTGAACCCAAAACTGGTTTTAATTAAATCTGTATGCAGCGAATTAAAACTACACTCAGAACATGAAAATGGTTTCTCTTTGATTCTAGCAACACAGCCTTCATAGCCTTCAAATAGAATTTCGTAACTCCACCTTGAGTAAGAGAATGTTTTCCTTCGAAATGTGTCAGCAGATGAATCCACAGTAGAAATTTTACATTCTGAACACAAAAGTGGTTTAAATTAATTCTGAATGCGGTGAATACAACTACACTCAGAACATTAAAATGGTTTCTCTTTGAATCTGGCAGCACACACATAGTCTGCAACTAGAATTTTATAACTGCACTTTGAATGAGAGAATAATTTCCTTCGAAATATGTCAGCAGACGAATCAAACTGAAATTTTACATTCTGAACTCAAAACTGGTTAAAATTAAATCTGTATGCAGCGAATTAAAACTACACTCAGAACATTAAAATGATTGCTTTTGATTCTGGCAGCACATACATAGTATGCAACTAGAATTTTGCACTTCGAATAAGAGAATATTTTCCCTCGAAATATGTCAGCAGACGAAATTTTACATTCTAAACACAAAAGTGGTTAAAATTAAATCTACATGCGGCGAATCAAAACTACACTCAGAACAAAAAATGGTTTTTCTTTGATTCTAGCAGCACACACATAATCTGCAACTAGAATTTTATAAATGCACTTCGAAAAGGAGAATATTTTGCTAACTGGAAAGTGGTGGGGTCCCCTCCAACTCACTTCGAATAAGAGAATATTTCACTTCGAAATATGTCAGCATCCAACTGCAATTTTACATTCTGAACACAAAACTGTTTTAAATTAAATTTGTATGCGGCGAATCAAAACTACATTCAGAAATGAAGGTAAACACTTTTGCCAAAAAGGAAATTCTTTTTGCAAGTCTTCACTGAAATTACAACATCGCTTTTTCGCGATAAATATGCGTTATCAATATTACGTGTCACACCATGCACTAATTCGTAAACAACTCAATCACTACTACACTGGCGCTCTTTGACTCTTGCTTATAACATAAATAAACCAATCCCTAGATCGATACCTTCGGGCTTTTTCTAGGGACAAATTTTGTCTTGAACTTAACCAAATGGCTAAAATAGACTAAATATAGAGAAAGATTATTTGACTAACATAGACAATATTTTAAAAAAATATAGAAATGCGGGACATGCGGGACGCTTTGGACGATTTGCGGGACTATTTTTGTAAATATTGCAATGCGGGACTACAACAACTGTCATTGCGGGACGGTCCCGCAGAATGCTGGACGGTTTGCCGCCTTAGGTTTGACCATTTTTTTGATCCCCAGACGAAAGGTTGTAATGTTTTCTTATGTGATTGTTGAGTTAAGAGTTATTAGTGTAGTTGATATTCTCATCGTACCATCAGTAATTTTATTGATTTGGAATAGGCTAAAGTTGAATATAATTATATTTTTTGATCGTTTTGTGGTCCCCTCAAGCTCGTCAGCAGCTTCAAAAGAGACCATGTGTTCATACCATTTAATCTCCCAAGGATTCCAACTTTGACACCAACATGGTGCCAAAGAGTTCGGAAAGTTTATTGAGTAATTTAGTCATCTGATCTTTAGTTAGCTTAAGCGCTGAATCAGTAATATTACTATACTAGCTGAACCCGACCACGCTTCGCTGTGGCTTTGTCTGATTTTAATTATTAGAGGAGTTAACAAAAATTGTCTAGCAACTGTGCATTTTCCAAGAAGACACATTGCTTAATTGAATATCTGCTGTGACTAAGATGTAGTATAATTTTTTTAAAATTATTTATTTATTCAGACCTTAAAGGCTTTTACAATATCACGTTATTTCATGCGTTGCTATGCCATTTAATAAAGAAATTGTTTCTCCTTGAGTGTCCTTTCCCATTCGACCCGTTCCCCTTCCGCCTCCCCTTCTTCTCCTGCATCCTCTTCCCCTCTCGCGTTCCCACTCCGTCACCTCCATCTTCCCTCTCCCCACTCCACTCACCCCCCCCTTCCTCCGTCCCGCAAACCCTTCTCCCGAGTTCTCCTCCGCCCTCCCAGGTTCCCTCTTCCCTTTACCGCTCCTCCTGCGTTCCATATATTCAATCCCAGTACATTCAGTTTTTAAACAGCCCGCGTGCCACCTTTTACAATTTTATTCAAATTTCAATTTTCCATGTATATTAAATTTGGTATCGAGTCCGATTCGAGCCGCGGTCAACAGTGGTTGTGTGTACCTTACCTAACGCTTAGTGCCGTTCGCCCGTTCCTGAGCCTCATACAGATAAGATATTATTGTTACATTTCATTTAATTGTGTTTATCGTATACCTATTTGTTTACTTTCCTACTTACGGCTAATCCGTTTTTGTTTGTGCAGTCAATGAAATAGACTGCGTATTATTTTTTCAGTTTAATTTTTAAAAGTTAAGTTTTTTTTTAATATATAATGGAGGAAGATGAAGATAGGCCTCCCGACCCAGGGTCGATATTAGATTTTTCTGATTCGGATTCTAATACTAGCCAGGTTTCTATTACGCTCCCATCTCGTAAACGGCGACCATCGCATAGTCTTCACATTCCATCGAAAGTTAAATCTATACCGCCGATTCAACAAACCTCGATATCTAACGACCTTAACACCAATAGTAAGACCCAGACAAGTACTTTAACTAGCGATAATACAAAAAATACTGACTTACTTTATCCTGCTTCCGCTTCCGGTCCTTTTATCGTTATGGTTCAGAGAACTGAACAAGGAAAACTTATTCATCCTTTAGATTTTGGAAAATTTATATTTGACTCAAAAAATAATAACCTTGGTATTGTTAACGGTTCAATTAAACCGGAAGGGCGATATAAATTATCTATCGAGTTTAATACTGCCGCTTCCGCAAATGGATTTGTAAAAAAAATTGACTCACTCTCAACCCATAAATATAAATCGTTCATCCCGACATTTAACCTAACGAGAATGGGTCTTGTGCGAGGAATTCCCGCGGAGATCCCAGAGGCTGAAATTGTTGATGCTTTGAATAATTCCCACGGAACCCCGAAAGTATTAAAAGTACGTCGACTGAACTACAAGGATTCTTCTGATGGAAACACGATCTGGAAACCTTCTCAATCTATCGTTATTACATTTGAAGGGAAATCCCTACCGTCTCGTGTCTTTATTTATTATACCTCGCTTCCCGTCGATGTTTATAAATTCCCAACTATCCAATGCTTCAATTGCTGCCGGTTTGGACATTCAAAACCCGTATGCCGCTCCCCTCCACGTTGTTACTTTTGCGGAGAAGGTCACCCATTTGATCAATGTCCGAAATCTTCCAATGATCCCATTTGCATTAACTGTTCGGGTGCACATACCGCGGTCAGTCTAGCCTGTCCGGAATTATCAAGACAGAAGAACATAAAACATAAAATGGCTACCGACAACATTTCGTACTTCCAGGCCTCAAAGTTATTCTCTCCTGCGAAAAAATCATTCGCAGAGATGACATCGTCCTCAGCTCCTTTCCAAACAACCACCTTTTTAAATTCATCATCATCTTCTCACAGAAAAACCATTCTCAAGCCAGTCAAACCCAACCCAAAATATACTCCTTACCTTGATAAAAAACAATTGAATAATATTTTGGCCAGCCCGAATGGGAATGCCAAATCCCAGTCGCCCAATGGGTGTGCCATTAATGGTAATACTTCCCCTCCTGCTCTCCCCGAAATAATGAATAATAATTCTTTTATACAAACTTTAATTACCCTTTTAATTTCAATCCTTACAAACAACAATACTGTACCGTCCAACGCTGCCGATTACATAAAATCTTTATTATCTTGCCTCCCCAATGACTTCGAAACTGAACAAAATTCTTCAGTGGAACAGTAGAAGCCTCTTCGCTAACAAATCTGACCTAATTCAATTACTCGACGAACACGACGTTTCAGTAGCCGCCATTTCTGAAACGTGGTTAAAACCCTCCTTTCACTTAAGAATTCCAGGTTATTACTGTCTCAGACACGACAGACCGGATGGTAAAGGCGGCTCGGCTCTGATAATACATAATTCTATCCCGTTTAAACAAATAAATATTCATACTCCCTCCGACGATATCCAGATAACAGCAGCTGTCTTATCTGATATCACAATTTTATCAATATATATTCCTCCCTCTACAACTTTTATTGAAAATGAATGGGCACCAATCTTAACCCAGATTTGTTCCCCTTATATGATCCTTGGAGATTTTAATGCACATTCCCCTTCTTGGGGTAGCAAAATAACAAATCGTTCTGGCCGCAATCTTTTAAATTTTATTGATACCCATAACCTATGTTTTTTAAATGACGGATCTCCAACCAGATTCACCCCCCCTCATCAACGGAAAAGTGCTGTTGATTTATCGCTTTGTTCGTATTCGTTAGCATCTAAATGCTCTTGGGACATCCTAAACGATCCCCTCTCTAGTGATCATTTCCCAATTATAATCCGATTCCACCATCAATCTAACACTTGTCCCCCCCCAGTTAAAAATAATCTCAAATTTAGAATAAAAGATGCGAATTGGAGCACTTTCTCTTCTGAACTAGATAACCTTATTAATTTAACAAAATCGTCCCCGGGAGACATCAGAAAGCAATGCGAGACGTTTCCTTCTATGGTTATAAATGCAGCAGAAAAATCCATCCCGAAACACAATGCGAACATTAAAATAAAACACTCTACTCCGTGGTGGGACGAGGAGTGCACTCGCTCCGTCAACTCTCGTAAAAAAGCAATTTCCTCTTTTCGTAAGTGCATGTCACTAGAAAATTTTTTATCAGTTAAAAAAGCCCAGGCAGAAACCAAACGAATTTTGAAAAATAAAAAACGCGCTGGATGGCGGAAGTTCTGTGAGAACCTGTCTCCGGAAACTCCCCAGTCTTCAGTTTGGTCTAGCTTAAAAAAATTCGGATCATCGTATTCTCCGCCGAGAATCAAACATATATCAGAAGAAATTCTTATAGGATTTGCGGATAAAATAGCCCCCCCATCGGTGGCCGGATGTGAAGAAATGCCTTCTATTAAACCATATCCATCTCATTCTAACTGGCTAGATGCTCCTTTCTCCATTGATGAGATGAAACGAGTTATAAGATCCCTTTCTGACTCTGCTCCGGGTCCCGATGGAATATTTAATAGTTTCATTAAATCATTTTTTGATATGGCGGTTGAATATTTCTTATCTCTTATTAATAATATGTTTGAAACAGGACTAATTCCGGATGATTGGAAAACTCAAAAAATCATTCCCATTTTAAAACCTGGAAAAGATCCATCTGAAATTTCGTCTTATAGGCCTATTGCTCTTTCATCATGTTTGATGAAAGTAGCGGAGCGTTTGATGAAAAACAGATTAGAATGGTTTGTTGAAAGTCAAGATATTATCTCACCAAATCAGTATGGTTTTCGGAAAAAGAAGTCTACAATGGATAATTTAAGTTTGTTCACAACTGATATCCGAGTTTCTCAATCCCTAAATTCTTATACATTGGCCACCTTCCTTGACCTTTCATCAGCTTACGATGATGTTTTACTGGATGTTTTGAAAGAAAAGCTAATTAAAAAACAAATCCCCCCGAAATTGGTCCAATTTATTATTAATTTGCTCTCAGATAGGTCCATTATTATTGAGTCTTCCTCTAAATGCTTAAGGCGCAAACTATGGAGAGGTTTGCCCCAGGGTTCTGTTATTAGTCCTCTGTTGTTTAATATTTATATAAGCGACCTAGACTCAGTAATTCCTTTTTCTATCAAGCGACTTTACTTTGCGGATGATATCCTTATATATTTGTTACATAAAAATATTATTCTTGCAGCTAAGGAAATGAATTTGGCTTTACAATATATTAAAAGCTGGTTGTTAATAAATGGGATGAATCTGGCGGCATCTAAAACAAGGGTCGTGACTTTCACGCGCAAAAGAAAAATTCCCCACTTCTCAATCTCTTTTGATAATGTGCCTCTACAAACCGCTACTCAAATCAAATTCCTTGGTCTTCTTTTGAACCATAAACTTTCCTGGCTTCCACACATTCAGATAATTTCTACAAAGTGTGAAAAGGGACTTAATATGATGCGAGCAGTTTCCAGAGTATGGTGGGGATCTCATCCTACCACACTTAAATTAATGTATAATTCCCTAGTTCGGAGCCACTTAGATTATGGCTCATTCCTTTTTGACCCACTCCCTAAATATTTAGGTAAGAAAATGGAAAGAATCCAATCAAAAGCCCTCAGAATGATTATTGGAGCTATGAAGTCTTCTCCAATTAATGCGCTTCAGGTGGAATGTGGGGAGCCTCCATTATATTTCAGAAGGCAATTCCTTGCCAATAAATATATTTTCAAGGCTTTATCTTTATCACATCATCCTATTAAACAAAGTATTAATCGGTTAAGTGTTAATTTGAATTCTAACAAAAGATTGAGAGAAAAACAATGTTTTCCTCTCCTAATTAAAAGTTTTCATCTCTATAATTCTCTATCATCTTCCCTCCAATATCTTCAAGAAGTTCCCAATCTCCCTATATACAATATTCCATTTAAGGCAATCACTTTTATGCCCAACACAATAACATCAGTCTTTCACAAGAATATTTTATCTTCCCCAAATAAATTTCAAAATGTGGATGATTGTTTTAAAAGCATTGTGGCTTCAAAATTCCCTGGATTTTCCATCCTTTACACTGATGGTTCCAAATTTGAAAATAAAACATGTAGAGCATCGATATATAGTCCAGAATTCAACATCAATCTCTCTTATAAATTACCGAAAGAAGCTTCCATATTTACAGCTGAATGCTTTGCAATTGAACAAGCGCTAAATCAAATCCAGGTTCTCAACATTCATCGAGCCTTACTATGTACTGATTCGCTAAGTGCTCTAAATAAAATTAGGTCAAATATTCTATGTTATCCGGAAGACAATATTATATGTAAAATAAAAAATCTTCTCAATTCTCTAAGTGAATCTGGGTTTGAGACGATATTGGCCTGGGTCCCTGCCCATTTGGGTATCGAGGGTAATGAGATGGCCGATTTTCTCGCCAAATCTGGTTCAGATTCCGGAACTATCCCACTAAATTTTAGAATTCCTATCTCCGATGTCTTCCCGATTCTTAAATCCAACATGACTCGTGCCTGGGAAGAAAATTGGGCAGTCTCCAAAATAAGAACTGGATCTTTCTATGCTGGAATTCAAAACCATATCCCTGCTAAGCCATGGTTTCACGGTAAAAAACTTTCAAAACGATTCATTTCATGTATTTCGAGAATGAGAATTGGTCACTGTTCAATTGCATCTCACTTGTCTAGAATTAGAGTTTTAGATGATCCGGTCTGCCAGTGCGGTGTGGAAGAGGAAACCCTCGACCACGTTTTCTTTAACTGTAAAAACCATTCATCTTTCAAGAACATATACCGCCTGCTTATTAAAATCACACACCAGTCCCCCCTTAACATTTCATACCTTTTATCTCTTAACAATTCTCGTGTTCATACAGCTTTATGTAAGTTTATTAACCTGAATGAATTCAATATTTAATTTGTTTTAGTGATCTAAATGAGTCCAATATTTAATTTGGTTTATTATTTTACCAATAGATTAACCGAATTTTTTTATCCACTTTAACTATTACCGGCACAAAGCAGTCTTTTCAGGGTGAATTGCCTAAAACAAACAAAAAAATAAAAATTTGGTATCTAACATAGGTACCTATTTAAAATATCTAAAATTCTTGATTCGATTCAAACTATTAGGGGAGTACCTACTTTAAATAAATTTATCAACTTAAAGATTTACAAAAATAGAATTTTATTTAACAATCATTTTTCTGCAAAATGTCATTCTGTCTAGAACTGTCATTCCGTTGTTTACTATGACAAATTATGAGTCAATTTAAAACGCATTAAATTATTCTTTTCCTTTGTAACTTCCGAATAAAAAGTATGTATAAATGCTCTTCTGCTAAAATGCAATGTTCTGTAAAAATTTTGAAACAATCCATCGATTACTTTCCTAGATTAGCGAACGCAAACATACGGAACCTAAATTTTTATAAATATATAGATAGATAATGCACTGATGTCTTTTCTCGCTTTTTTGATACATGATAGTACATCGGCAGCACTCATCTTGCAAGTTGGATTTTATAATTTATTATTTTATATAAGACAGCGGTGAAAACCCTGCACCTAACTTATCTAAATGGGCGTTTCACTTATACGCTTCGAAACTTTGAATGTATTAGTAGTTTTTCTTCTGTTCGGCGTGTATAAGCATGCGTCTTTTGCACTCTGGTGACAGTTGAGATATTGAGGTAACCCGTTGGCCACAAACCCCGGCTCTCAGCCGGATGTGCAACCCAGGTACTTAAGCACAAACCCCGGCTCACGGCCGGGATAGAGTAGGTCGGCCAAAAAACTAAAAACAAGCTTAACAGTCATCTTAAGTTTTGAATAAAATGTTGAAGATCTAAAACTGTGTAGGAAATGAAGCATTAAATTATTATTATTGACAATAATGATTTTCAGTTTTTTCACTGATTGATGTTTGAAGCAGCCAGCCGCCATTTAATTTCTTCAAAATGGCAAGTGGTCCTAGACTTGTGGTAGTAGCTCTTCTCGTCCCTAATTGCTTCGGGGACTATCATACCACATTATTTTTTTAGTCCAGTAATTCTAAGTCTCTTTTTATAGCACGTATACAACATTGGATTTTCGAAAGGGGACGATCGTACTTCAAAGAATACATGAGTTCTTAACACTACATTTTGATTGCTAATTTTTGATTTCAAAATTTTTATTTCCATTTTTATTTATATTTTTCTTTAAAATGTTATTATTTTTTTTCTCTTAGTTTTTCACTTAATTTTATTTAAGTTTTAATTTGTGTATTTGTACAGAACACGGGAGTTCTTAACACTTAATCTTTATTATTAGTTTATGTATTTCAAAATTAAAATTTTCATTTTTATTTCTAATTTTCTTTAAAAAATGTTTTTTTTTTTCTCTTTATTTTTCACTTACTTTTAAGTATTTCTTAATTTTAATTTTGTATGTTTAATCATCTGTTTTAATAAAATAGTATTTATTAAATCCTATTTAAAATATTAAATATACAACTACCACACACAGGCATTAGCCTAATGTGGTATCCAAAAAAACAATTATCTGTAACTAATAAAATTTAACGAAATAAAAATAAAAAGAAGTTATTAATAAGATTTCGCAGGGGTGCCCGGGTTCATGGGGTGAGGTTTGTTTAGGTCTTGGAGGCGGATGACCAGGACACACTGAATCCCAGATTCCTTCCCACCCCTTAAACCCTTTTCCTTCTCTGTACTCCTCTCTTATTTATTTCCTCAAAAGTTATTTTGTACACCAAAGCAGGTTTTCAATTTTTGGTACAAAGTTAATTCAGTGGTGAGTAGGGTGTGTCAATTATTTCAATTTTTGAATTCAGAAACGCCCGGGGTCTCAAAAGTTGCGTCTTACAAAGAAAATGTGAACTGCATTTATTTTTTTTAAATGGTTATTAGCTCGCTAAAATGCATTGAAGATCAGAAAACAGACCTAAAACATTTTTTTTTAATAATTAATTTTTTTTTTCAATAATTTAACCTTTTAACGTTTGTTTGTTATTAAAAAATGCGTATAGCTGACAAGCACTTAAAAAATAAAGTTTATGAATACAAGTAAGTCAACAAGAATACTGATTTTATCCAGAAAAAGTGTTTTTTTTTCTATTTTTGAACATACACAATACATATTATGATATTGGTTTACATAGATACTAAGTTAAGTAATAAGAAAAAAATGTTAATGATCCGTAACTGTATGTATGTAGGTAAGTACCTAGTAGAATTTTTTGAACACCTCACTAGGCGAACCTGTGCTGAGGTATTCCCATGTTTAGGAATAAAAGCTATTCTGTCAACATAAGTAGAAACACCGTATCCTCCTTGATATTGTCAAGAAGGACACCGTGGGTCGACCCATGGGGGCAGTATCGAATACATAAATTAAAGATTAGTTGCAGTCGCATCTACATATACACTTATAGTGTTATTTTTCCCTTTTATATTTTTAACAAATACATCACAAATGTTTCAATATTTTTTTCTCAAAAAATGTTTTTTTTTGCGTTATTTGTACTGCATTTATACAAGGTGGCGCAAAATTAATCACCCTATCGGAAGATGTTATAATTTTTGAAAATAAAATCTTACGACATTCATATTTGACATTTGTGAACTAGACAAATGCCGAATACAAACAGAAAAAAATGGAGCGCTATACTCCGCAAGAGCGTGGAATAATTGTGTCGATATTTTTGATCAATAATCGGTCGATTGTGTTAGCGCAGCGTGAATTTCGACGTCGATTTCCCCATCGTGTCGCGCCAACTGGGCAAACATTTCGGCGCTTAGGTAATCGACTCGAACAGACTGGAACAACAGGAGACCTAACAGGGCGTGGCCACCACCGGACTGGTCGTTCGGCCGAGAATATCGTGGCCGTGGCTGCCGATGTCGCTGAGAAAAAAGAAACATCAACCAGACGACGGGCCACGCAATTGGGCATCACCAGACGGACCCTACAGCGAATTTTAATGAAAGACTTACGCATGTTCCCGTACAAAGTGCAAACAGTGCATGTCAGTCGCGTGTGAATTATTGTCAAGCCATCATCAATCTCAACAACCAAGAGGACGATTTTGAGTCAAAAGTCATCATGAGTAACGAGGCGCTTCCTGGTCGCATAATCTCCCGTTTTGGCGTTTTGGCATGGCCAGCAAGATCACAGGATTTAACCATCCCAGACTTCTTTATTCGGGGCTACTTGAAGTCGCGGATTTATGCCAACAAGCCTCAGTCAATTGCATACCTTAAGGAGAATATTCGACAGCAATGCGAACAGTTATCACCGGAAATCTTGCGGAGAGTCATGGAAAATGCGATAAAACGGGCACAAATGTGTATCAACACTGGCGGCATCCACTTGATGGATATCATCTTTTCCGTTTAATAGAAAAAAAAATTAAAGGTCCAAATAAAGATTTCCATCACTCAAAATCTTTTTTTTTATGTAGTAAAAAAGTTTTTTAAAAACAAAATTGGATGATTAATTTTGCGCCACCCTGTAGAATAAAAATTAAGTTTGGTACAAAATATTAAACATGGAACCTTTGTTTTATTTTTTTTTCCAACTCACGAAATCATTTTTTTTTTCAAAACTTCCGACCATTTCAGCGGGCTAATAGTGAACAATAATTTCATTTAATTTTATGTTTTCGAATAGCTTCAGGCCAAACGAAACTTTTGAGACACCGGGCATTTAAAAATAAGGCCATTTTTTCTCCCTGTGGAGAGCGACACAAGCTAGTGGTGAGGGCCAATTTTTTAGCTCATTAACTCTCCCGTAGCCAACTGGGTCCAAAATCACTATCCTTCTTATATCTACTAAAATACATGAAATATATTTTTAGTATTTTAGGTACTCCTGCGCAGAGGATTAATACATAATGTGCCGTTTAAAAAAAAAGTGAAAAAATCGTTGATGGCAGGAAAAAATCCTTTGTCAATTTATTTATTGTTATTAAGTTTATTTTGTAGAACTCCATTTTAATTTTTAATTTATTTTATATATTTAATAATATTATTATTCAATGTATAAAAACAGTTTATTATAAACAAGTTCTGCTTCTGCTTCGTAATTATTATTATGAGTTACAGCTGTTTCGCCCTCTGAAGGCATTATCAAACTGTGGTTGTTACCACCTACAGACGATGTATTTATATCATTTCTAGACAGGTACTTATGATGACAAAATGAATAGCTTTTAATTATTATTACTTGTGCCCCTAAACTTCTAAGTAAAATGACTGAAATATTAATGGTTAAATTTCCCAATTACTGGATGGACAAAAAAAAAAAAAAAAATATAAAAAAAAAAAAAATAAAAAAAAAAAAAAAATAAAAAAAAAAAAAAAAAAAAAAAAAAAAAAAATAATCCTTTGTCAAATGTAGGTAATATTTCCTGCCTAATAAATGGACAAATAAAAAAAGAAAAAGGGACTTATAAGGTTTAAATGCCAAAAAAATATCGACCGACCCACGTCGTCGGACGTAACGGTACGGACGTTATGTTTGGGATCTTGTCCTGTCGAGAGTTAATTCTATGGCCAATGGGTTAATAATAATCTTAACTGCCTTTAAACGGGAATCCTCCTAGTTGGGAAGTGAAAACATTTTCTAAATAATGTATAATCTTGTAATAAATAACTAATAACTAAAAAAATAATAAAGAATTGCTGGTTTGGTAGCTGTAACTATAATTAAGTACTCTACACTAAAAATCACTACAAATAGTCCTTAGATCAATGTCCACCGTTAAATTATGAGGAGCAAAAAATGCGTTGTCATACTGTGACACTTTTTATTATGAATATGGTTTGTTTCAGGGGCCCGCTGACTTAGTGTTTAAGCATGAAGTGCTGTGTGAGAACCCCGAGCAGTACCCCAGTTATATGATGATCGAAAAAAGAAAATTAAACAGGACTCATGAAATTTTCAACGGAACTTTTAATCTGGATGTAGACCTTGATGAATCAGTCGGCGTAATTAAACTAAATTATTAATTTTTTTTTTGGAAAACAAACTTTGTATTACGAAATATTATGAAAGAACAAATCTTAAAACCACACTAATGTATTGCATTGAGCGGCTTTCACGGTGTCTATTTATTTTTTAGGAAGACTTTATTAAGATTAGATTATCTACATAACGTTTTCAAAATCGTTATTTAGATAATCTAATAAAACTTAATCAAAAATAAATATTTTGGAAAAAGTTGCATCTTTTACACGAAATGAAGGCATTTTAACCTGAGATCACTAACCTTATTTTACAACGCTTATTACTAACCTTCGTCGTTTCGGCTACGCCGTATAAAAGGGAGGCTTCTAAGAGTTTATGGAATCAAATGTTTATTTGTATTTTACTTATTTATTACAATAATAATTTGTTAACATGTTTATAAGTTTTTATTTTCGAAAATCGCATTTTAATTACTTTGACAGTCTTTTAATTGAGACCAGAGTTTTTACTCATTTGAAAATTTTTGTTTTTTTAAATGCTTAAATCTTAGTAACTAAAAAAAACAAAGACTTAAAATATTAAAATCAAGTAATAAAATCAACAAAAGAAATAAACACTTTAGAAAAAACTATTAATTAATACATTTGTGACAAATTTCGAGTTTGTGTTCGCCACACAAGGATTTGTTGCACTTGGACATAGAGGGCACACATACGTGCGCCGCGCGAGCTGCAGGTCGTCTGAGATTAGCCGAAATCTGGAATGCGTACGACGATGCACTCAAAATTTATACCACTTTTTCGAGACCGCGTCGTCGTTTTGACGAAGGTTAGTGATCTAGGGTTAAAATGAACACATATATAAATACACATATTTCTTCAAACAGAGCCCACGTTGGTTACTGTAAGCTATTCTCTGTTTTTTAGTTCTACTTAAATGTTCATAAGTGGGGAGACGGGGGTTACAAGCCCAACTTCCTGATCCTAAATGACTCAAGCGTCTGTGAAGTCCTCCTTAGGTTCGACAAGGTCCACGCAACCCGTATACTGAACGATTTAGGACGCCCAGCGAAATGTCCAATAAAGAAGGTATTTGAAAATTTTTTCTCAAAGTTTTATAATAATAATCTTGATTTACCATTCTTCACAACAATAATTCAAGACACCTACCTTCAAAAGAATATGAACGAAGAACCTCATCCTCAAATCTGGCCCTTAGATTTTCTAAAACTTTTCGACACAAATCTCGGAGTATGTTGGTCATTTCTTGCTGTTCTCGTTTAATTGGAGTATAGCCGCTGGTTTATTTACGGTATCGTCGCAGTCGGAGTATAGTCGCTGGTTTATTTACGTAGGCTCGACTTGTAGGATAAAACATATAAATACAAATATAGCCCATAAAAAAAAATATCAGTAGCGGTTAGATCCAGGCAGCGGGGAGGCCATGGAATATCTCCTTTGCGCGAGATCAGTTTGTTAGGGAAAATTTCTTTAACCATGGATATACTCTCATTAGAAGTATGGCAGGTTGCACCGTCTTGCTGCATCCAAGTCTCTTATTGTAACTAACAAACTGCTGCAACTATGGTTGAAAAAATTCTACCACCAAAGCTTGCGCGTCGACATAATCGGATCACAGACATGTTTATCGTACAGACATATTTACTTGCACCATGTTCTCTTCGCCCTTCCTGCTCCATAGCCGCCGTTTGTTTTCAATTGAGACTCGTGCCGGTTTCTTGGAAGTTTTTTAACCATGATTTAATTAAATTAATACTTGGGCACTGATAAATGCACTGTAATTAGTGATGCGAACGAAATAGGCGGCGTGCATCATTGTTTTGTAAAACATAATATAATCATAACTCCATCTAGAAACAATATTAGCATAAGAAACTCTTTTGGCTTCACTGCAGTTAACATGTATATTTTTATGTCTATTGTATGTATATAAGCTGTTTCTTTCTTACAAATAAAATAAAATAAAACATCATTGTTGAACAGAATAAAACAAATACATGTTTTTGTAAAAATGTATTACCCAGAAAGCGCGTTGCTCTCCCGTAAAGCGATCCACTGTACTAATTTTCCAAGAAGCGAGGAGCCATGCATAAGTAGCCCCGCTCTCCTCCCCCGGTCAGAATCCCCGCTAGCACGACTACAAAAGTGCCAATGTTTATGGCCCACCCTACAAATTAACAAACAAATTGCGAATGGGTGGCCTAGGCTAAACGTACTCTTAAATAAAATAAATGTATTGAATGTTTTTTTTAACCTTTCACTTATTTAAAAACCTAACGAAACAAATATTGATTGAGAGTACGAGTCATAAGGGACAAGAAACGGTTGGGTTAAATAACTTTTTCAGGTCCATGAAAAGTGCCATTGCCGCGTTCAGGGCCGGGATCAATCTCATGAAGGCGACTCACCACGTAGTGTAACATTTGGAATCGGGCGGCTAACAATAACACTCCTTATGTAGATGGCGTTAAGGGCTACATTCCCGCTTAATCCTGACCGCCTGCACCTACTATGATTTATGCAAGAAAAAACATCGTCAGAAGGTGTGTCTTAAATAATATTTAAATGTTTTACGACCAGTTTCTAAAGAACTTATTTTGTTACATCTCTATCTCTACATCTCTACATATTATAAATTAAAGTCCCCCGCGTCGTCTGTCTGTCTGTCTGTCTGTTCGCGATAAACTCGAAAACTACTGAACAGATTTTCATGCGGTTTTCACCAATAGATAGAATGTTTCGTGAGGAAGGTTTAGGTATGTAATTTGTTAAGGATTTGTGTAAATTGGTTGAAACATAACGATAATTGTTAGAAGTGTCGGAAAAAGTTAAGCCGCCTGGTAGCTTTCATCGAAAACGCTGCCTAATCCTTTGGTGATATAACAAAACAATGCATGGTGGGATATTCCTCTTTCATAGATCTACAAAAAAGTCCGCGAAGGCATATATCTATCTTTTACGGATAGCTTACTATACCCATTCTATTTTCTAAGAAATTGGTCACGTACATTGCGGTAATTGAAAAGTTATTTAGACGGATACAGTATTAATCCTTATTAATATACGTTAGTCACCCCAAGCATTTCATGCACATTATTATAATCTTTCACACCATCTCTACGTATTATAAATAAAAGTCCTCCGCGGCATCTGTCTGTCTCTTCGCGATAAACTCAAAGATGGCGGTGGTTATAAAGATTGGATAACCATCCAGTAGATGACGTTGTGTTTTATTAGACACAGCGACGCGTGGCCGGGTCAGCTAGTTATACAATAAAACCATATCCGAAAAAAGGTTCCCGAGAAAGATTTTTAACTTTAAAGCAGCTTTCACAGGCTTGAATTTTTATCTGGGCTTATTAAAACACTTAATTATTTTAAAGATGCTATGGAAAGGTTATGAATACTTAGTGTTCATTTGCCTGTATAAAGGTGGCGGGATTATTCGAATGAAAACACTCACGTTTAGAAAATGATTACTTTATTTCAATTGTAATCTAATATATAACATTCTCGTGTCACGGTGTTTGTTACCATACTCCTCCGAAACGGCTGGACCAATTTTGATGAACTTTTGTGTGCTTATCTGGTAGGTCTGAGAATCGACCAACATCCATTTTTCATACCCCTAAAAGTAAAGGGTGTTCCACTCCGAAGAAAATTATTTTCCCCATACATTTTGTATGGAACGAATTCTCCTATTTTGAAAGAACTGCAGCAATATTGTAAGGGGTATAATATTGAACTGTGAACCGGGTTAGGGTTAGGAAGGGGGGTTAGCGGGACGGGGGAAGGGGAGAAGTGGAGTGGGGAGAGGGAGAGGGAACGCGAGAGGGGAAAGGATACGCAGGGAGAAACAATTTAGATCAAGGTATGGTATACGCAGGGAGAAACAATTTAGATCAATTCAGCTAATAAGTTGACAACAGTTTTTGATGCTGAGGCGGTACGAAGTTCGCCGGATCAGCTAGTATACATATATAAATGCCCACGACAATAATTTATCAAAAGAAATTACAATTTAAAATCTACGGCCGGCCAAGGCAAGAACGAGCGGAATGAGCTTTTTGCCATCTGGCGGCGCTAGCGAGCAAGGCACTGGTGATGCCAGCGTAGAAATATTGTAAACAGTAATTAAAACATATTTACGGTATCTTCCCATAATACCTATAATGTTTACTAATATTTTAATATAAAAATTTTTCTTTCAATTGAAACACTGAAAATAATTTATATGTCACTGGCAGAATCTATTATAAGATATGGATTAACAATATGGGGAAATACTTCTACAACCAATCTGAAACAAGTACAAGTTGTACAATACGCAATTGTAAAATTATTAGTCGTCCCTAATATTTTCAAACAGAGACATGATACACCGTTGCTGTTTCAGAGTGCCAAAATTTTACCTGTTAAAGCAATACTATGGCACAAAATTATAATTCAACATATATTTACCCCGCAGCATAAAGAGAAATTAGATCATAAATACAGCACTAGATTCACGCGCAACGACGGGTTAATAGTTCCGAAATTTAACAATAAGTACGGACAGAGAACGTTTGAATACATCATACCGAAAATATTTAATTTATTACCTGACAATATAAAGAAATGTAATTCTATGAATAAGGTTAAATATATGGTGAAAAATTGGTTATCAGAAAAAAAAATTTATATTGATATTGATATGTATAAAAAAAAAGTTGAATCTGTAGATATAAGATGTAAATTTTAAATGTAAAAAATCTATATGTAACTAAAATATAAGCACCTGCTGACAAGTCAATTCAATTGGCTTAGCAGGACTTGTTTGTTGATTTTAATATGTATATCTATTCTTTCAATAAAAAGATAAATAAATAAATAAAAAAAAAAACTGAATTGTAACTAAAATATTTTTAGGCGATGAAATTTTCAATCCAAAACATATGATTTTTTGTAACTTCGTAGTGCATCGCCTGAAAAGTCAGACTTGAATTCGATGTAACATGATTTAACCGGTTTTGCTGTAATTTATTAAATGTAAATAGAAATATTAAATTATCGTTTTTCATTTCAGGGTTTCGCCCGCTTGATCAACTACAGCGTTGATAACAGGAATGTGCATGAAGAAATGATATACGGAGTTTACAAATCCCGGATAATTCTTATTAAGAATGGCGTTAATAAAATGTGCTTCGATGTGTATGGAGAAATCAATCCAAAGAAGTTTTTTTAGAGACGATCATAAAAAAATGGAAATTCACTAAAAAATGTACAATTTTTTTTCACAATATAGAATATTGTGAAAAAAAATAGAATATTATTACTATATATTTCACAATGTAGAATATAGAAAAACATCAATGCTTTCGGATTATTACACAATTATTAAATTTGTTGTCGTCAATTCTGTTCGATAGTCACCCTAAATCAGGGTTTCCCAACCAGTGGTCCGCAAGAGGCTAGAAAATGGTCCGTGATGGTCCGCCGTCAATAAGCGAGCCAGTGCGCGGGCGGTCCCTGGTCGAGAAGTCTGAATAAAAAAATGGACAATATTCAGTTTATCATTATTGTACCTTGTGGTCAGTGGCCATTATGGTACTCCGTTTCGTCCCACCCCATCCTACCCCGTTCTACCCCCTCCGTTGTGGTAAATATTCTGATAGAACCCGTCCCACCCTATCCCACTCCGCCCCCTCTGTTGTGCTAAATATTCTGCTAGAACCCGTCCTACCCTATCCCATTACGCCCCTCCCGTTGTGCTATCCGTCCCAGTCCCAGGTGCCACCAATTCTAGCCTACGCCACTGACTACAGGCTAGTATGGGAGGCACCCGGGACATCTACCCCCCCCCCCCCCCATTAAAGTTGACAATTGGTCCATCCTGGGGAGGGGGGGTGGCTAGAGAATTATGGCCTTGGGGGTGAAACTCGGTTGGGTGGCACCCGGGGCGCCACTGCTTGTGGTCCCTGTCGTAAAAATAAACGTACGAGTGGTCCCGGGTCAGAAAAAGGTTAGGAACCACTGCCCTAGATAAAAAAAATCTCAAGCAAAAAATGCAAAAATACATTTTACTGATTTCGATTTGTAAAAAAATATTCAACAAATCTACAAATACGTAAGAATAAAATTCTTAAATCAATGAATTACCAGAAAAGATAAAATTCTTCAATAAAAAATAAAACACAAAAAAATTCAAATGAATAAAATACTTAGTTTATACCACTTTTATTGTTACAAAACCAACATGTTTCGTGAGCAACGCTCACTTCTTCAGGGTTTTTTATTGACACTAATTATAAATAATAGACATAGACAATGGTGTCAATTGAAAAAGAATGGACATAGACAATGGTAAAAAATAAAAAAATACAAGAATAAATTCCTTAAATCATATATCTATCCTGTACAAAAGGATCAGGAAGGGAAAATGGAGGAAAATTATGTATTTGAATAATAAAATTTCTAATTCCTTGACAAAGAATTCCTGCATTTTATGCAAATAACAAACTTAAAAATTACATTGTAAATAATAAAGATAGAGATTCAAAAACGAAAAAATCTGGAATCTTTGAATTGAAGTGTAAAGATTGTGGTTTCTTTTATATAGGTAAAACTTCGAGAATCTTCGAAATAAGGATTAAAGAACATATGAAATCTTTAAACAATAACAATTCCTCGGAGTTTGCCAACCATTTGGTGGAAACCAGTCACACCTATGACATCAATAGTGGAATAGAATTAATGCACTGTAATGTCAATGGCATTCAGTTGGATAAACTAGAAATTTTAGAAATCCGAGTTTGAATATTATTAATAACCAAAAATTGTTCTTAAATGACCCAATATTAAACCTGTTCCCTCTGTAAATTGTCCCCCATTGCCCCTCTCTCCTCTACCCACTCTCATATTTCCATGGATACCATTGTCTATGTCAATTCTTTTTCAATTGAAACCATTGTCTATGTCTGTTATTTATAATTAGTATCAATAAAAAACCCTGAAGAAGTGAGCGTTGCTCACGAAACATTTGGTTTTGTAAAGAATAAAAGTGGTAAAAACTAAGTATTTTATTAACCTGAATCAAAATGGTGCCACAAAATAAGTTTGCTGTGTTAGAAGAAACAAAAAAATTGTAAAAACATCTACGTTAGTATGAAATTTCTTATTAAGGTAAGAAAATATAAGGAAACCATTTAAAAAAAATAACGCCCCCACCATTTCTTTCTTTCTCTCTGTTTTTATCTGTACCGTATGCTTATAATATTTATTAACATTTTATTTTGCCTATTATTATTTCACTAGTGGCATCTCGACCTAGTAACAAAAAATTTTTGATTTTTCGCATGCTTTAAACACTTTTTAACTGGAGTGTTAATACCTACGCACATCCCAATAGCAATTTAATTAATGTAAAAGTGTTAACTCTCTGTAAATGTTTAAAAAAAAATACGACTTTCACCCATTAAGGGTGATCTAGAACAAAAAAAGTAGGAAGGTACAATGGACAAAACAAGGACGAACTAATCTACAAAACATTATTTTATATATTAATATACTAATAAAAAAAAAATAAAATAAAAAAAAAAATGTGTTGCTAAGCGCAAATCTTGAGAGCAGCTGAACCGATTTCGCTAATTCTTTTTTTAGAATATTCCTTGAAGTACGAGGATGGTTCTTACGGAGAGAAAAAATAAGAAAATTGCGCAGAAAATTGGATAATTTCAGAAAACCTAACGACTATCGCACGTTTGACAGTTCGCGTGTTTGAGAATGATATTTTGCAAAACAATTCTATTTTTGAAAATCTTTAAGTTGATAAATTTATTTAAAGTAGGTACTCCCCTTATAGTTTAAATCGAATCAAGAATTTTAGATATTTTAGATAGGTACCTATGTTAGGTACCAAATTTAATATACATGAAAAATGAAAATTTGAATAAAAATTGTAAAAGGTGGCACGCGGGCTGTTTAAAAACTGAATGTACTGGAATTGAATATATGGAACGCGGGAGGAGGGTTGGCGTGACGAGGGTGCGGGAAAGGGAAGAGAGAAGGAGAAGGGAAGGTGGAAGAGGAACGAGGGAGGGGAAGGGGACGTGTGAGGGGGGAGGGGAACTCGGGAGGGGGGTTCGCGGGACGGGGGAAGGGGATGAGTGGAGTGGGGAGAGGGAAGGTGAAGCTGACGGAGTGGGAACGCGAGAGGGGAAGAGGACACAGGAGAAGAAGGGGAGGCGGAAGGGGAACGGGACGAATGGGAAAGGACACTCAGGGAGAAACAATTTCTTTATTAAATGGCATAGCAACGCATGCCGGGACCAGCTAGTTTATAATATAAAAATGAATCGCTGAATGTGTTGCTAAGCGCATATCTTTCGAACGACTGCACCAAATTGGATAATTATTTTTTTGTGTGTTCGTTATTGTTAGGACAAGGTTTTTATAAAACTTCCGGTGAGCTCTGGCTTAATGAAATTTGTATAAAAAATTCCACAGATCTGATCAGTAAGCTTAAGAAGGTTAAGACTGAGAAAGGAGATATTTTGGTCAGTTTTGACGTTGTGTCCCTTTTCACGAATGTGCCTCTGGAAGACTCCACGACAATGCTCAGAGAGATCTACGAGGAAGACATTTGTAAACTTTTTGAACACTGCCTTAAAACGGGATATTTTGCATTCCAGGGTGAACTTTTTGAACAAGTGGAAGGAGTTGCGATGGGCAGTCCGTTGTCGCCAGTACTCGCCAACTTCTTTATGGAGAAGTTTGAGGAAGTGGCACTCGACACAGCTTCGGCTGTTCCTAAAGTATGGTGGCGGTATGTCGACGATGTCTTCGCCATCTATAATAATAATTTTTATTTTAGTAATTTGTACATTTAAGTTTACAAATTTCTAATTGATTATAATATTTCATATTCACTATATTTTTTCAAGTTTTATGTAGCTCCTACAATACATCTTGAACTTTCCAATTGGTGTGGACTTTAAAATTTCTGGTAGTGTGTTATACAACTTCATTCCCTTGTACAGTAGACTGTTCTGCGTATTCGCTTTGTCCTTTTTTTGTAGCCTAATTTCCTTACACGTCCTTGTGTTATATCTGTGAATGTCTTTATTGTATACAATTTTATTTGAGAAGTATTTTAGTAACGTGTTGTTCAATATTTTGTGGATAAATACCATCGTGTTCAAGGTCAGCATCTGTTTCACGGTCAACCAATTTAGTTCTTTTAATATTTTAATTATTTTTGAAAATCTGTTTCGTCGAAGAATTATTCTCATTGCCCTGTTTTGGAGAATTTGTAACTTATTTTGTTCTCTTTCGTTACATAGGAAAAGTATACTTGAGCAGTAGTTGAAGTGTGGAGCAATAATTGAATTGTATGTGGTGATTGCAGTTTTTCTAGAAATTTTTGGCCGAATTCTTCCAAAAAAAGATATCTTTTTGCCAATTTTCTTTTGGGTGTATTCAGCATGTCTATTGAAGTTTAGTTTGGAATCTAATATAACTCCTAAGTATTTCATTTCAGTAACATTTTCAATAATTTCATCATCAATTTTAATTTTGCTTTCACTGGATGTCTTCTTGTATCCAATCACCATATATCTTGTTTTTTTTTTGTATTTAATTTAAGCTTATTTATTTTTAGCCATCTTGATACATCATTTAGTTCATTATTTAAAATGTGTATTAGTTCTTCATAGTTATCTCCAATTAGGTATATTAGTGTATCATCGGCAAATAGTCGTACTTTGCATTTTGAAAATATTTTCACCATGTCATTAATATAGAGTATGAACGATAGAGGTCCAAGGACCGATCCCTGTGGTACTCCTAACTTATTTTCCATTGGTTTTGAAAATTGATTATTTATTTTTGTTACCTGCTTTCTGTCTCGCAAATACTCTTGTATTAATTTAATGGCTACAGATGAGAAACCAATTTCTTTAAGCTTTCTTATTAGTATGTCTCGATCTATAGTTTTGAATGTTTTTTGTTGTGTCTAAAATGTTTTACGGTGAGGTAGATAGGAAGTAGTTCTCTATCATAAGCGCTGTATTTCCGCTCAGCTGCACTGAACTTCTTGGAAAAGAATCCCAGTGGTTTCCAATGTCCTCTAATGAGTTGCTGAAGAACGGCACCAGCTGTCGTATCAGAAGCGTCTCTGATAATGGAGAGTGGAGCTCCACACTTAGGGTGCGCGAGTAAGGTTGCCTGAGCAAGGGCTTCCTTGCACTTGTTGAAGGCTTCTACAGTCTCTCGTGTCCAGGGTACAGGCTGCTTGCCTTTCTGATTTCCTTTGAGGAAGTCGTTGAGCGGTGCTTGCGTCTCTGCAGCTTTGGGCAGGAATCTCCTGTAGAAGTTGAGAGCTCCCAGGAATCGGCGGAGATCTTTCACGGTTTCTGGTCGGTTGTTACTTTTGATGGCCTCGACTTTTTCTGGTAGGGGTGTAGTGCCTGCACTAGACACCAGGTATCCCAAAAAATTAACTTCGGGCAAACCAAAATGACATTTGCTAGCGTTAATGACCACCCCGTATTCCTGTAGGCGCTGGAACAAGGCTTTGAGGTGAGTCATATGCTCCTTTTCTGATGACGAGGCGATGAGGATATCGTCGATATAAGCATAACAAAAATCCAACCCTCTAGTGACCTCATCGATGAAACGTTGGAAGGTCTGGGCTGCATCACGGAGGCCGAAAGACATGACTGGGAACTCGAAGAGTCCGAACGGCATGGATATGGCCGTCTTCGGAATGTCTTCAGGAGCTACCGGAATCTGGTTGTAAGCCCTAACGAGGTCTATAGTAGAGAAGATCTTGGTGCCTCTTAGCGACTGAGCAAAATCTTGTATATGACGGACAGGATATCGGTTTGGAATGGTCCTATCGTTCAGACCGCGACAATTACCGCATGGTCGCCATTGGTCATCCTTCTTAGGGACCATGTGAAGTGGCGATGCCCAACAGCTCTTAGAAGGCCGGGCGATTCCTAAACGGACCATGGTCTCAAACTCCTTCTTGGCCCGCTTAAGCTTGTCAGGAGCGAGTCGGCGGGGTCGCTCGGCAATTGGAGGGCCCGGTGTAGTCTTGATGTGATGAAGGGTAGCGTGAGGTACCTCCTTATGGGCGCCATCAGGGCGCGTGACATCAGGGAACTGTTGCAAAAGTTTGTGAAAAGGGGACGTCCCTGTGACTGTCGTGATGGAAGCAATGTTGTTGCTGCTTCGCTTGCCTGTGGTCGTCAGGTTTGTTACTTGGTCTAGCAGCCGATTGTTGCGGATATCTACCAAGAGCTCGAATCTTGCAAGGAAGTCTGCCCGAAGAATTTTTAAATATGGATCCTGATATATGTTGTGAAAATGCACATCATTTAAAAGCAAAAAAAACGGTTTCAATGTTGTCAATTACACAGCTGAAAGAGGGGTAAAATTAATTTATGTCCTCAATTCCTGTTTGACAAAAGACGAATAACAACGGCAGTTTCTGTTACAAGTTGTAACGGATTGTAGAATTTTTTTTCCTGACTCTTCAAAAACCACGTTATCTAAGCCGTTACCACCTTAATCTGATAATTAATTGTAAATGTAAATAATAATAATGATAACTTCTTTCTTTTTTTTTTAATGATAAATAATAATAATAATGATAATGATAAATACTTTCTTGTTTTATTTTAAATAATAAAATATTGTACAATATTTTTTCTTGTTTTTTATACCTTTTTGCTTTTCTTTGTCCTTAATCCATCAATTTCCATTTGGATTGTGCTGTTTTTACTTTGAAAACAGTTTTAACTGCACCCCTTTTTATGTACCAATTGAGAAAATAAATAAAGCAAAATCTGGACAGCATATGTAATTAAATCTTGCAATATTGTTAGGTATTTTATAAAAAAAAAAACATTTTTATAGAAAGTTAAAACTTCAACCTTGATGAGGCACGGGTTAACCTTATTCAATTGAGCTGAAACTTCACCAATCTCATTTCTTAGCCAATTTGCAACTTTTAGGGGGGTCCCCCCCCAAAAAATTCCAAAATTGATTTCTTTTAACCACCCTAATGGACACTCATTTATTTAATTATTAAATACTAGCAGACCCGGCCACACGTTGCTGTGGCTAACGAAATACAACGCCATCTACTGAAAACGCCATTACCCCTGTAATGGTCCGCCACCCTTGGCTTTTGACACCAATTGTGATGAACCCTACCTAGCTGATTTACTTTTCTAAGCTTCTACCTCGTAGTTTAAATCTCGTAGCTCCTGTCTCGTAGCCACGCTCATAATTCTACCCTTATGTCCTACTGATCACACCACTAGGTATGATGGCCTGACTCAACCCTCCTTTCGGTTTATTTCTACCTCAGGCTCGTGATTTCTAAACCCCTATACTTTATAATCTAGCTAAACCTACCCTATCTTCTTAAATCCCTGCGATTTTCTCACAGTAATCAAGATTTAAGATTTTAGTTCACATTATTTCTATAATCTGCGTTGTGTATTTTTTTGTTTTAGATTTTACATCTGTTTGCATACTTAATATGCACACATATGTAGAGAAGATAATGTATTACGTGTGGTAACCCATAGATTCTTTTAGAGAAAGGGTGAGAATCTTCCGATTTATTAATTATTATTATTTGAGTATCTTTTACCGAGTTTGATAAACTAACCCCGCCTTAGACTTTGTGTCTATTTGATTTCCGTAGGAATTTAGTGTGTTTATTTAATTCTTCCTATCACCGCTGATACATCGATAACATAAACAACAGTTAATAAATTACATCATTTCAAGAAAATAAAAACCTTATCTTACCAGTGTAGAATGTTCATATTCGAGAGTCCGGTTTTCTCAATTGGAGTTCTTGTCTGCAGCTTCCCCTAACATAATGTGTTTGTAGTCATAGTTAGTGTTATTGGTTAGTATTCGCAAAATTGTTGAAAGAGCAGGAATGGATGGATATGGGGAGGGGGATAATATGTTTGCTGAAAAGTCGGCTCCTCCGCTAACCAAGTGAAAACCGATGAACAACAATTTCAAACCGGATTCTCCCAAATACGTTTGCTAAGCTTATCCTTAAGTCCGAGTTTTACTCTCTTCGACGAGCGTCTCTTGTTACGAAAGGGGCTCTTCACGCCAGATGGGGGAATACCAAGTCTTCATGCCGTTTTTCTGCCTCACTCCGACTTCCATCTCCGCCGGATTGAATTTAACTCTACTGAGTCTAGAAGGGGTATTTCATGTCTTCCCTTATCATGCCTCTATCCGTTAAATGTGGCGTAAGCTTGTGACGGGCAGATTCTTTCTCCCACGTGACCGACCCAGCGTTACACTCCACCTCTGACTAGCTGACATAAAACTCACCTCGTGAACCTTATGTTTGCTTTCAGGTTCGACAAGACTCACGGTATGCAAATAACCTGTGGCTTTAATGCCGCGTCAGCGTACTGTCCGCATACGTCCTTCCTCTTCCCCGCATGCCCACCTCGACAATACCGCCACAAGATCAAAGCCGTCCGTTCGAGAAAGGTTGACACTTACATTTCCAGATGGCTTATACCTACATACAGAAGCCTTGAAGCTTACATTCGAAGACAAGTTAGGATTCAGGACTGTATGAGTATTTGAACACCAGTGTTGTTTAAATGAGGTCACTAGCTCCTCGTGTGTTAGGTATTTAGGATAATGGGTATTTATGGGTTCTTGGATACCTACTTCCTATAAGAAAGATTTAAAAATGAGATAAATCAAGTTGTCATTGAATCAATGACCTCCTGAATAATTGTGATGAGCTCTCTTAGAGTTTGAAGCTAGTCGCAGTACCTTACTTTGCGAAAATTTTGCATGCTAAAACAATGCTACCTATTGGCGATCGCTCTAGTACAGTTAAGTCGTTTAGGATTGAGTGAATTTAGCGTCAATGTCGTCGTCACATTTTTACCGCAGATTTCATCGCAAGCTATAATTGATAAACTTGTCCCTGACGTTAAGTTTTGTTTTGTTTATTCGTTAATGGAATTTAGGTGACTGGGTCAATGGAAGACGTTGAACTCAAATCGAAATTTTTGGTACACTATCGAAGGTCATATAAACTTACCCTAATCATGCTAGTGAAAGGAGGCAAATAGGTATTTACTTATCTAATTATGTGTTAAGTATTTGTTTAGCAACATTTCATTCTGTATGGGAGGTGTGACATGCGAATGCTAATAAATTGGTTAGTTATTAACTTACCCTTACTTGGCGTTACGTTCATCAGTGTCAGGATATCCACAGGAACCTGTAAAAGCTTAAATATTGTAAGGACTCACCAAAGCTCTAATGTCTTAAATTCAGCTCCATCGGGTAATATCATCGATATGAATTTTATTAGAGCATCCAGACTACCTGTGTAACTTATCGCACTTTTATTTCGGTTTCCCACTTTTAACGATTTAATCCTACAAGATCCGGAATTCATCTCCTTCCTTTCTCCTTTGAATAGATCTCTGATGTAAAAATCCTCACATTTTCCTTTATTATCTGCCGTTATTATTGAAGAAGAACGATGCTACCTAATTAACCCCGACAATCCATACCTCCCCCCCCCCCTCTTCTCCCATATTTGATTTCAATCTAAAGAAGAGAATCGATTCTTAATAATCGTTCGCTCAAATATTATTTTATTATTTGATATATATCTATACCTATTTACTCTTTAATAAATTAATTTATTAATTTGAATTTTCTTTAAATTTGTATTATTCCACTTTATAAAATATTTAAGTTTTATTTATTTTTTCTCTCAATTTAAATTATGTATTTTTTTTCCATAACAACTAAAGATTTTCTTTAAGTTTGAATTATTTCAATTAAGGACAAAGTTAAAGTTTTATTTATTTTTCCAATTTAAATTAGAATCCTTTTATAACGAATAACTAAATATTATTCGTCACTCAAATTACAACAGAACTGAAAGAACCACTTCCACTTTATTTTATAACACTTTCGTTTAGCAGCAAATTAATCACTTGGATTATTCATTTAAACTTCGGCTAAGTATTTTCCAGATTTCGGATCAATTATTATTATTGCGTTGTCACCTAACGATAATTAATATCTCGTAATAAAATTTCCGACTTTCGACTTAACGTAAAATTTTATTTAATGAAACTTATTAGACTGTAATTTTCTTTATATAACCTCGGACTAAATAACTTTATTTTAACCTTCATAGAACAAATTTAAATCAATTCAAACACTCTATTAAATTCCTTCCGCATTGAATTTTTTATTAATTAATTAATTATTAGATTTTATTGAATCGGAGGCTATTGAAAACACTGATTTTTAGATTTATTATAAGATCATACACTCCGTTAAATTATTATTATTATAAATCAATTATTATTATTGCATTGTCACCTAACGATAATTAATATCTCGTAATAAAATTTCCAACTTTCGACTTAACGTAAATTTTTATTTAATAAAACTTATTAGACTGTAATTTTCTTTATATAACCTCGGAATAAATAACTTTATTTTAACCTTATTAGAACAAATTTAAATCAATTCAAACACTCTATTAAACTCTCCTTCCGCATTGAATTTTTAATTAATTAATTAATTATTAGATTTTTTTTGAATCGGAGGCTATTGCAAACACTGATTTTTTAGATTTATTATAAGATCATACACTCCGTCAAATTGCACGATTAACCGTACCCGGACGCTCCACTCTCTGTTTTATCAAAGTATAAAACTGATTGTAGACTCTATTTTACCACTGAATTTTTAAAGTATAAAACTGACGCTATTTTTCCACTGTATTTTTAAAGTGTAAAACTGATGCTATTTTTCCACTGTATTTTTAAAGTGTAAAACTGATGCTATTTTTCCACTGTATTTTCAAAGTATGAACTGATTCTAAACTCTATTAATTAATCACCAGGGTAATTCTCACGACACGCGCGACGTTTTAAGCAACCTTGCCAGTTGTCGAAGGACTCCCCGAATAATCCCAAACACGCTAATTTATACCCATCACAGCTCCAAAAGGGCATAATCGTATATTCCTTGACGAGGAATTATAATCTGTAATCACTCGAAATTTTTTGAAAACCCCATCTCGTTATCGTTTGTTCCTACATAAGATCTTTCGATTTTTCCTCTCCGTAATTCGGGGTTCGTCCCACAACTTTGTCTCGCTTCCCTAAGGTTTATAGTCCCGGACTTAGTAAGCTGCCATCCAGTTTGCCCATTTTCCACATGTCTTCTGTCTTCATAATATATTTTATAAACATGTTTTTAATCTGTTTTTTTCCTCAGTTTGAAACATGCCCATAAGTGATCTGCTAAAACTATACTCTAAATTGGCATACCTATTTGCGAAACGTAGATTTTTCGGTCTTCTAGTTTTAAACGCTAGTTGTCCTGTATGAATTTCCACGAAATTCATTTCTTTTCCCCTAGTCTACGTAAGCAATTATGTCTCAGAACCGTATTTCCATTATTTATGTGGCATATTCAACTTTTTCGCTTTTCCCACCTAAATTTCCTTCAAGTAACGGTGTTTTAACAACTATTCTTAAATGATTTTCCCTTCGTTGTTAATAAGGAATCATATCCTGGTTCCGTATCTACTCTACTTATAACGTTTTTGAGTTTTTCCCATTTCCTTATCTGAGTTTTCCGGTTATGTCGGTTTTTCGTTCTCTCCCCCCACTCCTAACCCAATGATCCCTTATTGAAATTTGACGTTTGCCTTTTTGCCGTGATTCCATCTCCCGCTAAAACCCTTTTTTCCTTTTTTGATATATTATTTATGGTGTTTTCCGGCCCACTAACTATTCCTATCCTGGAATATCTGTCAAGTTAACTACTTCGATCAAATTCCGCCCAATTTTCCATCTCTCTCTCGCTCAAAATCCCATAAACTATAAGCCCTGACGTGTGTATACATCCTAATTTCTACATACCTGGCGATAAATCCATTTTAATGTGTTTATAATTAAATTTTACGGAAATTCTATAATCTAAATACTAGGCAAGAGCAATGTTAATTTTTATGACCCTTTTTAATGGATAATGGGCCTTAAATAAACAAAAGGCATGTTCGAATATTCCTTGTTTATATCAACAATATACATATGGAGTCGACAACCGTTGTAATGTGTCACTTTCCCTCGCAGTCTCGTGTAACTTTATGTTATGATCCCTACTTTAATTACGTAAAATGACTCTTTTTTATGAATTAAATCTATCGCAATGTTTGCAGTATTTCCACCCCTCCCTAGGTATACTATTCCAATTCCTTTCCAAGCACCTGCTACTGCACCAAACCCTTGTTTCGTCCTCTTGTTCAATCCTTAAACTCTAAATTTTTTTGAATTTTCCTTCCCAATTCGCTTTCCTAATCTCTCCGTTCCGTCTAGAATTGATAACAATAATTTTCCATTGTGTTATGTATATTCATTTTCCTTTAGTACGTTTTTCCTCGAATTTGGCCTCTCGGCCGTCATATGTAGTTACTCTATAATTGAGAACCCTCCCGCAAGCATGCCCCGTTGTCCCCGCGTTTTCCCCTCAATATATTACTGATAAATTTTTTTTATCGTTATCCAAGTGTGTTTTCCGCAACTAAAAACGCCCTAATGCACTCGAAACTAAGGTCTCCCGACCCCTTGAAGGTACCCTTTATTAATAACATTACTTGGGTTCGTTGTACTAAAAACCTTGAATAATTCGATATTTATCTCTTAGTTCATTCAACCCTGATCTCTGTGGGAACGTCTAGACCATAAATTTCTTCACTAATCACTAGGGTCAAAGTACAATCCTTTGTGTTCAAAATGGGCACGACCCCCTTCTTGCTGATAGGCTGAGTTGATTTTTAATTGCTTTTCCTGCTATTTAATTGGTTGTCTCAACTCTCGCGTTTAAAATCGTCCCTAAACCTGGGGTTCCCGTTAAATATCGATCTCATCACCATCTGTGTATATTTAAGGTAACTATAATACATCAAACAACTTAAAAATACCTCTATTTTCGAGCAAGTTTGAATTTGACCATACAGATGTCGTAGTACTGCACTTTTCATCTAAAAAAAAAATTCCCGTGGGCTTTCTCGTAAATTGGAAGTTACCATTCATCACAGCCCCCCTATAGTTATAATTCCAGCGGTAAACACGCCTCCTAGTGTTAGTTGATGGAATTAAAACTAAACATAGGCGATCTAATTTTCTACAATTTTTCTTTAAGTCTTCTTTATTCTTATTTGCATTTTTTTTTTCGAAATTCTAACTCATTGTGCGCCCCTAACTTTCACTATTTCCTATCGTAGAATCCTGTTCGGTGTTCCTCTGTGCTGGAACCATTTTTCAATTTACTCTAGTCTACCCAATGACCTATTTAAGTCGGCTAACTTACGTCAGTTGCTGTCCCTACTCTTTGTCCTACCCCCCTAAGATTCTTACCCCTATACCTTCCCCCCTATGACCCTTACTCCCTCTTCTTCATCGAGACGGTTTCCAATCTTTGATTTTCCTTATTCATATATATATATATATATATATATATATATTTTTTTTTTTTTTTTTCCGCGATTCTAGAATTCCACACGAATTTTTCTCGCAGGAACGTTTTAATGGCAACAATGCGCATATGAACATACACGTATTACACATATATGCACACATACACACCCTTTTCTTTTTTTGAATGGGCACGCCCCTCGACTCGCGTGTCCCAGTGACCCCCAACCTGTTGGACCAGAGCCTCCTGTACATGGTCAAATCAAAGATTGAATCAATCTCGCGGTCCTATTGACCACATGATTTACGGTGAATTGCAGAAAGTTATTCAGTAGTTAAAAAAAATTTCTCTTTATATGTTGGTTTTTTTTTTTTTTTTTTGACTGTACTCATGTGAGCACCCCTATTTATTATACTCCTTCGCAATTTGCCCGTGCCTCATTTGGTTTACATGTTACTATATGTAGATATATTTTTTTTTTCCAGAAAATTTTTTTTTTCTTTTTTTTTTTTTTTCTTATCCTATCTGTGTTAAATTTTTTTTTTTCTCTCTCTTTCTGTCCGAATTCATCCCCTTCGTTCAGTGGGTTACCCTTTTATCACCCAAGCATGCTTCTTCACTCGAACGTCTCCTTCCTCCCCCTTTTTTTCTTTGAAAACCCCAAAGCTATTTAAATTTTCGTTGCAATCTTAATCTTTTATTTTCCTAAATCTCAAGTTACATTTTTTTTTGTAATTTCCTAAAATCTAATGTCACACAAACTAAATCTAAGGTTAGATTCTTAATCTTCTATGTTTCCGTTTTCCTAAACCTAATGTTGAATTCTTAATTTTATAGTTTCCTAAGCCTAAAATTAGTTGCCATTTAGCTGAAACATCTTAATATGTATTTCTCTCCTTGCCATAATCTGTATTTTAACATTTCTTAATTAAAAACAATTCTTAATTTTATAGTTTCCTAAGCCTAAAATTAGTTGCCATTTAGCTGAAACATCTTAATATGTATTTCTCTCCTTGCCATAATCTATATTCTAACATTTCTTAATTAAATAACCTTTGTTTTCCCGTCTCCCCCCCCTAAGCATAACATATTATTTTATTCTCTAAACTCGCTATCCTTCCCCTTTTTTTCCCAACATAACATAACATGGTGAAATCCCTCCTAATATCCCTAAAGGACGGTATTATAGATTAAATAAAACTCTTTTTTTTTTCGAATGTTTCTAAATTACATTTTTTTTTTCTTATACTTGTCTATTTTTTTCCTTATCCAAAATGATCACACAAAATTTCGAAATCTCGCAAAATAACTATCCCCACTTCTTCTTATTCTACACCTAACCCAACCTAACCTATCCTAACCTCGCCTTTTTTTCTAGTCAATTTCTATCACCTGTATTTCCTTCTGCTGTTTTTCCGTTTCATTAAAATAATATCTAGCTAGGTGGATCGCACTGTAATCGCCTCGTATCTCTTTTGTTTTTGGATCCATCAGCGTGTAATTGTTGGAATAGGGCACAGCTGCTATAACAAACGGACCGTCAAACAAAAGGGCGAATTTTTTTGTATGCTTCCTGAGTAAATTTGACTGAGTGTACTTTTTGAGTTTCACAAATGTTCCTACCTCATATGTCTCTAGCCTTTTCTTTATATTGTAGAATTGCTGTCTTTTTTCGGCGTTTCTTACTAGATTCTTTTGAACCGCGTTCCTAATCTCTTCTTCTGTTAATTTAGGTATGTTACTTTGACGCATATATTTATCTAAGCTATACTGTGGCTGTTTTCCAAATACTACCTCATTAGGTGAAAATCCAGTCGTACAATGTACTGTGTTATTATATGTTCTTTGAATGTCCTTTAGAAACATTGGCCACTTAGTGTGCTTTTCATGGCAGTATATTCTAAAAATCCGTCCCAACTCCTTGTTCACCCTTTCCGTGATGTTTGGTCCAGGATTTCGCACCGACGTATGCATGACCCTTATCCCCATCCTTTCCAGACCTTGGTTCCATTTCTTTGAGGAAAATTGAGACCCGTTGTCTGTTAACATAGCCTCAACCTTTACCTGTTTTATGAAAAGCTCTACGCACTTCAATACGGTACTAGTGTTGGCAACCTTTAATTTATACAACTGAATGAATCTACTGAAAGAGTCTTGGACCACAAAAATAAACCTCACCCCCCCTATGCTCCTAGGCAACGGCCCGTATAAATCAGCCATGGCCAATTCTCCTACCCTCTTCGTTATGATTGACCTACCCGGTCCTACCGTTGGCCGAATTTCACGCTTTGCTAATTGGCAGAGATGACAAGCTTTCACAACCCATTTAACTTGTTTATACATCTTCGGCCAGAAGTACCTACTTTTCAACGCTTGAACCGTCTTTAACCCGCCCGCATGACCAATTTCCTGATGAACCAGTTTGATAAGATCTCCGGATAAATTACTAGGTATAGCTAATACCGTACCGTCATTTCTCGTTTTGTAATATAATGTCTTACCATCTAACTTGTAATTTTTCAAATACCTAGCCACTCCTTTTGTGGGTGTCTCGCGAGACTTACCTCCCAAATGATCTATCACCTCTCCCAAAAACTCATCTTGATTTTGTAGTTGTTCTAGATTTTCTAAGTGTGATTTTACTAACTGTTTCCCACTCACTGCAAATGCGGCCACTTCAGGGCATACTACTTTTTCCTCCTGCACATTTACCGCATCCTGAGAATAGCGAGACAAGATATCGGGCCCGATGTTTTCCTTGCCTTTTACATACTCGACTTTAAAATTGAATTGGTTTAAATATAAAATCCACCGTGTCACCCTAGCGCTGTATAATTTCCAAGTCTTTAAGAACGATAACGCCTGATGATCCGTACGTATGATTAGCTGCGCGCCTCGCAGATAGGTTTCGAATTTGCGTAACGAATAGATTATTGCATATAACTCTTGTTCGGAAACGGTCCATTTTAACTCGGCCCCGGTTAGTGATTTGCTAACAAAACCGATCACATGATGATTATTCTCGTCGTCTAATTGATATAATTCGGACCCGATGGCGAACCCCGAACTATCAGTTTGTAGATAATAATTTTTGTTGGGGTTGTGATGAGTTAATATCACAGACTCAAGGAATAAAGTTTTTACGTTTTCAAATGCTTCCTGCTCTACAGCAGTCCACCTCCAAGGCTTATTTTTTTTTAATAAATTGCATAATACCTGTGTTGAAGCCCCATATTTATCTGCAAACCTCCTGTAATAATTGCACAACCCCAGAAATGCTCTTACCTGCTTCACTTTTTTAGGCGCTGGGAAGTTCTTAATCGCCGAAACTTTCCCTGGGTCCATGAGTATCCCATAAGGCGTTATAATGTGGCCTAACATTTTTACTTCCGTGAACAAAAATTGGCATTTTTCCAATTTGCAGGTCATATTGGCTGTTTGTAACCTTCCCAAAACTGCATCTAGATGGTTTAGGTGCTCGTCAAAATCTCCAGATGAGAACACGACTAGGTCGTCTAAATAATTAGTGCAAAACGCCTTCATTTCACTACCCAGAATTTTATTCATGGCGCGGGAGAAGCTCCCAGCCGATGTTTTCAGTCCTTGCGGTAATACGTTGTAGACGAAAGACTTGCCATTATAGACGAAACCGGTGTATTTACGACTACTTTCACATAAGGGTACCTGGAAATAAGCAGATTCCAAATCTAGAGTAGTTACGTGCTTAACCCCGTGGAATTGCTGTAATATTTCCGATGTAAGTGGTGGTCTCTCCGTTTCCCCGGACATCCTCGTATTTAATTCGCGAGCATCAAGTAATATGCGCACAGTACCGTCCTTCTTCATTGTATAGGTTAAGGGACTCGCGAAAGGAGTCGCCCGCCGGCTGATTATGCCTAAAGCTTCTAATTCGTCAATTTTTTCATCTACCTTATTCCTATACGCGAAGGGGACCGGATACGACCTCTTTACAAATGGCGTTTCGTCTATCATTTTTATTTCATGAATGTACATATTTGTTAGCCCCGGTTTACCTAGGAACACTCGATTATGTTTGTCTAGTACCTCCTTTAATTTTTCCTTCTTGACGTCATCCAGTTCCAAACCAGCTACCATTGCCGCAATTCGCTGTTTAGTCTCCTCCGCAAAATCCGAAAGTTGGTTATTCTCTATGACGTTTATCGACTGGGTTGCACTATTTGTGTTTTCCTCACTCAACTGCTTTCCTAATTCACTTCTCACAACCCCGGAATCTATTAATTTAATTTTTTTTCTTCCCCGCTCAGTAGTGACTATCAATTCCCGCTTTTTCCCACACTTTACTTCTGCCGAGTAATTATCTAGCCCATAGGTTCCCAACCTTTTTTTGCCCACCGCCCACTTTGAGAATATTTTTTTTTCTAGCGCCCCCCAACTCGTAAATCTGAAACAGCAATTGTCGTCACGATTATATTTATTGATTACTATATCATTAATATATATATATATATATATACTTAATAAATAGGAGCGGTCCCAACACAGATCCTTGAGGAACTCCGAGGTTTACATGTTGTTCTTCAGATATAGCATCTCCAATTTTGTTTCTTTGTTTTCTATTTTCAATTTTATTATTAGTATTTCTCTGTCTATCGTTTCAAAAACACTTCTAAAATCCAAGAACACTACTATTCTTCTGATCCATACTTGTTTTCCATTTTTTATATTTGTTTCTAAACCCTGCTGTTTTACAAGAATGTTATTTTTTTCAATAAATTTTCTCACCTGTTCTTTAACTATGGATTCTAGTATTTGTTCATATTTAGATTATCCATTTATTTTTCTGAGGTCTTCGAAATTTTTAGTATTTATTATTTTGGGTACTGGTGTTATTATGGAAGTTTTCCACGACTGCGGAAAAATTCTCTTAAACACAGATTAATTTATTAGTGCAACTACTTAAATTTAATTATGTCTATATAAATTCTAGACGTCGATGATTTTTGCGTCATCGTATTAAAAATTTTCATAATTTTTTAAATAATATTATTCTCTCTTCTTTCCGATGATTGAAAAGAAGTATCTGTGAATAATGAAATACTCTTATTATTTATGTTTTCGACACTTAGTATTAAATTTGGCTATTTTAGTTTTATCATCTTCAACTCCATCGGGAACCGAACTTCCTTAATGTTTTCCCTCTGTTTGCCACTTATAATTTCTTTAAGTGTAGTCCACATTTTTCTTGAATCTCTTTGAGAGGTAATAATTTTTAGCCTAGAATACGAATTTTCGGTATGTTTTATTTCTGTACCTGTACATGTTTCTAAGTTTCTTACAGGTTTCCCACCTTTCTTCTGGAAATTGTATTTTACAGGCTTTATAAGCTGTATCCCTTGGTTTTTTTTAGAAGATGTAGGGATTTCGTAGGTATACTATTTATTTGTATCTTTTAATATACTACTAGCTGATTCCCGGCATGCGTTGATATACCATTTTTAAAGAAATAAATTGTTTCCCTGTTACCCTCCCGCATTTCCTTCCCCTCCCGCGTTCCCTTTCCACCTTCCCTGCCTACCCCCTCCCCTCTTCCACTTCCCCATCCCGCCAATCCCCCTACCGCGTTCCACATAACAGTCCCAGTACATTCAGTTTTCAAACATTTCGCGTGTCTCCTATTACAATTTTTTTATTCAAATTTTCGCTTTTCATTCAATACAAATATTCATTTTTATATATTATAAGAACAATCAATAAATTTTGGTGCCTAACGTAGGTATCTATTTAAAATATCTAAAATTTAAACGCGCGAACTGTAAAACGTGTGAAGTTAAAATAGTCGTTTAGTTTTCTGAAATTATCCAATTTGCTGTGCAATTTTCTTAAAATTTCTTTCCGTAAGAACCTACTACAAAGTATTAGGAAACTTTAAAAAAAGTGAAATGAAGGCGTGACGAAGGGAAACAGGAATTCATTTTATATATAAATACTAGCTGGTCCCGGCATGCGTTGCTATGCCATTTAATAAAGAAATTGTTTCTCCCTGAAGGTCCTTTCCCATTCGTCCCGTTCCCCTTCCGCCTCCCCTTCTTCTCCTGCGCCCTCTTCCCCTCTCGCGTTCCCACTCCGTCACCTCCACCTTCCCTCTCCCCACTCCACTCCCCCCCCCTTCCACCATCCCGCAAACCCTTCTCCCGAGTTCTCCTCCTCCCTCTCAGGTTTACCTCCCCCTCCCAGGTTCCCCTCCCCCTCCCAGGTTCCCCTCCCCCCTCTCGCCTTCGCCTTCCACCTTCCCCGCCTTCCCTCTTCCCTTAATCGCTCCCTCGTCCCGCCAACCCTCCTCCCGCGTTCCGTATATTCAAATCGGTTCAGCTGATCTCGAGATTTGCGCTTAGCAACACATTTAGCGATTCATTTTTATATATAAGAATATATTCGTTGTAGGCATTAATTCATTTACTACTGTTTTCAGGTGTCCTATTAATTCATCGGCTTTTCTGTCTAAATTTCCTTGGTTATCGCAGATCCACTTTTTGTTTTGTAATGCCGTACACAATTAATCAATAATAGTTCTTTTTATTCCTGTGTATATATTATACTTCGTTGTTCCTGAGGCTTCGCACTATAACATCTAATTTTTGTAATAATTGTTTCGTGATCAGATATTTTGACTTCTTCGGCAGCATTAACTTCCGCGTAAAAGTCATTTGAAATTACCAAATCAATCATGCTTTTAGAGTTTTTTCATATTTTTGTATAATTTTTGACAAGTTGCTTCCTACCTAGGCAATTTATGATGATTTGTAATCTTGTGCTTTTTGTATTGAATATTAAAATCTCCACAGACGATTTTCAAGTCTCTTGTATTTATTTGCTAACGGCACCATTCTTCAAAAAAAATCTAAGATTTTGTATCATTTTGATTTGGGGAATGATAAATAGCTGCATAGGTTCCCAGCTTAAAATCCTTCAATAGCCAATAGGTATCCAGGTATTATTTTTATCTAGTACCGCATTTGTTGTGACTTTGAGAGGTATTGTTTTGAATTAATGTGATAACTCCACCTGTATGGCTGCTAAATGAGTCACATCTAACTGTCGAATAGCCCTGAAATGTTGTTTCATTTTGGTTAATTTCTTCGGTAATACAGGTTTCGCTCATCATTACCATGTGCAGTTCGTATTCTTTTAGCATGTCTTCGACTTCTTCGATATGTGCTAGTAAACTAGCTATGGGTTTCTCTGGATCTCCTACCGCCCCCCTGAAAGCCTGAAACGCCCCCCAATTTTCTCTTTGCCTTCTACCGCCCCCCTGAAGGTCTGAAACGCCCCCAAGGGGGCGTTATCGCCCACGTTGGGAACCTATGATCTAGCCAGTTTACCCCTAGTATTATAGATCTTATTAAACCTGATACTATGAGACATGATGTGTTGATTTGAATATCCCCAAAACGTAATGGTACTAGTACTAACCGTGAAATTTTCTGGCTTTTCTGTCCCATAGCCCCCTTAATTTGTACTGAAGCTACCGGCATGATTGGATATAGCGATTGATCGCTCAAATGACATTCCCAAAATTCTTGCGCAATACACGTTATTTGGCTACCCGTATCTATCAAACAATTTACCTTTAACTCATGTATGTGAGCCCTAGCCTCTGGTAATTGCGGTAATGTACTTCCCCGTCCTATCTCTTCATAATCCTCGTCTTCAAATACGGTGTTAAATCCGATGCATTCTCTTCCTAAGTCATTTTCATACATCTCCACCGCGTTCCACACGTCGCTTAATTGTTGCAAAGAGTTCACACACGCAGTCACTTCCTCCCTTTCATACGTCTTTTCATCATCTGCACTCTCGTCTCTGCGTACCGCCTTGCATGCTTTTATTGGAGCTGTTATCCCTTGTTCGTTTTTCCCTAAACCCTTTGTTACATCCCAATTATATTTCAACATTATTTTTAAAGCTACGTTGTGTCTTGGCGTCGCTGCTCTTATTTCTTCTGGAGTCGTAATCCTCAGAGCTCCTGGACCGACTCGCTGTCGTTTCCCGCATCTTCAACTCTGCATACCTCCTTCCCGCTGATTGGTGCTGTTTTACTGCTAGCTGCTGGTTACGTACTTGGCCCGCAGCACGTCCTGCATCCCGTTGCCTGTGGTGCTCCCTCAATAACCCCAACCTTCGGGCGTATCGCGTGTCGACGGTTTCTGTTGTCGTGTCCATTCCTGTCATCCCTACCCCTCTTCTCTGTAGTTTTGTCCTGCGGGGCGCAGACCATATTATCCAATTTTCTCAGGAATTCCGCCGCGTCCAACTCATCTCCTTGCTCGCGTGAAAACCACAATGCCTGGGTTTCTTTCGGGAAATGCCTCATTATCTCATTAATTACTCCTAATGGTGTGTCGGTGATTTTTAGTGCTTTGGCGAGCTCCCAGTACTTCGCAAAGTGCGCCAGCATGGTGACTCCCCTTTTTGGCTCCCATACTGCATCTGATAGCCTCCGTCTCATGTTTTTCTGACATATGTCACCCCAATAATTGGCAATAAAATCCCTTTCGAAATCTTCCATATTATTCCAACGTTTAGAATAGAGCTTCATCCAGCTTTTAGCACCTCCTTTTAAACTTTCCTTAACTACCATCATGATGTCAGTGCGATTCGTACGTTTTGCATAATCCTTAAGGTCCTCTAGAAAAGCTATTGGGTTCTGAGTTCCCCCGCTGAACGTGGGCTTTTCCTGCGTGGGCATCATTTCTACGAGTTGAAGTACGTTTCGCGCCGTACTTCCCTCCCCTGTCGTGGTTGCCACCGGTATAACCTCCCTTTGTTTCTCCATTTCTTGTATCTTGCTGACCAACGGACCCAAGGCCTGCTGTATAATTAGGGTAATTTGCCATACATCCATCTGAACATTGTTACTCGCAGCATTCTCGACGGCGGCCACAAATTCTATGCGTTCCCTCTCCTGTCCTGCCTCAGGACAACGTTTATTCCTAGGCATATTCCTTCCTTCCTTTAAAACCCGATGACAGAGATTGACTTATTTAAATTTCCAATTTTCCTTTGCTTACTCTTATATATATATATTTTTTTTTTTCTGAAACATTTACATATCCATATGTATATATATATTTTTTCTATATACACACACACGCATAAGCATCCCTATACACTTATTCTTGCACTTCAAAACAGTTTAGGTATAATTCAACTTGTTTAACCGCAGGTGATTTAATCCCCGCTCCTAAAACACTTGTACCCAAACTAACTATTTCCACTCCGAAATACTAAATATAATTGCGCAATTTTTTTTTTTTTTTTTTGCACACCGACTTTGTTTGTTTATTTATTTATTTGCACGTATACACAAATGTATAATGTACCTAAACCCCGTTTTAAACAAGTTACCCCCTCCTAAATTCGGATGCGTTTTAAACCGCTCCACTTATTTGCTCTATATTGCAAATCGGAAATAACTCGGTCACCCGAGAAATATGCCAACCCCTGGTAAGGCTAGATTTCTAATTCATTCAGCCGACATCTATGTAATGATGTATCTAAAGGTCCAATCCGTCCCTGTTACACTTTTGAACGCAACGATTTGAAAATCACACTGTAAATATTTTATTTTATTTTTATCCGTCCTTTGCTGTGTATGTTATGTTGATTTTATTTATTTTTATGTCACCGTGTCAAAAGAAGTATTTATTTAAAAATCCTTCAACTCGAAAGAAACAATAATAAACTCGAACATAACAAACGTTATTTGTTTAACTATCGTAAGTATATCTTTTTTCACAGTAAAATATCTCGAGATGTTCCAATGCGAACATAACAAAGATTTATCTATTCTGTTACAAACATATTTATCAGTAAGACCACTTATGTTTGTGGCAACACAAACATTCCCCCGCGACGGTGTTATTTAATCGTTGTTTACTTTCGGGCTTCAGTCAATGAACTAATTTGAATGATTATTATTATTGATCACCGAAGGAATGCGCTTTTATTTATATAACGGCTTTTTTTTTGTTTATCAATACGCACCACCCTTCTAAATCTGGGTCAACATTCCTGGGTGTTATGAGATTTATGATTTTTATCTGGTATAAGGCACGTTTTTCACTTTTTGTTTTAAGATATTTGGTTTTTGAGTTATTATATTTTTTTTTTTCGACTGTTTTATTTAATGGTACGTTTTTTTTTTTCCCACTTGTTTCACGTTTAATGAAGATGTTTTAATGGCACGTTTTTCACTTTTCGTTTAAATTATTTTTTTGATTTATTGTTATATTTCTATTGTATAATTTAATGATGCGATTTTTTTTCCCACTTGTTTTATGTAATCTGAAGTTGTTTTAATAGCACGTTTTTCACTTTTCGTTTAAAATATTCACTTTTTTTTCCAATTAATTATAATTTCATTTATTTGTTCATTTTATTTTATTTTTATAATATCTCAGAATTCTCTCAACTTGTAACCTTTACTCTCCTGGTCCGCGGCAACAGTTGTAATGGTCCGCCACCCTTGGCTTTTGACACCAATTGTGATGAACCCTACCTAGCTGATTTACTTTTCTAAGCTTCTACCTCGTAGTTTAAATCTCGTAGCTCCTGTCTCGTAGCCACGCTCATAATTCTACCCTTATGTCCTACTGATCACACCACTAGGTATGATGGCCTGACTCAACCCTCCTTTCGGTTTATTTCTACCTCAGGCTCGTGATTTCTAAACCCCTATACTTTATAATCTAGCTAAACCTACCCTATCTTCTTAAATCCCTGCGATTTTCTCACAGTAATCAAGATTTAAGATTTTAGTTCACATTATTTCTATAATCTGCGTTGTGTATTTTTTTGTTTTAGATTTTACATCTGTTTGCATACTTAATATGCACACATATGTAGAGAAGATAATGTATTACGTGTGGTAACCCATAGATTCTTTTAGAGAAAGGGTGAGAATCTTCCGATTTATTAATTATTATTATTTGAGTATCTTTTACCGAGTTTGATAAACTAACCCCGCCTTAGACTTTGTGTCTATTTGATTTCCGTAGGAATTTAGTGTGTTTATTTAATTCTTCCTATCACCGCTGATACATCGATAACATAAACAACAGTTAATAAATTACATCATTTCAAGAAAATAAAAACCTTATCTTACCAGTGTAGAATGTTCATATTCGAGAGTCCGGTTTTCTCAATTGGAGTTCTTGTCTGCAGCTTCCCCTAACATAATGTGTTTGTAGTCATAGTTAGTGTTATTGGTTAGTATTCGCAAAATTGTTGAAAGAGCAGGAATGGATGGATATGGGGAGGGGGATAATATGTTTGCTGAAAAGTCGGCTCCTCCGCTAACCAAGTGAAAACCGATGAACAACAATTTCAAACCGGATTCTCCCAAATACGTTTGCTAAGCTTATCCTTAAGTCCGAGTTTTACTCTCTTCGACGAGCGTCTCTTGTTACGAAAGGGGCTCTTCACGCCAGATGGGGGAATACCAAGTCTTCATGCCGTTTTTCTGCCTCACTCCGACTTCCATCTCCGCCGGATTGAATTTAACTCTACTGAGTCTAGAAGGGGTATTTCATGTCTTCCCTTATCATGCCTCTATCCGTTAAATGTGGCGTAAGCTTGTGACGGGCAGATCCTTCCTCCCACGTGACCGACCCAGCGTTACACTCCACCTCTGACTAGCTGACATAAAACTCACCTCGTGAACCTTATGTTTGCTTTCAGGTTCGACAAGACTCACGGTATGCAAATAACCTGTGGCTTTAATGCCGCGTCAGCGTACTGTCCGCATACGTCCTTCCTCTTCCCCGCATGCCCACCTCGACAATACCGCCACAAGATCAAAGCCGTCCGTTCGAGAAAGGTTGACACTTACATTTCCAGATGGCTTATACCTACATACAGAAGCCTTGAAGCTTACATTCGAAGACAAGTTAGGATTCAGGACTGTATGAGTATTTGAACACCAGTGTTGTTTAAATGAGGTCACTAGCTCCTCGTGTGTTAGGTATTTAGGATAATGGGTATTTATGGGTTCTTGGATACCTACTTCCTATAAGAAAGATTTAAAAATGAGATAAATCAAGTTGTCATTGAATCAATGACCTCCTGAATAATTGTGATGAGCTCTCTTAGAGTTTGAAGCTAGTCACAGTACCTTACTTTGCGAAAATTTTGCATGCTAAAACAATGCTACCTATTGGCGATCGCTCTAGTACAGTTAAGTCGTTTAGGATTGAGTGAATTTAGCGTCAATGTCGTCGTCACATTTTTACCGCAGATTTCATCGCAAGCTATAATTGATAAACTTGTCCCTGACGTTAAGTTTTGTTTTGTTTATTCGTTAATGGAATTTAGGTGACTGGGTCAATGGAAGACGTTGAACTCAAATCGAAATTTTTGGTACACTATCGAAGGTCATATAAACTTACCCTAATCATGCTAGTGAAAGGAGGCAAATAGGTATTTACTTATCTAATTATGTGTTAAGTATTTGTTTAGCAACATTTCATTCTGTATGGGAGGTGTGACATGCGAATGCTAATAAATTGGTTAGTTATTAACTTACCCTTACTTGGCGTTACGTTCATCAGTGTCAGGATATCCACAGGAACCTGTAAAAGCTTAAATATTGTAAGGACTCACCAAAGCTCTAATGTCTTAAATTCAGCTCCATCGGGTAATATCATCGATATGAATTTTATTAGAGCATCCAGACTACCTGTGTAACTTATCGCACTTTTATTTCGGTTTCCCACTTTTAACGATTTAATCCTACAAGATCCGGAATTCATCTCCTTCCTTTCTCCTTTGAATAGATCTCTGATGTAAAAATCCTCACATTTTCCTTTATTATCTGCCGTTATTATTGAAGAAGAACGATGCTACCTAATTAACCCCGACAATCCATACCTCCCCCCCCCCTCTTCTCCCATATTTGATTTCAATCTAAAGAAGAGAATCGATTCTTAATAATCGTTCGCTCAAATATTATTTTATTATTTGATATATATCTATACCTATTTACTCTTTAATAAATTAATTTATTAATTTGAATTTTCTTTAAATTTGTATTATTCCACTTTATAAAATATTTAAGTTTTATTTATTTTTTCTCTCAATTTAAATTATGTATTTTTTTTCCATAACAACTAAAGATTTTCTTTAAGTTTGAATTATTTCAATTAAGGACAAAGTTAAAGTTTTATTTATTTTTCCAATTTAAATTAGAATCCTTTTATAACGAATAACTAAATATTATTCGTCACTCAAATTACAACAGAACTGAAAGAACCACTTCCACTTTATTTTATAACACTTTCGTTTAGCAGCAAATTAATCACTTGGATTATTCATTTAAACTTCGGCTAAGTATTTTCCAGATTTCGGATCAATTATTATTATTGCGTTGTCACCTAACGATAATTAATATCTCGTAATAAAATTTCCGACTTTCGACTTAACGTAAAATTTTATTTAATGAAACTTATTAGACTGTAATTTTCTTTATATAACCTCGGACTAAATAACTTTATTTTAACCTTCATAGAACAAATTTAAATCAATTCAAACACTCTATTAAATTCCTTCCGCATTGAATTTTTTATTAATTAATTAATTATTAGATTTTATTGAATCGGAGGCTATTGAAAACACTGATTTTTAGATTTATTATAAGATCATACACTCCGTTAAATTATTATTATTATAAATCAATTATTATTATTGCATTGTCACCTAACGATAATTAATATCTCGTAATAAAATTTCCAACTTTCGACTTAACGTAAATTTTTATTTAATAAAACTTATTAGACTGTAATTTTCTTTATATAACCTCGGAATAAATAACTTTATTTTAACCTTATTAGAACAAATTTAAATCAATTCAAACACTCTATTAAACTCTCCTTCCGCATTGAATTTTTAATTAATTAATTAATTATTAGATTTTTTTTGAATCGGAGGCTATTGCAAACACTGATTTTTTAGATTTATTATAAGATCATACACTCCGTTAAATTGCACGATTAACCGTACCCGGACGCTCCACTCTCTGTTTTATCAAAGTATAAAACTGATTGTAGACTCTATTTTACCACTGAATTTTTAAAGTATAAAACTGACGCTATTTTTCCACTGTATTTTTAAAGTGTAAAACTGATGCTATTTTTCCACTGTATTTTTAAAGTGTAAAACTGATGCTATTTTTCCACTGTATTTTCAAAGTATGAACTGATTCTAAACTCTATTAATTAATCACCAGGGTAATTCTCACGACACGCGCGACGTTTTAAGCAACCTTGCCAGTTGTCGAAGGACTCCCCGAATAATCCCAAACACGCTAATTTATACCCATCACAGCTCCAAAAGGGCATAATCGTATATTCCTTGACGAGGAATTATAATCTGTAATCACTCGAAATTTTTTGAAAACCCCATCTCGTTATCGTTTGTTCCTACATAAGATCTTTCGATTTTTCCTCTCCGTAATTCGGGGTTCGTCCCACAACTTTGTCTCGCTTCCCTAAGGTTTATAGTCCCGGACTTAGTAAGCTGCCATCCAGTTTGCCCATTTTCCACATGTCTTCTGTCTTCATAATATATTTTATAAACATGTTTTTAATCTGTTTTTTTTTCTCAGTTTGAAACATGCCCATAAGTGATCTGCTAAAACTATACTCTAAATTGGCATACCTATTTGCGAAACGTAGATTTTTCGGTCTTCTAGTTTTAAACGCTAGTTGTCCTGTATGAATTTCCACGAAATTCATTTCTTTTCCCCTAGTCTACGTAAGCAATTATGTCTCAGAACCGTATTTCCATTATTTATGTGGCATATTCAACTTTTTCGCTTTTCCCACCTAAATTTCCTTCAAGTAACGGTGTTTTAACAACTATTCTTAAATGATTTTCCCTTCGTTGTTAATAAGGAATCATATCCTGGTTCCGTATCTACTCTACTTATAACGTTTTTGAGTTTTTCCCATTTCCTTATCTGAGTTTTCCGGTTATGTCGGTTTTTCGTTCTCTCCCCCCACTCCTAACCCAATGATCCCTTATTGAAATTTGACGTTTGCCTTTTTGCCGTGATTCCATCTCCCGCTAAAACCCTTTTTTCCTTTTTTGATATATTATTTATGGTGTTTTCCGGCCCACTAACTATTCCTATCCTGGAATATCTGTCAAGTTAACTACTTCGATCAAATTCCGCCCAATTTTCCATCTCTCTCTCGCTCAAAATCCCATAAACTATAAGCCCTGACGTGTGTATACATCCTAATTTCTACATACCTGGCGATAAATCCATTTTAATGTGTTTATAATTAAATTTTACGGAAATTCTATAATCTAAATACTAGGCAAGAGCAATGTTAATTTTTATGACCCTTTTTAATGGATAATGGGCCTTAAATAAACAAAAGGCATGTTCGAATATTCCTTGTTTATATCAACAATATACATATGGAGTCGACAACCGTTGTAATGTGTCACTTTCCCTCGCAGTCTCGTGTAACTTTATGTTATGATCCCTACTTTAATTACGTAAAATGACTCTTTTTTATGAATTAAATCTATCGCAATGTTTGCAGTATTTCCACCCCTCCCTAGGTATACTATTCCAATTCCTTTCCAAGCACCTGCTACTGCACCAAACCCTTGTTTCGTCCTCTTGTTCAATCCTTAAACTCTAAATTTTTTTGAATTTTCCTTCCCAATTCGCTTTCCTAATCTCTCCGTTCCGTCTAGAATTGATAACAATAATTTTCCATTGTGTTATGTATATTCATTTTCCTTTAGTACGTTTTTCCTCGAATTTGGCCTCTCGGCCGTCATATGTAGTTACTCTATAATTGAGAACCCTCCCGCAAGCATGCCCCGTTGTCCCCGCGTTTTCCCCTCAATATATTACTGATAAATTTTTTTTATCGTTATCCAAGTGTGTTTTCCGCAACTAAAAACGCCCTAATGCACTCGAAACTAAGGTCTCCCGACCCCTTGAAGGTACCCTTTATTAATAACATTACTTGGGTTCGTTGTACTAAAAACCTTGAATAATTCGATATTTATCTTTTAGTTCATTCAACCCTGATCTCTGTGGGAACGTCTAGACCATAAATTTCTTCACTAATCACTAGGGTCAAAGTACAATCCTTTGTGTTCAAAATGGGCACGACCCCCTTCTTGCTGATAGGCTGAGTTGATTTTTAATTGCTTTTCCTGCTATTTAATTGGTTGTCTCAACTCTCGCGTTTAAAATCGTCCCTAAACCTGGGGTTCCCGTTAAATATCGATCTCATCACCATCTGTGTATATTTAAGGTAACTATAATACATCAAACAACTTAAAAATACCTCTATTTTCGAGCAAGTTTGAATTTGACCATACAGATGTCGTAGTACTGCACTTTTCATCTAAAAAAAAAATTCCCGTGGGCTTTCTCGTAAATTGGAAGTTACCATTCATCACACCCCACCTTTATAACCAACGCCATCTGTTAATTTGCATAATATCAAAACCACACCACCCGCTTGCCAGCCCTTTGCCCGAGGCCCGTTCGCCAGCCCGCTCCATTTATATATTATATATTTCAACCAATTTACACGAAACCTTGACCAATTATATACCTTTCTAATGAATCACTCTATTTGTATCATCACATCTATTGATGAAAACTGCATGATAATCCGTTGCGTAGTTTAAAAGATCTAAGCGTACAGACAGCGAGAGCGACTTCGCATTATACTATGTAAAGATTAAATATTGTGCAGTACCTACTGCAAGATTAATTAGTGGGTTTTATTGGATTATTAAATAGGTTACCGACCAGCATTGTGTATTCCACAAAGCAGGGATGGGGAACCTTTTTGCCATCGGGAACCATTTGGGTGTTTATAGTATCCTTCAGTGTCAGATGAACGTCTGTCTGGATTGCGTACACATAGACAAGGTGAACTGGAACAAAAAATACGTTATGGACAAAATTGTAGATATGTTTAGTGCCGATAACAGACGACTCCAGTTCTTGTATAAAGAATAAATTTTATTTTAAATTCATCTTGTAATATTTTTTGTTGTATATGTCACTGTAAAAGCCCGAATATTGGTAAATCCTAAGATTTTCCGGTAAATCCTAAGATTTACCTGTACTAAATTCTAATGGTAAAAGCCCGAAAAAATTGTTTCTTATTTAAATATTATAAACGATTTTTTTCGGGCTTTTACCATTAGAATTTAGTACATGTTAGGTTAGGTTAGGTTAGGTTAGGTTGGTGAACGATGATTATAGAACGGTTCGGACTTTTACCATTAAGAGTTGGTAAATCTTAGTATTTACCGTAGTTCGGGCTTTTACAGTAACATATACATATATTGTGTTAATAATAAAAATTGTTGCTACAGTATGCCCTTCATTACTACAGTGTCCTGTCCGTTCGTTCACCATACAAATACGCTACAGTAAATTAAAACTCCATTAAAACCTTACTAAAAATATTTTATTACTGAGAAGTTCTCAGTAATATTCAGGAAATCTCCCGGAATGCATCTGGTTTTCAGCAGTGCCCCTAAAATAATATGTGATAATTAAAATTAAATTAAATCGTCTTCAAATTAAAAAAGCAAATAATATCAACCCCTCGGGCATGGGGCATATTTTTTCAGATGGTTAAAATATTTCAGATTTGCAATAAAATCCAGATAAATGAAATATTTTTGAACGTACCCGAAATATAAAAAATGTTTTTGAAAGGTGATGAAATAAGCTTTCAAATGTGATAGTTCGAAATAAACATATAATTTTTTAAATATATTTTTTAATGATAACATAAAAAGGTTTAAAAAACGGCTCAACTTACGTTTTTTTAAACTAAAATTGCTGAAAACAAAAAATAAATAAAAACTCACTTTGCGATATTTGTATTTTTTCTGTTTTCTGTGTCTTGTTCTCTTTCATATTTGCGTTTAGATTATTATTGTTATCTTCTTCTTCAATGATATATTACGGGAATAACCTTCAAAAGTTATAAGGAGAGTTTTTCTTATAAAAAAATGAATATTTATTTTAGACTTATAAAGTCAATAGTTCCATATAAATAAATTCGGATACTTTTATCCGAGACGCTTTCCAGGATACAAACCAATTCTTAGAATGATTGTTTCCAATAAGAAGGGTAGTTGCCCATAGGATGGAAAATAATTAGTTGAAGATAATATTATTTTCTAAAATTTGAAATATGAGATTGACTATTATGACGGCTTGACAGAAGAGAGAAATAGCGAAATTGGTTAACGCGCACGTCCCGGGTTCTGGGTTCGAGTCCCAGTTGCAACCATTGTCTTCTTTCTGTTTTTTGTGTCTTGTTCTCTTTCATATTTTCTTTTAGATTATTATTGTTATCTTCTTCTTCAATGATATGAAAACACAGTTATTTAATGCACAAGTGTATTATCAACGATGTCGACACTTCACTTCTTTGTAGTCTCAGGTAAAAATATTATTAAAAAATTCCAAAAGTTATTTTTTTTTTCAAATTGCGGCCGGAAACTTTGGTTACAAAGGTTTACATTAAAATTATTTTGAGGTTAACTTTTAGGTTTTAATATAAAATGCGCTATTTTATCTTTCAATACCGTTTATATTTCTCAGTAAGGGATAAATAACGAGTTTTTCCCAAAAACGAACAAATTAGCCTGAGGAGTTAAAATTCAAAATAAATAATGTACCTAATCACAAATACAAATAGGTTTTCATTTCATTGTAAATTCTATCAATTGTGTTAATGGCAAATGAACGGTTTACTTGGAAATGCATCAGCTGATGATTCCGCAACTAGAATTGTATCGTTATCTCTCTCTCAGATCAATCCTAAACCTTCAAACAATGAGATGCATATATTTTGCACTTTTCCAATCAATAGCTACATACGGTATCGTGGGATGGGGAGGCTGTGCAGCTTCAATTATATATCCCATGATCTTAATTCAAAAGCTGCTACTAAGGATTATATTAAAATGTCACCCATCTCGCCCATCAGAGCCACTTTTTAAAAAATTCGCAATCCTAGACATTAGACAATTATACGTTAAGACAATTCTCATACACATAAGGAAAAATGATTTAACACTCAAAACTCAACAAAATATTTACACCCGCTATTCATCACACCAAAGGGTCAAATTCTACCAAAATCCATACTGCCCCAAAGAGCAAGGAGAAAGGGACAAAAATTCCTGCTAGCCAAAGGGACGTCCAGCAACCAGAAGCATCCACGTCTTCGACTGGAACCTCTGACGGCCATACACCTACACCAGCAAAGGAGTCGCAGCCCTCGAACAAACCGACCTCGGCAGGGCCATCACGCCCAGCAGATGGCGACCAACAGTGGACTGTTGTTGGCCGTAAAAAACGACCCGCTACTGTAATAGGTAACTTAAAGGAGCAAGGTACCCATACTTATTTCCACCTGTACCCGCTACATCCTGAAACCTCGATCAACGATTTAAGAGCGTTTAACCAGCCAGCGGACGAAAACCCACATTTCGTCGAAAGTTGTTCTTCCGATCATGCAGGGCGGTTACAATGAGAAAGATTGATTATTCTCCGTACCAGCTTTTTTAAATTATAACTCAATATCGAATTTATTTCAATCCAAATTAGCTTTAATTTATACCTTCATCCAAAAATGCTGAAAGGCGTGATGATAAAACTATTAAAATAGTGTACTTTTTGTAGTTATTTTTTGATTATAAGTATTTATCATTTTTCAATAATGTCTAAATTTAATAGGAATGTTAAAAAAATCTGAAATATATTAGTTTGTAAGTGCGCAAATAAATACACAAATGGACCAATTTTCGTCAAGAAACACATGTACGTACATATTTTTTAATGATTTTATTGAAACTAAAATTAAAATTATAATACATAACTTTGCTAGATAATGTATTGATTTATTTTACTGCATGATTACATTATTTGAAATAGGTGTGGTATAATACAAAAACTTTTTTGAAAATTTAACAAATCTGCCAACGACCTATGGAATAACCTTATTATACTAAAAATTTAAAAAAATTCTAAAAATTTATTACATAACTATGCTAGATAAAAGAACAATCTTTCGAAATCCATTTATAGTTTTTTGTGGAAAAGAGTCAATACGTCTAAAAACTTTTTTGAAAATGACGTATTTCCGGCTTTCTCTGGTAATGCCCTCTTAACGTCGTATCTTCAGTCAATTGTAAGTACCGCCTCATTTAAAGTCTCTAAAATTAAATCAAAGGGAGAATATGCCTCATTCAAGTTAGGGATCCCAAATTCCGTGAAGACCGAAGTTCTAAAACCGGAACATTGGCCCAAATATTCATATCTTAAAGAATGGAAAAATAAAATTAATGCACCGCGGCTTCCGGGTTTAAAATCCAGTTGACTTGCGGATAATTTACATTTTTTTTACCAAAATGTTAGAGGACTAAAGAGTAAATGTGCCTCATTTTACTCTAATGTTTTGATAAACAATTATGATGTAATTGGACTCACTGAGACGTGGCTAAACTCAAGTGTGTTCAACCCAGAGCTCTTCGATGACAGCTTCAAAGTATTTAGAAAAGACAGAGACAGTGGAAGTGGCCGTAGACAGGGAGGAGGCTGTCTATTAGCCGTAAAGATTGCGAATGGCCTTATTAAGATAGAGCACTTACCTGCTCTGGAAACTGTCAACGAGGACTTGTGGGTCAAAATTACTTACAAATCGTGTGTAACTTTTATATGTATAGTTTATTTTCCACCTGCATCTCACTTTGAAACATATAAATTATTTTTTGATACAATACAACGAAATGTAGATGTTATTGGTGGAAAGAATGTAATTGTTATCGGAGATTTCAATATGCACTCCGCAAGAGGTTCCGTAGAAACGGAAAACGACCTTAATTTTCTATGCGCCGTTTTTGGTCTCTCCCAATATAATAACATTCAAAACATAAACTTAAGAGTTTTAGATTTAATTTTATGCAACATATCCATAAATGTTACTCATTGCGATTCTCCCCTTGTTACCGAAGATAAACATCACCCTGCACTAGAATTTATTTTTCCATGCAAAAAAAACATTAAAATTACAAACATTCCAAAAAATGACAAGAATGCTTTGCGTGGATGGAATTTTGGGAAGGGCGATGTTTATGAACTGCACAATATGATGAGCCAACTAGATTGGCAAGAACTGTACAATTTTAGCACTATAAATGAGGCGGTACATCATTTTTATGCTTGTATTTACAACATTTTTGATGCCTGTTTCTCTAGGAAACCTCCCAGTAGAGGTGGTCGTCGATATCCGATGTGGTTCTGTCAAGATACCATCGCGAGCATTAGGAAGAAACATGCTCTCCATAAAAAATGGAAGGCTACCGGCTGTCGGGGTGACTATGATTTGTTCAGCGTGCATAGAGCCGTGGTTAAGCGCAATATACGCACTGCTTTCCAATTGTATGTAAATTCCATTGAACACGATATCAAGCATGATCTAAACATGTTTTGGGACTACGTCAAATTGCTGACAAAAGATGGTGGTATTCAAGACACCATGACGCATTGTGATCGGGAAGTTCGTGGAGTAGACGTAGCTAACGCTTTTGCAACACACTTCCAATCCGTGTATAGTAATGAGTCTCCATTGCTAAATACAAATATTGCTGCCAAGTTGAATATAAAGGGAGCCCAGAATATCGATATTAATCAAATTGATGAATCAGATATAGAAACTTCCATTAGAAAAATGAAAAATACATATTCACTTGGTCCAGATTTTCTTCCAGTATTCTTCCTTAAAGGTTGTGCCGAGTTTTTAAAAAAGCCACTTAGTTTCTTATTTAATCTTTCCCTGGAAACCGGTGTATTTCCTGATTCCTGGAAAATTTCGAAGATTTGTCCTATTTATAAAAGCGGTACAAAGACCTCTGTAGAAAATTTTAGGCCAGTAGTAATACTATCTGCACCGGCCAAACTGTTCGAATCGATTATTCATAAATACACACTGCCACAAGTGGAGCCGTACTTAATTTCAGAACAGCACGGATTTAGAAAAGGTCGATCTACAGAAACCAACTTATTGGTGTTTACTGATTACGTATCAAAATCTTTAGATAAAGGCCATCAGGTAGATTGTTCGTATAACGACTTTTCAAAGGCCTTCGATACTGTTAATCACGACGTTTTACTCAATAAGCTGATTGAAATAGGATTCTCCATGAGACTACTCACCTTTTTTGCTAGCTATCTTGCAGACAGGAAACAGTGTGTATCTCATGGACTATTTCAGTCTATTCTATTTTTTGTACGATCAGGAGTACCCCAAGGTTCTAATTTAGGTCCACTCCTTTTTTCCATATTTATTAATGATATTTCAGAAGTAATTCTGCACTCCAGGTTTCTTCTTTTTGCTGATGACCTGAAACTATTCTTAGAAATACTAACCCTAGAGGACTGCAATCGACTCCAGTCAGATGATAGAATTATTGACTGGAGTAAAAGAAATCGGATTGAGTTCAATATATCTAAATGTTTAATTTTGTCATTCACTAGGGCGTGTCATACCTGATATTACCGGTATACGATGGACGCCCGAAGTCTAAAACGTGTCTCCACCATGAAGGACCTTGGAATCATGTTTGATAGTAGGCTGACATTTCATACTCATATTCAGATGGCTTGTAGCACTTCATTGAGAATGCTGGGCTTTGTTCTACGTACTGCAAGGAATTTTAAAGACACCCGGGTTCTCATAATTCTATTCAATTCCTTAGTAAGGAGTAGACTTGAAAGTGGGTCGATAATTTGGAATCCGCACCAAGAAAAATATTCCCTCATGTTGGAGAGAGTTCAGAAAAAATTTCTGAGATTTCTGTACATGAGGGAGTACGGCTGTTACCCGTGGCTCTATCCTACCAACTTTCTTTTGGGTATGCTCGGAATGAACCATCTACGTATCAGAAGGGATGTACACATTGCTACGCATTTCTTCAGATTGATTCGCGGAAGGTTTGAAAACTCAGCTATCTTGGAAAACATTCATTTTTATATTCCCGATGGTTATCTTCGCCATCGACAGCATAGGCGGTTCTATCTTCCGGCCTGCAGGACTAACTTGCCAATGGTCATGCCGGTCGGGAGAGCAATCTTGCTGTTAAACAGAATTAATTCGGATATCGACATATTTAGCGTCAGTGAAGCTGCCTTTAAAAGGCAAGCTCAATTGATGCTCGTATAGTTTTTTTTTTTTTTGCTAACCATTTATATTTATGTTTAATAGAATACTGCTACAAATGTATTTTAAAAGCGCATTAAAATTTTAAATTTTGTAATGTTTTTGAAAGAATAAAATAAATTGAATTGAATTGAATTGAATTGAATTGAATCCGCCGACAATCGAACCCCCGGCTTACTTATATACAATGTGCAGTCGGTTTAGAAAAAATACGGTATACCAAATTGCTCAAAATATAACTGAATGACCCCGAAAGGATGTGCAGAGAGGATGTACCGCCGAATAACAAAAGTATAAAACGTATTTTCATTCAAATGCATCAGGGAAAAATAATTAGCTTCTCTATATACCTACTGTGAATACCAGCAAAAAAGTACAAAAAATCAACACTGTGCATAAATTCGTAACAAGTGGTTCTGACAAAGTTATATTGTTTCAATTATATTAATTAGTGTTGACATGGCCCTTGTTTTGCTATAACAATAAAAAGTAGATGATATCAAATAATTTTAATTGATATTTTAAAACATATGAAAACAATAGATTCATGGTCATATTTTTATTAAAGGGATGTACAAAATAATATTAATATTGTCGCTTATTAATTTTCATGGCGTTTTTTTAGTTTTTCAGACAACATAATGCGCGTGTCGTTTGAATTTTTGATGAATTTTCGGGATTGTGTTTGATCAACAGGAAAGACTCGCTGTTTATAAGCAATAAAAGTTATTAGTTATTATCAATAATTGTCAACAGTGGTTATTATGTACTGTCTCTTCCTCCCAAACAGGTGCTTGTAGGATACGCTGGATACAATCACCCAGCGCTTGCCACCTCGCGGACTTTCACCAACCTGTTCCATTGTCTTGTCTATATTTTGTCATACTAACACAGACTGTATCTTGTATTGCTTTCTAACAACGTATACAGGGACATTGGAGGTCTAAATTCGTTCTAAACTAAATGTAGCTTCGTTCTTTCAAAAAAATTAGAGTCCTTGCGAGAGCCTTGAAGGAGTAACCATCTGTTACTTATACCAGGGCGGGAAAGTGGTGGATAACCTCCAATGTCAACAGTGGTTGTTGTTAGTCGGTGGTGAAGATGACGGATTTTCCAATATTACCCCGGGCAGATGCTCGATACCGTGGGTGGGGAAATAAATAGTTGCAAAGGTGAAAAAATGTGATTAAGGCAACCTCGTAAATATTACAGTCGGATGCAAAACAGAATATTGTGTGTGTGATTACTGCAAATAATAAACACGACTGTGGTTATGACCTTACTCGGGTCGGTGATGGCAGAGGCAGAGTGCGAAAGATTTGGTAGTATCACAGTGTCTTTATTGTGTAGACCAGCGTTTCCTAAAACTTTTTCAGTCACGGACCTTTAGGAATTCAAGCACAATTTTCAAGGACCCCCTTAATATAAAAAAAACAGCTCCAAATTTCGGACTATTTATTTTATTACTACAAATACAAAAAATAAAAAATGCGGTAGTAATTACCGTAGGTACCAATATTCGCATTAAATAACGGTTAATTAATGAGAAGGCTGGCGTTGCTTTTTAGCAACTAAATTAGTGACATTCGGGTGGATGTTACTACTAAGTTGCATTCTCCAATCGGATTCCACTTGTAATCTGTTTCTGTATTTGTATTTAGTTTATTCAAGAGCAGAGAATGCCTTTTCACAGAGGCATGTAGTTGAGAAAAGCATTAAATGTTTCAGTGCTTCTTCTGATAGTTCCTTTTAATCTTTCTTTACAAACTTTACATTCACCCAAAACTTTGATAAAGAGAATTTTTTAAAATTACGTTTCAAAACTGAATCACAAGACATTTTTATTAATTGGTTTTCCTGTGCCGTTGTCAAGCCAGTAATATCGGTATCATCTGTGTTGAAGGGGTCAAATATTATTTTTTTTGGTCGGGTACTGGAAAAACGCAGACCTTAAAGCACGGAGGTGTTTAATAATTTTATCTTGTACTTGTGTTGGAAACATTGCTCCCAAAAACGCCGACGGTGTTGGAAAGTTATTACAGTTTTTGAAGTAAAACTTCTTTACGCACGCTTGACTTGGGGAGTAAGCTGGTGAATGAGTGACGAGAGCGTTACGAAAAGTGTGATCGGGCGAGGCGAACGGTCAGGCGAGGCGAACGGAAGTTGAGAGGGAGATATAAGTTAGTGAAGTTTTACTTCAGTCGTGTGGTCTAAAGCGCACTCGTTTTTTTTTAATTGTACGATTTGCTCGAAGGTCAAGCTTTTTCAGCGTCGTTTCAATTTTATCTTCAACTTAGAAGTTCTTATCTCTCCCTTGTAGATCCAAGATCAGCTCGTTAAGGGCACTAAGGATATCAGCTAAATATGCTGCCATTGTGAGCCATCCAAAGCCATTGATGTGAGCAGCATGTTTATTAATGCCGCCTACAGAATTCTTTAAAAAAATCGTTCTTTCAAAAAAACATTCTGTTCTTATGTCAAAAACACGCGACACAACTTTGCCACTTAGAGGCCTAAGGGCTGTAATACAATTCACCGCCTGCACTATGTCGTCTAATATTGTTTATAATTTTTCGTACTAAGTAAGCGTGGAGATTACGAGACTCTTGGTAGCATCACGGACATATGAATATATCTGGACCTGCCCTAAGTGATAAAAACGTATTATTTCCCCCTCCACATGGCGCCGGCTGGATCACCTCCTTGGAACCGGCTCGCTCCATGGGGAGGGGATAGAGCCTCGCTTGAATCTAAAATGTGTGACGTCATCATTCTTGCCGTGAACAGCGAGAAGCTAAAACGGTAGCTTGTGCTATACAATATACATACATATCAATGTGCACATAGCGAATGTGGGCGGTTCTCCAGTGTGCTCGTCGCTGGTTACAGGGGTAAGTAAATTATGAAACATTTGTTAAAGTGTTTTAACTAAACACGGCAACAAAATATTGCTATGTGTATTGGGGCGAGTCTTTTTGGGGCGAGCATTTCGCCTTGCAAATATGTTAGTAACGTGGCAAGCAATTCGCGCTCCCATGTAAAAAGGTCTATTCATTCAAAGCAGATTTTGCTTTTAAGAAAACCCTCCACACAGCATCCCCAAAGATGACACAGGCCCTGAGGGAAATTATTTTCCTCAGGGCCTCCTGTGTGGAGCTCATGCAAAAAAAAAAAAATAAAAATAAAAAATGGTGATATTGTAATGCGAGATGCCTATATGTATACTGTAAGATTGATTGTATAACGAATCACAGTCATCTTTCCCCTCTTCGCCCTCCATAGTTTGGTTTTACCCCTCATCTGTAACTTCTTGTCTATCCATTTGGATGTCTATGGGTAGCATCTATTTATTATTGTTAATATTATAATCTTAATATATGAAACAAAGTCGGGTTTGCTACACCATTTATAACTCAAGAACGTCTGGACCGATTTTTATGATCTTTGGTTTGTTGGTTTAGTCTCTGAAAATGACATAAACGGAGAACATATTTCTGCACCCCCAAATAAAAAATACAACCATTATTATTAATCTCCCTCACACGTATAAAGAAAATGAAATGCAGTTCCCGTCGCAAAAACAGTCACACGTATTTTGTTTCTCATTATTATTTAATGTGTAAGAAAGAGCTGCAGCATTATAGCGATAAGGAACGTACCCTTTATTACCCTTTTTCCGTCAAGGTACCATTACCGTGAATCGTCATGGTAAATATAAAAACGTCTTTTTGATGATTTTTTTTGTTCGTCTCGGCCAAAAGAAATTTACTCGCGCATTTTAAAAGTAAAAAAATCACAAAAAATATAAATCCTTATATAACGCCATCTCTGATACATGCCAGAAACAATAAAAAAATCAAAAAAATAACACAGTGTTGTATGCTGGTTCCGGCAATGCCAGAATATGGCGATGTTGCAGAATATTGAGCTGATTCAGTTGCGCATCGATAATTGCATCATTAAGTAATTTTGAATTGTAATTGCTTCATTAAGTTATTTATAATGCGATGAATTTAATTCGTCTAATAAGTTAATTATTTATTGATTTAATGATTGAAGTTCGCCGGGTCAGCTATAATATACTGATCCGTGTAATATTTTTGTTGAATATTCTTTATTTTGAAGTGGCTCTGCTCTCGGAAGCGTATTTCCTTTTTCGTGTTCAACACGAGGCAACCATGCCTCGAAATCAACACGGGTTTGTAACGCCATTTATCCACCAAGCCCGTGTCCAGTAGAAGGCAAGCGGCATCCTACTGTGCACGGGTTTGTAACGCCAATTCCCTTCCCAAACCCGTGTTCAGTATGAGGCATGTTAAGTGAATGCATTATAGACAAGTTTGTACCTGTATTTATAACAGCAGAACATGGAAGAAATGTATTAGATTAATTACACATACCCGCTAGACAAACCCTGCTTTACCAAACAAATCATTCAAAATCTAAGATTTTTTTTTAAATTATGATGACATGCGAGTTTATTTTATAAGATTGGTACTATAAAGTGTTTTATGTACTATATTATTAAGTTTTTTTTATTTATTTTATTAGTAAGGCTGTTTGCGTTTTATTGCCCATCCATCATATTGTGCGTGTATGCACACACTTCCTTTTTTTATGTTATAATCACGTTTGGAGGATGCGTGCCTCGTACTGAACACGGGTTTGGGAAGGGATTGGCGTTACAAACCCGTGCGCAGTGGAATGCCGCTTGCTTTTTACTGGACACCGGTTTGAAGAAAAGATGGCATTACGAAGCTGTGTTGATTACGAGGCATGGTTGCCTCGTATTGAACACGGAAAAGGAAATATGCCTCCCGGAAACTGACGAATATTCGTACAAAAATTTGTAATTTTGAAAAAAATACTCAATTTTAGCTACAAGTCTAGAACCACCCCTAGTCCATAGCGCACGTAATTAATATGTGCATCATATTCACACAAAGTAGCACGCAAACATATATGGCTATATTGGCAAATTATTTAATTATTTAGTTTAGTTCGTTCTGTTTGGTCACCATGTTCAGAAACGAATTTCTACGAGTTTTGGGTCTGCTGACATTTTACCAAATAGCATTATTTGTGTATTGTGATTTCCAGATATTTGTAAGTATTATTACAATTAGCTTTACAATGCGCCAATGATTGTAAGTATTTGTGATGATTGGGTACCTCTCACGTCCATAGCTACCTGCCCATATTGCGTCATCACTTTTATGAATCTCGAATCACTCTTAAATTTGTGCTCTTTTTTGCACTTTTAAAGTAACCAATCTTTAGGACTTGAGCAAATTTTGTTGGACGGTCAAATAATTTTCCGCTTTGCGATAAGTTTATTATTTACCAATTCGTAAGATTTAGAATGAGTGAAAATTTTATGAAAATAACAAAAATAATAAAAGTTTATTATTGGCAGATAAAATCGTAATTAGCTGCCTTTTGAAACTTTAAAAATTGTCAATACTATATCTAATATCTATATCTATGTTATCTATAGGTATCTAAATTCGCAAAGTTTGTTCGCGAGGTTATGAATTCTTGAAATTGGTGGACTAATAGAGTAATTTTAATGTTGAGGTTATTGTTACATTTAAAACTATCTTAATCACGAGTTTGTCTGTCAAATATTAATGCAAATTAGTTTCAACAAATTAGGGCTGTCAATTAAAGAATAATTAAATTTGTATAAAAATATCAAATTATTTCACACTCTTCTAAATAAATTGTTTCTCTCTGCATGTCCTTGCCCGTACGTCCCCGTTCCCCTCCCGCCTCCCCCAACCCTCGCGCGTCCCACTTCCGCCTTCCCCGCCTTCCCTATTCCGTCTCACACTCCCACGCTCAGTTAGTCCTGTAGGCCGGAAGGTAGAACAGTCTATGATGTCGGTGGTGAAGATACCCATCGGGAACATCAAAATGATGCTCTCCGCGACAGCCGAATTTTCAAACCATCCACGGATCAATCTGAGGAAAGCGTAGCAATGTGTACATTCCTTCTGACCCGTAGATGGTTTATTCCATGCATACCCAAAAGAAAGTCGGTAGGGCAGAGCCATAGGTAATAGCCATACTCCCTCATGTACAGAAATCCCAGAAATTTCTTCTGAACTTTCTCCAACGTGAGGGACTCCTCGGCCACAGGTCACCCAAAGTGGTTCACTACGTTTGGTGATTTAGCAGGGGTGCCCGGGTTCGCGGGGTGAGGTTTGTCTAGGTCTTGGAGGCAGATGACCAGGACACACTAAACCCCAGATTCCTACACACTCCTTAAAACCTTTCCTTCCCAAAACTCTCCTCTCCTTCCTTTCCTTAAAAAAAACCCTCCACACAGCATCCCTAAAGATATAGGCCCTGAGGGAAATTATTTTCCTCAGGGCCTCCTGCGTGGAGCTCATGTAAAAAAAAGGGAATATCTTACTTGGTTGTGGACTCCAAATTACCGACCCACTTTTAAATCCTCCTTACTAAGGACTTGAATAAAATTATGAGAACCCGGGTTTTTCTAAAATTCCTTGCGGTACGCAGAATAAAGCCCAGCACTCTCGATGAAGTGCTACAAGCCATCTGAATATGAGTATAAATTTTCATCCTACTATCACACATAATTCCAAGATTCTTAATGGAGACACGTTTTAGACTTCGGGCGTCCATCGTTCACCGGCAATACCCATTATAACATGCCCTAGAATGACAAAACTACACATTTAGATATATTAAACTCAATCCGATTTCTTTTACTCCATAAATAATTCTATCAATATCTGACAGAAGTCGATTGTAGTCTTCGAGGGTTAGTACTTCTAAGAATAGTTTTAGGTCATCAGCAAAAAGAAGAAACCTAGAGTGCAGAATTACTTCTGATATATCATTAATAAAAATATTGAAAAAAGAAGTGGGCATTAATTAGAACCTTGGGGTACTCTTAATAGTACAAAAATAGAATAGACTGGAATAGTCCATAAGACACAAACTGTTTCCGGTCAGCAAGATAGCTAGCAAAAAAAGTCTCACGGAGAATCCTATTTCAGCCAGTTTAGTGAGTAAGACGTCGTGATTAACGGTATCGAAGGCCTTTGAAAAGTCGTTATATGAACAATCTACTTGATGACCTTTTACGCAATCAGTAAACACCCATAAGTTGGTTTCTGTACATCGACCTTTTCTAAATCCATGCTGTTCTGAAATTAAGAACGGCTCCACTTGTGGCAGTGTGTATTTATGAATAATCGATTCGAACAATTTAGCCGGTGCAGATAGTATTGCAAATAATTTTCTACAGAAGTCTTTGTGCCGTTTTTATAAATCGGACAAATCTTCGAAATTTTTCTGGAATCAGGAAACACACCAGTTTTTAAGGAAAGTTTAAATAAGAAACTTAGTGGCATTTTTAAAAACTCAGTACAACCTTCAAAGAAGAATACTGGAAGAAAATCTGAATGTGTATTTTTCATTTTTCTAATGGAAGTTTCTATATCTGATTCATCAATTTGATCAATATCGACATTCTGAGTTCTCTTTATATTCAACTCACAATGACATAATACTAGGTATATACGAGTAAGTTCCATGTACTTTTTTGGGATTTAACATTTTTCCAGAAAAACATGAGTCTTCCATGATAGAGCCTTCGACAGTCCATATGTAATTTTTGTAATATTTTGCAGAGAACTTATTGTATTCTGCCCTCAATTTTTAAAACACAGTGTAACCGAAAGCTAGGCGACTTTGTTTGAATCTCTTTTAAGAACCATTTTGGGTATTGAGTTTCCCAGTAAACCGTCAAGGGTACAAATTTTTCAACAGTAGAATTAACAATGGAGTAAGTTTTTAAGATTTACTTTAAAATCAGCATCGCTATCAAAATTACATACATCCCTTGAGGTGATTTTTCACAAAAACTGCGCTATATAAATCATCCAAATATTATTATTATTAAATGACCTGTCAATCTGTTTGAGAATTTTTTGAAATTTCTTGTTTATTTTACATTTTTTAAGATAGGAATTGGTTTGAGATTAGACGTGCATACATATTTCTAGTGGTAGATGGTAACAATGGACGGGGGACGACAATTTCGGTGCTTCTCACAACAGATGTCAGACACACTTGACAGTGCCGAATCCAACATACGACCACCAATATTGTGAACACTATTACACTAAGGGCCTTCGCTCACGGAGAAATTAAAAAAAAACAGCTGTCGACGCAATCGCAATCATCCTCCTGAACAAAATCGATATTTTTCTGATCTGACATATCACAGATTACTCGAAAACTTGACAGTTTGTGAGCCGCTACCATGGCGACATATTAACAATGCGACTGAAACGCGAGTGCCGCACGACCAGCAGTGTTAATCTGCGATTATATCAGATCAGAAAAATATAACTTTGTTCAGGCGGTTGTTTGCTAGTGCTTCGACAACTGTTTTTTTCAGTTTCTCCATGAGCGAAGCCTTTTATTATTGTCGTTTTAATAAAAGCGCGCTCCCTCTAACATTCGTATTTACATATCCCCCAACTGAACTGTAAATATTACGTATCGTCGTTCCCCCATAAGAAGGGGGTGGGATAGATCCTGTTCATGCACATTGCCAGGCGAACACACGCCGGAGCGGTCTTTCCGCAATCTGCCCGCGCCTCCCCTGACGACGTGCATAGGCCTGAGGCATAAACACACGGTCTCGATGCCCTTCCGACCTCCCCCTCTCTGGTAACCCGACGCTAATCTTTTACTAAAGGTTTTCAAAAACTTCTCCTTCTCTCCCAAGTATATTTCTTCGAGCAAAAATCGGGGAGCCGGCTAAAGGGCGCGGACTTCGAGCATCGTCTTCGGTTGGGCCAATATGCGCATTTTCATTGGGACTGTCCAATGGTCTATGGCAGCGATTCTTAACCTCGGGTCGCGACCCGAATTTGGGTCGCGAGAGGTATTGGGTTGGGTCGCGGAAATCAAAAGGTTGTTTTAATACACTGCTTTTTACATCGAGAAAACTTGGCTACACGTGATATGCAGCCAGATCTACATCAGATGTAGGACGTAATAAAAATTATAAATTTCATAAAGGCGCGCGCTATGAACTCTCGGATATTTCGACTGATGTGCGAAGAAATGGGTTCAGAACACCAGAATTTATTATACCATTCGGATATCCGCTGGCTTCAAGCTAGAGTTTTTTCTCTTAAAACAAAAATAGAAATATTTTTGACAGATAAAAGACACGAATGTGCTGATCGCTTCAGATCATGGATGGCTAAATTGGCATATTTGGGTGATATTTTCCACCACTTGAATCAGTTGAACACAGAAATGCAGGGTCAAAATCGCACTGTAGTAGACATTTATGGAAAAATTACTGTTTTTAAAAACAAAATAAAACTTTGGCAAAATAAAATTGCTCAATATCAATTGGCAGCGTTTCCAAAATTAAACTTGTTTTTGGAAGATCTTCATCTTAATGGCAACCGTATTTTCGTGGAGGCCATGCCTATTTTTTTAGAACACTTGAGAAATCTTGAAAATGATATGGAAAGATATATTCCACAAAATGTCCGTATCGTGAAATATAGTTGGGTAAGAAATCCATTTGAAGTAGATGGAATGGTCGTTGGAAACGATTCAGCTGGATTACAAGAAGAATCGCTCGAAATGCAAGGTGAAGCACTTTTAAAAGAAAGATTTGCCAGAACGAATCTCACAAAATTTTGGGCACAATTATCTGGGAAGCCTGTTCTGAGCAATGAAACTGAAAAAGCCCTGCTACCTTTCCCAACTACTTATTTATGTAAAGCAGGATTTTCATGCTTTGCTGTTATGAAGAATAAGTACAGGAATAGGTTGGATCCTCAGCATGACATGCGGTGTGCACTTTCTATAAACATAACTCCACGTATACATGATCTTTGCTCAAAAATACAACACCAGGGTAGTCACTAATTATTTTGCTGTAAATTTTTTAACTGTTTTAATGCTGAATTGTCTGAATTTAATACAGAACATTTAAATAAAGTTGTTTACTTCTAATTTTACAACTACATCCTATAAATTTTATAGGATGTAGTTGTAATTTTATAGTATAAAATTACATATTATATCATTTTAGTACCTGTCACTGGAAAATAAAATAAAAAAAATAGATTAGGGTCGCGTACTTCAAATATATTCGTACTTTGGGTCGCCGGCCAAAAAGGTTAAGAACCACTGGTCTATGGAATACCTTCTCTGGCTATTCTTTTCTTTTTATATATTTTATTCCCTTTCAGCTATTATAGTAATTACTCAATCATAACATAATCATATAACTGTTTTTTTCTCATTACTTATTTTATTTTCAAAAGGTTTCTTCGACTGGTTATAGCCGTTATTTTCCTTTTTCTTTTACTAACACTATTATCTCTATTTTTATGTTACCTATTTCAGAAGAATTATTCCACGAGCTGCTACTTCTATTTATCTTTTGTATAATGTTACATGTAAGTACTGGCATACTGCTTACTAACCCCGTATGCATGGGCATTGGAGGGTCTAGAGTCGTTCAAATAAATGTAGCTTCGTTCAATGAAATAGTAGAGTCTTAACGTGTGCGGTGAAGGAGGAAACCATATGTTTCCTTGTAACGCCGTTGGGAAAGTGGTGGAGTCTCTCCATCTATCTATCTCCCCTTCTTCTATTTGAACGCTTACTAACAGGCCAAAAAGAGATTGCAAAACGCATATTGTTTGTTTCAGGGGCCAGTTGATGTAATCGTAAACAAAATGGAGCAGTGTGAGAACCCAGAGCAGTACCCAACTTATGCTAAGCTTGTAAGAAAAAAAATAAACAGGACTCATGATATGTATAACGGAGATTTCTATGTGGATGCAGACATTGATAAAACAGTCAGCGTAATTAAACCAATTTACTAATTTTTTTGGAAAATAATCTTCGTTTTGCGAAATTTTATGTTAAAGCAATATTAATGTTATGTAATGATTTTTTGTTCATGATGATTTTTTTCGGATTAAGTTTTTTATATTATATTATTTTTTGAGTTAGGTTATTTTCAAAATATACCAATTTTTGTATATGTATATTAATATATTTTTTAAATATATACACATATTTCAAATTGACCCTACTTTTCTTACAGTAAACTATTTTTTGTTTTTAGGTACACCTCAACGTGCATAAATGGGGAGACGGGGGCTACAAGCCCAACTTCCTGGTCGTGAATGATTCAAATGTCTGTGACTTTCTCTTCAAGTACGCCAAAACCGATATTATAAATGTACTGGAAAGTATGGGACGGCCTCCAGCTTGTCCAATAACGGCGGTATGTAAAATGTTTTTTCAAAGACAGCAAATACGAGTATTTTGGGGTGTGACATTATACTGTGTACTTTTTCATTTAATATATATTTTTCTATATTTTAAATTAATTTTCTAGGTTTATCTTATAACACAAACAAACATATATAACACCTACTACCAAAAGGAGTATACATAATTTTGTTACCGTGTCCAACACCGGAACAAAAACTGTCCTCTGCCAGAGCTGGATAAACTCAATATAACGCAGAACGGAACTTTTTATAAAAAACGTTCCATTACCGCGTCAATTTCATGTTCCATAGTATCTAATAGCAGTGGAGGTTATCCACGTCTTTCCCGCCCTGGTATAAGTAACAGATGGTTACTCCATCAAGGCTCTCGCAAGATTCTAATTTTTTTGTTAAACGAAGCTACATTTATTTATTTTGAACTAATCTAGACCTCCAGTGTCCTTGCATACGTTGTTAGTAAGCAGTATGCAAGTGCTTTACGGGAAAATCAAAATGCAATAAAATAGGTTAGTAAGGAAAAGATACATTAAACAGGGTAAAAGAAAGACTCATTCATGAGGCTCCATGTGGCGGCATTGCATCTGTAAAAATCTGCAAGCACCTGCATAAAATAGAGAACATAAGCAATACAATAAATCTCAAATCAATTGGCTAGTACCAACAAAAAATGTGAATGGCTTTCGGTCTGCCAACCACTCAGTGAAGCCTCAGAAAATGTTAACAGAATATTTGGGGTAAAATACCCGAAGACTAAAAAAACATTCAGCGTTGGGTAGTCAGAGGCAGGACAAAGGACAGTCAAGGTCGTCTGATCAAACCTCAAGCCTGCACGTGTCAAATTCATTCGCCAGAGCAGAAGAAATTCACTATTCGGAAATTTTTTCGTGTTCAGCGCCTGGATCGATTTCGACTTCTTCATTTTACATCAAACACCGCTAGGCTGGAAAAACTTACTATAATTTTTACGAAAAGTTCCGTTACCGCGTTCATCACCGGGATCACTCTAACCAACAGCCAAAATTGAATCCAGTTTAACACAATGAAATCGGTTTTGCTGTAATTCGTGTTAAATAAATAGTTGGTACAAATTGGTGCTATTTATTTCAGGGTCTCGCCCACATCAACTACAGCATTGGTTTCAGCTTGAAGAACGACATGTTTTACGGAGATTTTAAAGCTCGGGCAATTCTTGCTAAGAATGATAAACCAACACTTTGCCTCGACATGTATTTTGAATTTAAACCTAAAACAAAAATAAATCCAACATCAATTATCTAATGTTATACGGAATATGGGAAAAATCATTAAATGCGGATTATTGTATTTTTTAAATAGGTACATCTGAAATTATTATTTTTTTAATATTGAAATTTTTCTTTACGAATTGAGTTTTTCTTACTTATCTCTTATTTATTATTTGAAATATTTTATTATATAATTACTTACATGATTACGTATAATTGAACATGAATTCCCTCACCAAACTCAGCCTTATCTCTTTAAAGTGAGAAAAAGCTATTTTTGTAATCATCTGCAACAATGTATAAAATATAAAAACATGCATACCTATTGTTAAAACATACGAATATTAAATAAACAAAAAATTCAAAAAATAAAATAATTTTAAAAATGTTTTGAATTTCATTATTGTTTTCTTGATTGAGTGACTACATGAATTAATGAAATGAAATATTGGAAGTGGAAATTAACCCGCTTCCGGACATCCGATCGAACTGAATCTCGGCAAATAGACTCGTTGTCGATTAGAATACAATCTATCAACCTTTGGTGCACTTAAGGGGGCATTCTAGTCTAGAAAAAAATATATCTTCGTATTTCTGTAGTTTAGATATTAAAGAATATCTCCATAAAAGGATTCTTCGAAATTCAAATTATTTTAAAAGTTATAGCCATTTTACTGTCATGACAATATTCGAATTCTAACTAGAATCTAAATGGTACTAAATTTTAAACGCCTTTTTCTCGAAACTACTTTTTTCGAAACGTATTTCACAAAATCTCAAGTTCTATTAATTGGATTTTCTTGAAATTTGGCATGAATTTTTTTATACATCCCGTTATGGTTCTTACCAACAAAAAATCAAAATGTTTAATTTTTGCTATTTTTAAAAATTCGGAATAGTTAAAAAATAACTGAAAAAATCAACAAAAAAAATTGAGTAGCCGCCATCATTTTTTTTTCAACTTTGTTGGTTCCTACCATAATGACATTTTACTGAAAAAGAATCTACCTTTTTATTTTTCAAATTCCCAGAAGTGTCTCAAGAGTGGAGATAACATCGACACTCTCAACGTTCCCGAGCACCACGCTCGACTAATAATAATTGTCAGATCCTTTTCCCGTTTTTTCAATGACCCTGTGGATTTCCCACGGGTTGGCGTTACCCACTTCATTACCCCAATTATGCCAGGCAGCTCATTTTGCCAAAAGGACACCCGAGCGATAGGCACCTCGTGCGGCCCTAAAGCGGACTTGGAGGACAATAGCCTCTTCAGGCGAGGACAGCTCTTGTGTCCACCACGACGTCCGAATAGCCTTTTTAGGGTTAGTTCTTCCCAAAGAAGCTTCAGCGGTCGATACCACCGCCAAGTTGAAAAAATTCTCCGAATTGTCCGGTTTCTTAGCTGCTACGTCGTGAAAGTGATGAAAAATTGACGTGGCGCTTCCCCGAATTTATCCCAATCCACCCTTGTGGTTCTGAAATTCCACGTAGACCGCGGAGTTTCTGTCTTTGGAGTACCCACAAAAAAGTTATAAGTCTGTGGTCAGAAACTAACGCGCACTCGTGAACCTTACACTGAGATATTTTGGCCGCAACGGATCTAGAGCATAGAGTGAGATCAATGTTGCTTTCGCCTCCGGCTCCTGAAACAGTAGAAAACGTGCCTGGTTCATTGAGGATGAACAGACCTTGCGTCGCAATAAGGTATTCGACAGCAAAGGATCTTTCCATCCACATTCCGTTATAGTTAAACCAGAGAGGCGATCGCACGTTGAATTCTCCACCGATAATTAGGTTTTGACCTTATAATGTGTAAAGCTTTAGGCTCAAAATATGCGGTTCAACAAGGTTACCGTATTTAAAATAAACAGAGATCATGATAATTTCCGTATTAGCTAATTTAATGGATACACTGGTTTTGTACTCGTTTTTCCAGGAGAAAGGGTATTGATCAGAACACCCGCACCCGGAGAGGAGCCCATCTCGAGCATCGCACCTGACCTGTTTATACCAGGAGTTTTGCCTTGCCGTGCGTATTTATTTATTTATATTTATTTACGCCCTATTGGGCTTTTACATAAATTGAAGGAAATTTATACTCACAATATTAATTTTGTGTGTTACTAAACCAATAAAACAGAATAAATAAAAATGCAATCATCATCGCAAGGTATAGAACATCATAACAGAGATTAAAAGAAATGAAATAGTGTGAGTAGTACTTATAAAAAACTAATACAATTTACCTTAAAATATACATATATAATCAGTTATAAGAACTGAAATAAAATAAAGTGCAATGTAAGAGCTGGTTAGTAGGTATAAACAAACAGTTACATGAGTATATTTTTGTAGGATAATAAAACAGTAAAAAAAAATAAAAAAAGGATATAAATTACTGGTAAGGTTTTAGATGAGAGAAGGTTTTATGAAAAGAACAAAAATAATAAAAGTTAATTATTAGCAGATAAAATCGAGATTAGTTGCGGCTTGAAAATTGCAAAACTGTCAACACTGTGAATTGGTGAATAAATAGAGTAGTTAGTGTTGAGGTTATTGTTACATTTGAAAATATCTTTACTTCGAGTTTGTCTGGCAGGTATATTAAAGCAAATCTGTTCCAACAAATTAGGGCTGTCGATTAAAGATTCGATAATTTTGTATGAAAATAACAAATCAATTAACACTCTTCTATCTGCTAATTTAAGGTGTCTAGTTTCTGCGCGTAAGTTATTATAATTTATAAGTTTGATTGGAATTTTTATTTTAAAATTGATGTACCGAAGGAATTTGTTTTGTACCTTTTCCAATGATTGAGAATGGACTTTGTAGAATGGTAACCGTACGGTGGAATTGCACTCTAATCTGCTTCGTACTAACGAGCAATACAGATTTTTTAATGTTAACATACTTTTAAAATTTGCTCCCATTCTCAAAATAAAAGCTAGTATTCTCATTGCAACGCTTGTTATTTCATCGATGTGAACGTTGAACTGTAGACTCTCGTGGAATATAACACCAAGATCACGAATCTGTGATCGAAAAAGATTAACACCATTCATTTCTTAAGAAAATTTAAGAGGATTTTGACCTTTGTGAAAACTAATAATCTGGAATTTACCAATGTTTAGTTGAATAAGCAATATGTCAATCTGTAGTCATGACCCGCTGGGCTTCAAGGGTGACCACCCGAGACCGCTGTAGGTTTACCTGACCTATGTAAAGGAAATTAGCGGCGTCCATAGTCTGTTTCGTGTACCTGCGCCTCTATGGCAGCTCTATGGGCGGGACAAAGTCTGTCACCTGTCCTATGACTCGCTGGTTTACTAAACTTACTACATGAAGCGCAGACGGCTGCTTCTGTCTTCTTGGGGCAATCCTCTAAGTTGTGACCACTGGCGGTGCAGTGCCTACAGGTTATTACATCTACCGTACAAAATATACTTACTTGCCCGTATTAGCATAACATCGAGTGGCACCCAAGTGGTCACGCACGATAGGTGATCCACCAAAGAAAGCAGAGGCCGCTGTCTAGCAGTACTTTCGTGCGCTCAGGATGGCAGGTAACAATTATTAATTAAAACACGGTCATTTCAACACTTGGGGTCAAACGTTTTAACACTTGGGCTCCGTCATAACTTCGGGCCAATGGCACCGATCCGACTGAAATTTTGGATGTTTACCAAGAATCTTGGTCTGTACACGAATCAAAAAAAAATCTTAAAAAAGAAACATTTTTAAAAATTGATCGTATTACGGGCGTTTTGTAACAATACTTGAGGTCGGTCGTAACTTCGGCTCGAAGACACCGAACAGACTAAAATTTTGGATTCTTACATAGAAACTTGGTCTGCATTCGAATAGATAAAAAAATCTGATAACAGAAGAATTTATGAAAAAATCATCGATATAATACTTGGGTTCGGTCATTTCAACACTTGCGGTCAGACGTTTTAACACTTGGGCTCGGTCATAACTTCAGCCCTATGGCACCGATCCGACGGAAATTTTGGATTTTTACCAAGAATCTTGGTCTTCACACAAATCAACAAAAAAATGTTAAAAAAGAACAATTTTTAAATATTGATCGTTTTACACGCGCTTTGTAACAATACTTGTGGTCGGTCATAACTTCGGCTATGTTAAACCGAACCGACTGAAATTTTGGATTCTTACTAAGAAATATGGTAGGTACACGAATCAACATAAAAATCTGCCAAAAGAATAATTTAAAAAAAAATCATCGTTTAACGGTGCCCTTTGTGACAAACTTAGATACTATAGCACCGAGCCGTCTCAAATTTTGAATTCTTACTAAGAATCGTGGTCTGTACACAAATCGATAAAAAATCTGACAACATAAGAATTTATGAAAAAAACCATCGTTATAACACTTGGGTTCGGTCATTTCAACATTTGGGGTCAGACGTTTTAACACTTGGGCTGGGTCATAACTTCGGCCCAATGGCACAGATCCGACTGAAATTTTGGATTTTTACCAAGAGTCTTGGTCTTCACACGAATCAACAAAAAATCTTAAAAAACAACAATTTTAAATTTTTGATCGTTATCGGGCGCTTTGTAACAATACTTGTGGTCGGTCATAACTTCGGCTATATTACACCGAACAGACTAAAATTTTGGAATCTTACTTAGAAACTTGGTCTGTATTCGAATCGATAAAAAATCTGATAACAGAAGAATTTATGAAAAAATCATCTTTATAATACTTGGGTTCGGTCATTTCAACACTTGGGGTCAGACGTTTTAACACTTGGACTCGGTCATAACTTCGCCCCTATGGCACCGATCCGAAGGAAATTTTGGATTTTTACCAAGAATCTTGGTCTTCACGCGAATCAACAAAAAATCTTAAAAAAAAACAATTTTTAAATAATGATCGTTTTACGGGCGCTTTGTAACAATACTTGTGGTCGGTCATAACATCGGCTATATTACACCGAACAGACTAAAATTTTGGAATCTTACTTAGAAACTTGGTCTGTATTCGAATCGATAAAAAATCTGATAACAGAAGAATTTATGAAAAAATCATCTTTATAATACTTGGGTTCGGTCATTTCACCACTTGGGGTCAGACGTTTTAACACTTGGGCTCGGTCATAACTTCGCCCCTATGGCACCGATCCGACGGAAATTTTGGATTTATACGAAGAATCTTGGTCTTCACACGAATCAACAAAAAATCTTAAAAAAAAACAATTTTTTAATAATGATCGTTTTACGGGCGCTTTGTAACAATACTTGTGGTCGGTCATAACTTCGGCTATATTACACCGAACCGACTGAAATTTTTGGATTCTTACTGAGAAACATGGTCTTTACTCGAATCGATAAAAAAATCTGACAACAGAAGAATTTATGAAAGCATCATCGTTATAATACTTGGGTTCGGTCATTTCAACACTTGGGGTCAGATGTTTTAACACTTGGGATCTGTAATAACTTCGGCCCAATGGCACCGATCCGACTGAAATTTTGGATTTTTACCAAGAATCTTGGTCTGTACACGAATCAACAAAAAAATCTTAAAAAAGAACAATTTTTAAATATTGATCGTTTTACGGGCGTTTTGTAACAATACTTGTGGTCGGTCATAACTTCGGCTCTATGACACCGAACAGAATAAAATTTTGGATTCTTACTAAGAAACATAGTCTGTACTCGAATCGATTAAAAAATCTGACAACAGAAGAATTTATGAAAAAATCGTCGTTATAATAACTTGGGTTCGGTCATTTCAACACTTGGGGTCAGATGTTTTAACACTTGGGCTCGGTCATAACTTCGGCCCAATGGCACCGATCCGACTGAAATTTTGGATTTTTTCCAAGAATCTTGGTCTGTACACGAATCAACAAAAAATCTTAAAAAAGAACAATTTTTGAATGTTGATCGTTTTCGGGCGCTTTGTAACAATACTTGTGGTCGGTCATAACTTCGGCTATATAACACTGAACCGACTGAAATTTTCGATTCTTACTAAGAAATATGGTCTGTGCACAAATCAACATAAAAATCTGCCAAAAGAATAATTTTTAAAAAAACCATCGTTTAACGGTGCCCTTTGTGACAAACTAGATCCTATAGCACCGAGCCGTCTCAAATTTTGAATTCTTACTAAGAATCGTGGTCTGTACACAAATCGATAAAAAATCTGACAACATAAGAATTTATGAAAAAATCATTGTTATAACACTTGGGTTCGGTCATTTCAACATTTGGGGTCAGATGTTTTAACACTTGGGCTCGGTCATAACTTCGGCCCAATGGCACCGATCCGACTGAAATTTTGGATTTCTTCCAAGAATCTTGGTCTGTACACGAATCAACAAAAAATCTTAAAAAACAACAATTTTAAATTGTTGATCGTTTTCGGGCGCTTTGTAACAATACTTGTGGTGGGTCATAACTTCGGCTATATAACACCGAACCGACTGAAATTTTCGATTATTACTAAGAAATATCAAATATAAATATCAAAAAATTACTCAGCACACAAGATGCTATTGCTAATGTAACCTCATACATCAACGAATCATTGGATAAAGGTGAAAAATGTGCCGGTATATTTATTGATCTCAGAAAAGCTTTTGATAGTATATCCCATGAGATTCTACTAAACAATATAGGTTTAAAAGACAATGCAATTAAATGGATTTCGAACTACCTAAAAAATCGACCGCAAGTCGTAAAAATAAATCAGATTTATAGCGATAAAGAAATATCAGACTTTGGAATCCCTCAAGGTACAGTAATCGGACCAATCCTTTTCTATATATGGTTATATGTTAATGACATTTTTTTTCAACTACTACATGGCCAAATTACTTCATATGCCGATGATACGGTACTAATAATTAGCGATAAAAGTTGGGAAAAAGTAACATTTAAAGCCACCGAAGACATAATATTTTAAAGAATTTCTTCGACGTAAATTTATTATCACTAAATGGTGATAAAAAAATTTGTAATTCCATTTGCAATACACAAAAATGATACCCCTAAAAACATTGACATCATCATCCATGATAATTCCAAAACACATAGTAAAAATTATTTTATCCAAAACTGCACAATATTAAAAACAACAAACACAATGAAATATTTAGGAGTAATGACGATAATGATCGATAAAAATTTGAAATGGAAGGAACAAATTTGTCAAGTTGTAAAAAAAATTAGAAAATTGATTTATATATTTTTAAGAATCAGAAATTTTTTATCTGTAAAAAACTTATAACTAATATATTACGCTTTGGTTCAATCAACTTTACAATATGCTATCATTAGCTGGGGATCCGCATACAAAACTAATCTTTCCCCAATTGAAGTTGTGCAGAGGCTAATAATTAAAATCATATTGAAAAAACCTTCGGACTACCCAACGGATCAATTATTTAAGGAATTCCAAGTACCATCTTTCAAAGATCTATACAATAGAAATGCATTGATTCAAACTATAAAAGAAAAAGAAAAATATCAATTTATAACTGAAAACCGTACTAGACATAAATATATTTTCTCATGCCCAAAATTAAACACTTCCTTTGCACAAAATTATTATACTTATCAAGGAAGACTTATTTTCAACCGATTACCGGATGAAATTAGAAAAATTAATGATAAAATCCAATTAATAAACACTGTTAAAAAATATTTTAAAGATAATATAAAAAAAAAAACTAAAAAAAAAGTTTCCGACTAATCTAATCTCAAGAACAACTACTTATAACTCAGTTTCCAAGTGATACTCTGTTCTTCAAATAAGATAAATTTTGTATTGTTTTAAGCAACTATTTACATATCACCGAACTTACAACTTATTGTTTTTTACATTCACATTGTAATTTAAGAACTTAAATATAGCATTAAAAATGTACACTACTCTTCCAGACACAAGCTAATGCTTCCATGGAAGAGTGGTATTAACGTATTTTAAAATGAACATGTACGCAAAAAAAAAAAAAAATGGTCTGTACACGTATCAACATAAAAATCTGGCAAAAGAATAATTTTAAAAAAATCATCGTTTAACGGTGCCCTTTGTGACAAACTTAGATCCTATAGCACCGAGCCGTCTCAAATTTTGAATTCTTACTAAGAATCATGGTCTGTACACAAATCGATAAAAAAATCTGACAACATAAGAATTTATGAAAAAATCATCGTTATAACACTTGGGTTCGGTCATTTCAACACTTGGGGTCAGACGTTTTAACCCTTGGGCTCGGTCATAACTTCGCCCCTATGGCACCGATCCGACGGAAATTATGGATTTTTACCAAGAATCTTGGTCTTCACACGAATCAACAAAAAAATCTTTAAAAAAAACAATTTTTAAATAATGATCGTTTTACGGGCACTTTGTAACAATACTTGTGGTCGGTCATAACTTCGGACCGAACCGACTGAAATTTTTGGATTCTTACTGAGAAACATGGTCTTTATTCGAATCGATAAAAAAATCTGACAACATAAGAATTTATGAAAAAATCATCGTTATAGCACTTGGGTTCGGTCATTTAAACACTTGGTGTCAGACGTTTTAACACTTGGGCTCGGTCATAACTTCGGCCCTATGGCACCGATCCGACGGAAATTTTGGATTTTTACCAAGAATCTTGGTCTTCACACGAATCAACAAAAAAAATCTTTAAAAAAAAACAATTTTTAAATAATGATCGTTTTACGGGCGCTTTGTAACAATACTTGTCGTCGGTCATAACTTCGGCTATATTACACCGAACCGACTGAAATTTTTGGATTCTTACTGAGAAACATGGTCTTTACTCGAATGGATAAAAAAATCTGACAACAGAAGAATTTATGAAAGCATCATCGTTATAATATTGGGTTCGGTCATTTCAACACTTGGGGTCAGATGTTTTAACACTTGGGATCTGTAATAACTTCGGCCCAATGGCACCGATCCGACTGAAATTTTGGATTTTTACCAAGAATCTTGGTCTGTACACGAATCAACAAAAAATCTTAAAAAAGAACCATTTTTAAAATATGATCGTTTTCGGGCGCTTTGTAACAATACTTGTGGTCGGTCATAACTTCGGCTATATAACACCGAACCGACTGAAATTTTCGATTCTTACTAAGAAATATGGTCTGTACACGAATCAACATAAAAATCTGCCAAAAGAATAATTTTAAAAAAAAATCATCGTTTAACGGTGCCCTTTGTGACAAACTTAGATCCTATAGCACCGAGCCGTCTCAAATTTTGAATTCTTACTAAGAATCGTGGTCTGTACATAAATCGATAAAAAAATCTGACAACATAAGAATTTATGAAAAAATCATTGTTATAACACTTGGGTTCGGTCATTTCAACACTTGGGGTCAGACGATTTAACCCTTGGGCTCGGTCATAACTTCGCCCCTATGGCACCGATCCGACGGAAATTATGGATTTTTACCAAGAATCTTGGTCTTCACACGAATCAACAAAAAAAATTTAAAAAAAAACAATTTTTAAATAATGATCGTTTTACGGGCGCTTTGTAACAATACTAGTGGTCGGTCATAACTTCAGCTATATTACACCGAACCGACTGAAATTTTTGGATTCTTACTGAGAAACATGGTCTTTACTCGAATCGATAAAAAAATCTGACAACATAAGAATTTATGAAAAAATCATCGTTATAACACTTGGGTTCGGTAATTTCAACTCTTGGGGTCAGATGTTTTAACACTTGGGCTCTGTCATAACTTCGGCCCAATGGCACCGATCCGACTGAAATTTTGGATTTTTACCAAAAATCTTGGTCTGTAGACGAATCAACAAAAAAATCTTAAAAAAGAACAATTTTTAAATATTGATCGTTTTACGGGCGTATTGTAACAATACTTGTGGTCGGTCATAACTTCGGCTCTATGACACCGAAAAGAATAAAATTTTGGATTCTTACTAAGAAACATGGTCTGTACTCGAATCGATAAAAAAATCTGACAACAGAAGAATTTATGAAAAAATCGTCATTATAATACTTGGGTTCGGTCATTTCAACACTTGGGGTCAGATGTTTTAACACTTGGGCTCGGTCATAACTTCGGCCCAATGGCACCGATCCGACTGAAATTTTGGATTTTTTCCAAGAATCTTGGGCTGTACTGTAACACGAATCAAAAAAAAATCTTTAAAAACAACAATTTTTAATTGTTGATCGTTTTCGGGCGCTTTGTAACAATACTTGTGGTCGGTCATAACTTCGGCTATATAACACCGAACCGACTGAAATTTTCGATTCTTACTAAGAAATATGGTCTGTACACGAAAAGATAAAAAAGTCTGACAACATAAGAAATTATGAAAAAATCATCGAAATAACACTTGGGTTCGGTCATTTTAACACTTGGGGTCAGACGTTTTAACGCTTGGGCTCGGTCATAACTTTGGCCCAATGGCAACGATCCGACAGAAATTTTGGATTTGTACCAAGAATCTTGGTCTTCACACGAATCAATAAAAAAATCTTTAAAAAGAACAATTTAAAAATAATCGTTTTACGGGCGCTTCGTAACAATACTTGTGGTCGGTCATAACTTCGGCTATATTACACCGAACCGACTGAAATTTTTGGATTCTTACTTAGAAACATGGTCTTTACTCGAATCGATAAAAAAATCTGACAACAGAAGAATTTATGAAAAAATCATCGTTATAATACTTGGGTTGGGTCATTTCAACACTTGGGGTCAGATGTTTTGAAACTTGGGATCGGTCATAACTTCGGCCCAATGGCACCGATCCGACTGAAATTTTGGATTTTTACCAAGAATCTTGGTCTGTACACGAATCAACAAAAAATCTTAAAAAACAACAATTTTTAAATATTGATCGTTTTACTGGCAACTTGTAACAATACTTGTGGTCGGTCATAACTTCGGCTATATAACACCGAACCGACTGTAAATTTCGATTCTTACTAAGAAGGTCTGTACACGAATCAATTTAAAAATCTGCCAAAATAATAATTTAAAAAAAAATCATCGTTTAACGGAGCCCTTTGTGACAAACTCAGATCCTATAGCACCGAGCCGTCTCAAATTTTGAATTCTTATTAAGAATCGTGGTCTGTACACAAATCGATAAAAAAATCTGACAACATAAGAATTTATGAAAAAATCATCGTTCTAACACTTGGGTTCGGTCATTTCAACACTTGGGGTCAGAGGTTTTAACACTTGGGCTCGGTCATAACTTCGGCGCTATGGCACTGATCCGACGGAAATATTGGATTTTTACAAAGAATTTTGGTCTTCACACGAATCAACAAAAAATCTTAAAAAAGAACAATTTTTAAATATTGATCGTTTTACGGGCGCTTTGTAACAATACTTGTGGTCGGTCATAACATCGGCTATATTACACCGAACAGACTAAAATTTTGGATTCTTACTTAAAAACTTGGTCTGTAATCGAATCGATAAAAAATCTGATAACAGAAGAATTTATGAAAAAATCATATTTATAATATTTGGGTTCGAGCATTTCAACACTTGGGGTCAGACGTTTTAACACTTGGGCTCGGTCATAACTTCGCCCCTATGGCACCGATCCAACGGAAATTTTGGATTTTTACCAAGAATCTTGGTCTTCACACGAATCAACAAAAAAATCAAAAAAAAAATCAATTTTTAAATAATGATCGTTTTACGGGCGCTTTGTAACAATACTTGTGGTCGGTCATAACTTCGGCTATATTACACCGAACCGACTGAAATTTTTGGATTCGTACTGAGAAACATGGTCTTTATTCGAATCGATAAAAAATCTGACAACATAAGAATTTATGAAAAAATCATCGTTATAGCACTTGGGTTCGGTCATTTAAACACTTGGTGTCAGACGTTTTAACACATGGGCTCGGTCATAACTTCGGCCCTATGGCACCGATCCGACGGAAATTTTGGATTTTTACCAAGAATCTTGGTCTTCACACGAATCAACAAAAAAAATCTTAAAAAAAAAACATTTTTTTAATAATGATCGTTTTACGGGCGCTTTGTAACAATACTTGTCGTCGGTCATAACTTCGGCTATATTACACCGAACCGACTGAAATTTTTGGATTCTTACTGAGAAACATGTTCTTTACTCGAATGAATAAAAAAATCTGACAACAGAAGAATTTATGAAAGCATCATCATTATAATACTTGGGTTCGGTCTTTACTCGAATCGATAAAAAAATCTGACAACAGAAGAATTTATGAAAGCATCATCGTTATAATACTTGGGTTCGGTCATTTCAACACTTGGGGTCAGATGTTTTAACACTTGGGATCTGTCATAACTTCGGCCCAATGGCACCGATCCGACTGAAATTTTGGATTTTTACCAAGAATCTTGGTCTGTACACGAATCAACAAATAAATCTTAAAAAAGAATAATTTTTAAATATTGATCGTTTTACGGGCGTTTTGTAACAATACTTGTGGTCGGTCAGAACTTCGGCTCTATGACACCGAACAGATAAAATTTTGGATTCTTACTAAGAAACATGGTCTGTACTTGAATCGATAAAAAAATCTGACAACAGAAGAATTTATGAAAAAATCGTCGTTATTATTATCTTGGGTTCGGTCATTTCAACACTTGGGGTCAGATGTTTTAACACTTGGGCTCGGTCATAACTTCGGCGCTATGGCACCGATCCGACTGAAAATTTGGATTTAAACCAAGAATCTTGGTCTGTAGACGAATCAACAAAAAAATCTTAAAAAAGAACAATTTTTAAATATTGATCGTTTTACGGGCGTATTGTAACAATACTTGTGGTCGGTCATTACTTCGGCTCTATGACACCGAAAAGAATAAAATTTTGGATTCTTACTAAGAAACATGGTCTGTACTCGAATCGATAAAAAAATCTGACAACATTAGAAGTTATGAAAAAATCATCTTTATAACACTTGGGTTCGGTCATTTCAACTCTTGGTGTCGGATGTTTTAACACTTGGGCTCTGTCATAACTTTGGCCCAATGGCACCGATCCGACTGAAATTTTGGATTTTTACCAAGAATCTTGGTCTGTAGACGAATCAACAAAAAAATCTTAAAAAAGAACAATTTTTAAATATTGATCGTTTTACGGGCGTATTGTAACAATACTTGTGGTCGGTCATAACTTCGGCTCTATGACACCGAAAAGAATAAAATTTTGGATTCTTACTAAGAAACATGGTCTGTACTCGAATCGATAAAAAAATCTGACAACAGAAGAATTTATGAAAAAATCGTCATTATAATACTTAGGTTCGGTCATTTCAACACTTGGGGTCAGATGTTTTAACACTTGGGCTCGGTCATAACTTCGGCCCAATGGCACCGATCCGACTGAAATTTTGGATTTTTTCCAAGAATCTTGGGCTGTACTGTACACGAATCAACGAAAAATCTTTAAAAACAACAATTTTTAATTGTTGATCGTTTTCAGGCGCTTGGTAACAATACTTGTGGTCGGTCATAACTTCGGCTATATAACACCGAACCGACTGAAATTTTCGATTCTTACTAAGAAATATGGTCTGTACACGAAAAGATAAAAAAAGTCTGACAACATAAGAAATTATGAAAAAATCATCGTAATAACACTTGGGTTCGGTCATTTAAACATTTGGGATCAGACGTTTTAACGCTTGGGCTCGGTCATAACTTCAGCCCAATGGCAACGATCCGACGGAAATTATGGATTTGTACAGAGAATCTTGGTCTTCACACGAATCAATAAAAAAATCTTTAAAAAGAACAATTTTTAAATAATAATCGTTTTACGGGTGCTTTGTAACAATACTTGTGGTCGGTCATAACTTCGGCTATATTTCACCGAACCGACTGAAATTTTTGGATTCTTACTTAGAAACATGGTCTTTACTCGAATCGATAAAAAAATCTGACAACAGAAGAATTTATGAAAAAATCATCGTTATAATACTTGGGTTGGGTCATTTCAACACTTGGGGTCAGATGCTTTAACACTTGGGATCTGTCATAACTTCGGCCCAATGGCACCGATCCGACTGAAATTTTGGATTTTTACCAAGAATCTTGGTCTGTACACGAATCAACAAATAAATCTTAAAAAAGAATAATTTTTAAATATTGATCGTTTTACGGGCGTTTTGTAACAATACTTGTGGCCGGTCAGAACTTCGGCTCTATGACACCGAACAGATAAAATTTTGGATTCTTACTAAGAAACATGGTCTGTACTTGAATCGATAAAAAAATCTGACAACAGAAGAATTTATGAAAAAATCGTCTTTATTATTATCTTGGGTTCGGTCATTTCAACACTTGGGGTCAGATGTTTTAACACTTGGGCTCGGTCATAACTTCGGCGCTATGGCACCGATCCGACTGAAAATTTAGATTTTAACCAAGAATCTTGGTCTGTAGACGAATCAACAAAAAAATCTTAAAAAAGAACAATTTTTAAATATTGATCGTTTTACGGGCGTATTGTAACAATACTTGTGGTCGGTCATTACTTCGGCTCTATGACACCGAAAAGAATAAATTTTGGATTCTTACTAAGAAACATGGTCTGTACTCGAATCGATAAAAAAATCTGACAACATAAGAAGTTATGAAAAAATCATCTTTATAACACTTGGGTTCGGTCATTTCAACTCTTGGGGTCAGATGTTTTAACACTTGGGCTCTGTCATAACTTTGGCCCAATGGCACCGATCCGACTGAAATTTTGGATTTTTACCAAGAATCTTGGTCTGTAGACGAATCAACAAAAAAATCTTAAAAAAGAACAATTTTTAAATACTGATCGTTTTACGGGCGTATTGTAACAATACTTGTGGTCGGTCATAACTTCGGCTCTATGACACCGAAAAGAATAAAATTTTGGATTCTTACTAAGAAACATGGTCTGTACTCGAATCGATAAAAAATCTGACAACAGAAGAATTTATGAAAAAATCGTCATTATAATACTTGGGTTCGGTCATTTCAACACTTGGGGTCAGATGTTTTAACACTTGGGCTCGGTCATAACTTCGGCCCAATGGCACCGATCCGACTGAAATTTTGGATTTTTTCCAAGAATCTTGGGCTGTACTGTACACGAATCAACAAAAAATCTTTAAAAACAACAATTTTTAATTGTTGATCGTTTTCGGGCGCTTTGTAACAATACTTGTGGTCGGTCATAACTTCGGCTATATTACACCGAACAGACTAAAATTTTGGATTCTTACTTAAAAACTTGGTCTGTATTCGAATCGATAAAAAATCTGATAACAGAAGAATTTATGAAAAAATCATCTTTAAAATATTTGGGTTCGGTCATTTCAACACTTGGGGTCAGACGTTTTAACACTTGGGCTCGGTCATAACTTCGCCCCTATGGCACCGATCCAACGGAAATTTTGGATTTTTACCAAGATTCTTGGTCTTCACACGAATCAACAAAAAAATAAAAATAAAAACAATTTTTAAATAATGATCGTTTTACGGGCGCTTTGTAACAATACTTGTGGTCGGTCATAACTTCGGCTATATTACACCGAACCGACTGAAATTTTTGGATTCTTACTGAGAAACATGGTCTTTACTCGAATCGATAAAAAAATCTGACAACAGAAGAATTTATGAAAGCATCATCGTTATAATACTTGGGTTCGGTCATTTCAACACTTGGGGTCAGATGTTTTAATACTTGGGATCTGTCATAACTTCGGCCCCATGGCACCGAACCGACAAAAATTTTGGATTTTTACCAAGAATCTTGGTCTTCACACGAATCAACAAATAAATCTTTAAAATAAAACAATTTTTAAATATTGATCGTTTTACGGGCGCTTTGTAACAATACTTTGTAACATAACTTCGGCTCTATGACACCGGACAGACTAAAATTTTGGATTCTTACTAAGAAACTTGGTCTGTATTCGAATCAATAAAAAAATCTGACAACATAAGAATTTATGAAAAAATCATCGTTATAACACTTGGGTTCAGTCATTTCAACACCTGGGGTGAGACGTTTTAACGCTTGGGCTTGGTCATAACTTCGGCCCTGTGGCACGGAGCCGACTAAAATTTAGAATTTTTACTAAGAAACATGGTCTGTAAACTAATCAATTAAAGAAATTCATCGTTTAACGGTGCCCTTTGTGACAAACTTAGATCCTATAGCACCGAGCCGTCTCAAATTTTGAATTCTTACTAAGAATCATGGTCTGAACACAAGTCGATTAAAAAATCTGACAACATAAGAATTTATGAAAAAATCATGGTTATAGCACTTGGGTTCGGTCATTTTAACACTTGGTGTCAGACGTTTTTACACTTGGGCTCGGTCATAACTTCGGCCCTATGGCACCGATCCGATGGAAATTTTGGATTTTTACCAAGAATCTTGGTCTTCACACGAATCAACAAAAAAATCTTTAAAAAAAAACAATTTTTAAATAATGATCGTTTTACGGGCGCTTTGTAACAATACTTTTCGTCGGTCATAACTTCGGCTATATTACACCGAACCGACTGAAATTTTTGGATTCTTTCTGAGAAACATGGTCTTTACTCGAATGGATAAAAAAATCTGACAACAGAAGAATTAATGAAAGCATCATCGTTATAATACTTGGGTTCGGTCATTTCAACACTTGGGGTCAGATGTTTTAACACTTGGGATCTGTCATAACATCGGCCCCATGGCACCGATCCGACGAAAATTTTGGATTTTTACCAAGAATCTTGGTCTTCACACGAATCAACAAATAAATCTTTAAAATAAAACAATTTTTAAATATTGATCGTTTTACGGGCGCTTTGTAACAATACTTTGTAACATAACTTCGGCTCTATGACACCGGACAGACTAAAATTTTGGATTCTTACTAAGAAACTTGGTCTGTATTCGAATCAATAAAAAAATCTGACAACATAAGAATTTATGAAAAAATCATCGTTATAACACTTGGGTTCAGTCATTTCAACACCTGGGGGTGAGACGTTTTAACGCTTGGGCTTGGTCATAACTTCGGCCCTGTGGCACGGAGCCGACTAAAATTTAGAATTTTTACTAAGAAACATGGTCTGTAAACTAATCAATTAAAGAAATTCATCGTTTAACGGTGCCCTTTGTGACAAACTTAGATCCTATAGCACCGAGCCGTCTCAAATTTTGAATTCTTACTAAGAATCATGGTCTGAACACAAGTCGATTAAAAAATCTGACAACATAAGAATTTATGAAAAAATCATGGTTATAGCACTTGGGTTCGGTCATTTTAACACTTGGTGTCAGACGTTTTTACACTTGGGCTCGGTCATAACTTCGGCCCTATGGCACCGATCCGATGGAAATTTTGGATTTTTACCAAGAATCTTGGTCTTCACACGAATCAACAAAAAAATCTTTAAAAAAAAACAATTTTTAAATAATGATCGTTTTACGGGCGCTTTGTAACAATACTTTTCGTCGGTCATAACTTCGGCTATATTACACCGAACCGACTGAAATTTTTGGATTCTTTCTGAGAAACATGGTCTTTACTCGAATGGATAAAAAAATCTGACAACAGAAGAATTAATGAAAGCATCATCGTTATAATACTTGGGTTCGGTCATTTCAACACTTGGGGTCAGATGTTTTAACACTTGGGATCTGTCATAACATCGGCCCCATGGCACCGATCCGACGAAAATTTTGGATTTTTACCAAGAATCTTGGTCTTCACACGAATCAACAAAAAAATCTTTAAAAAAAACCATCTTTAAATATTGATCGTTTGACCGGAGCTTTGTAACAATACTCGTGGTCGGTCATAACTTCGGCTCTATGACACCGGACAGACTATAATTTTGGATTCTTACTATGAAACTTGGTCTGTATTCGAATCGATAAAAAAATCTGACAACATAAGAATTTATGAAAAATCATCGTTATAACACTTGGGTTCGGTCATTTCAACACCTGGGATGAGACGTTTTAACGCTTGGGCTTGGTCATAACTTCGGCCCTGTGGCACGGAGCCGACTAAAATTTAGAATTTTTACTAAGAAACATGGTCTGTAAACGAATCAATCTAAAAATCTGCCAAAAGAATAATTATCTAAAAATTCATCGTTTAAAGGTGCCCTTTGTCACAAAACTTAGATCCTATAGCACCGAGCCGTCTCAAATTTTGAATTCTTACTAAGAATCGTGGTTTGTACACGAAAAGATAGAAAAGTCTGACAACACAAGAAATTATGAAAAAATCATCGTTATAACACTTGGGTTCGGTCATGTCAACACTTGGAGTCAGACGTTTAAACGCTTGAGCTCGGTCATAACTTCGGCCCTGTGTCACGGAATCGACTAAAATTTGAAGTTTTTACCAAGAAACATGGTCTGTAAACGAATCAATCTAAAAATCTGCCAAAAGAATAATTTTTTAAAAATTCATGCTTTAATCGTGCCCTTTGTGCCAAACTTAGATCCTATAGCACCGAGCCGTCTCAAATTTTGAATTCTTACTAAGAATCGTGGTCTGTACACGAAACAATATAAAAAACTGCCAAAAGAATAATTTTTAAAAAAATTATCGTTTAACAGTGCACTTTGTGACAACACTTAGCACCGAGCCGTCTCAAATTTTGAATTCTTACTAAGAATCGTGGTCTGTACACGAAAAGATATAAAAAGTCTGACAACATAAGAAATTATGAAAAAATCATCGTTATAACACTTGGGTTTGGTCATTTCAACACTTGGGGTCAGACGTTTTAACGCTTGGGCTTGGTCATAACTTCGGCCCTGTGGCACGGAATCGACAAAAATTTAGAATTTTTACTAAGAAACATGGTCTGTAAACAAATCAATTAAAAAAATTCATCGTTTAACGGTGCCCTTTGTGACAAAACTTAGATCCTATAGCACCGAGCCGTCTCAAATTTTGAATTCTTACTAAGAATCGTGGTCTGAACACGAAAAGATAAAAAAAGTCTGACAACATAAGAAATTATGAAAAAATCATCGTAATAACACTTGGGTTCGGTCATTTCAACACTTGGGGTCAGACGTTTTAACGCTTGGGCTCGGTCATAACTTCGCCCCTATGGCACCGTTCCGACGGAAATTTTGGATTTTTAACAAGAATCTTGGTCTTCACACGAATCAACAAAAAAATCTTTAAAATAACAATTTTTAAATAATGATCATTTTACGGGCGCTTTGTAACAATACTTGTGGTCGGTCATAACTTCGGCTATATTACACCGAACGGACTGAAATTTTTGGATTCTTACTGAGAAACATGGTCTTTACTCGAATCGATAAAAAAAATCTGACAACAGAAGAATTTATGAAAGCATCATCGTTAATATACTTGGGTTCGGTCATTTCAACACTCGGGATCAGATGTTTTATCACTTGGGATCTGTCATAACTTCGGCCCAATGGCACCGATTTTGGATTTTTTCCAAGAATCTTGGTCTGTACACGAATCAACAAAAAATCTTAAAAAAGAACAATTTTTGAATGTTGATCGTTTTCGGGCGCTTTGTAACAATACTTGTGGTCGGTCATAACTTCGGCTATATAACACCGAACCGACTGAAATTTTCGATTCTAAGAAATATGGTCTGTACACGAATCAACATAATAATCTGCCAAAAGAATGATTTTTTAAAAATCATCGTTTAACGGTGCCCTTTGTGACAAACTTAGATCCTATAGCACCGAGCCGTCTCAAATTTTGAATTCTTACTAAGAATCGTGGTCTGTACACAAATCGATAAAAAATTCTGACAACATAAGAATTTATGAAAAAATCATCGTTTTAACACTTGGGTTCGGTCATTTAAACACTTGGGGTCAGACGTTTTAACACTTGGGCTCGGTCATAACTTCGGCCCCATGGCACCGATCCGACGTAAATTTTGGATTTTTACCAAGAATCTTGGTCTTCACACGAATCAACAAAAAAATCTTAAAAAAAAACAATTTTCAAATATTGATCGTTTTACGGGCGCTTTGTAACAATACTTGTGGTCGGTCATAACTTCGGCTCTATGACACCGGACAGACTAAAATTTTGGATTCTTACTTAGAAACTTGGTCTGTATTCGAATCGATAAAAAAATCTGACAACATAAGAATTTATGAAAAAATCATCGTTATATCACTTGGGTTCGGTCATTTCAACACTTGGGGTCAGACGTTTTAACGCTTGGGCTTGGTCATAACTTCAGCCCTGTGGCACGGAGCCGACTAAAATTTAGAATTTTTACTAAGAAACATGGTCTGTAAACGAATCAATCTAAAAATCTGCCAAAAGAATAATTTTCTAAAAATTCATCGTTTAAAGGTGCCCTTTGTGACAAAACTTAGATCCTATAGCACCGAGCCGTCTCAAATTTTGAATTCTTACTAAGAATCGTGGTCTGTACACGAATCAATATTAAAATCTGAGAAAAGAATAATTTTTAAAAAATTCATGGTTTAACAGTGCACTTTGTGACAACACTTAGATCCTATAGCACCGAGCCGTCTCAAATTTTGAATTCTTACTAAGAATCGTGGTCCGTACACGACAAGATAGAAAAGTCTGACAACACAAGAAATTATGAAAAAATCATCGTTATAACACTTGGGTTCGGTCATTTCAACACTTGGAGTCAGACGTTTAAACGCTTGGGCTCGGTCATAACTTCGGCCTTGTGGCACGGAATCGACTAAAATTTGAAGTTTTTACTAAGAAACATGGTCTGTAAACGAATCAATCTAAAAATCTGCCAAAAGAATAATTTTTTAAAAATTCATCCTTTAACGGTGCCCTTTGTGACAAAATTTAGATCCTATAGCACCGAGCCATCTCAAATTTTGAATTCTTACTAAGAATCGTGGTCTGTACACGAATCAATATAAAAATCTGCCAAAAGAATAATTTTAAAAAAATTCATCGTTTAACAGTGCACTTTGTGACGACACTTAGATCCTATAGCACCGAGCCGTCTCAAATTTTGAATTCTTACTAAGAATCGTGGTCCGTACACGACAAGATAGAAAAGTCTGACAACACAAGAAATTATGAAAAAATCATCGTTATAACACTTGGGTTCGGTCATTTCAACACTTGGAGTCAGACGTTTAAACGCTTGGGCTCGGTCATAACTTCGGCCTTGTGGCACGGAATCGACTAAAATTTGAAGTTTTTACTAAGAAACATGGTCTGTAAACGAATCAATCTAAAAATCTGCCAAAAGAATAATTTTTTAAAAATTCATCCTTTAACGGTGCCCTTTGTGACAAAACTTAGATACTATAGCACCGAGCCGTCTCAAATTTTGAATTCTTACTAAGAATCGTGGTCGGTACACGAAAAGATAAAAAAGTCTGATAACATAAGAAATTATGCAAAAATCATCGTAATAACACTTGGGTTCGGTAATTTCAACACTTGGGGTCAGACGTTTTAACGCTTGGGCTTGGTCATAACTTCGGCCCTGTGGCACGGAACCGACTAAAATTTATAATTTTTACTAAGAAACATGGTCTGTAAACGAATCAATTAAAAAAATTCATCGTTTAACGGTGCCCTTTGTGAAAAAAGATATAAAAAGTCTGACAACACAAGAAATTATGAAAAAATCATCGTTATAACACTTGGGTTCGGTCATTTTAACACTTGGAGTCAGACGTTTAAACGCTTGGGCTCGGTCATAACTTCGGCCCTGTGGCACGGAATCGACTAAAATTGGAAGTTTTTACTAAGAAAAATGGTCTGTAAACGAATCAATCTAAAAATCTGCCAAATGAATAATTTTTTAAAAATTCATGCTTTAACGGTGCCCTTTGTGACAAAATTTAGATCCTATAGCACCGAGCCATCTCAAATTTTGAATTCTTACTAAGAATCGTGGTCTGTACACGAATCAATATAAAAATCTGCCAAAAGAATAATTTTAAAAAAATTCATCGTTTAACAGTGCACTTTGTGACAACACTTAGATCCTATAGCACCGAGCCGTCTCAAATTTTGAATTCTTACTAAGAATCGTGGTCTGTACAAGAAAAGATATAAAAAGTCTGACAACATAAGAAATTATGAAAAAATCATCGTAATAACACTTGGGTTCAGACGTTTTAACGCTTGTGCTTGGTCATAACTTCGGCCCTGTGGCACTTAACCGACTAAAATTTAGAACTTTTACTAAGAAACATGGTCTGTAAACGAATCAATTAAAAAAATTCATCGTTTAACGGTGCCCTTTGTGACAAAACAATCCTATACCACCGAGCCGTCTCAAATTTTGAATTCTTACTAAGAATCGTGGTCTGTACACAAATCGATAAAAAAATCTGACAACATAAGAATTTATGAAAAATTCATCGTTCTAACACTTGGGTTCGGTCATTTCAACACTTGGGGTCAGATGTTTTAACACTTGGGCTCTGTCATAACTTCGGCCCAATGGCACCAATCCGACTGAAATTTTAGATTTTTACCAAGAATCTTGGTCTTCACACGAATCAACAAAAAAATGTTTTAAAAAAAAAATTTTTAAATAATGATCGTTTTACGGGCGCTTTGTAACAATACTTGTGGTCGGTCATAACTTCGGCTATATAACACCGAACCGACTGAAATTTTCGATTCTTACTAAGAAATATGGTCTGTACACGAATCAACATAAAAAAATCTGTCAAAAGAATAATTTTTTAAAAAATCATCGTTTAACGGTGCCCTTTGTGACAAACTTAGATCCTATAGCGCCGAGCCGTCTCACATTTTGAATTCTTACTAAGAATCGTGGTCTGTACACAAATCGATAAAAAAATCTGACAACATAAGAATTTTCTGAAAAAATCATCGTTATAAACACTTGGGTTCGGTCATTTAAACACTTGGGGTCAGACGTTTTAACACTTGGGCTCGGTCATAACTTCGGCCCTATGGCACCGATCCGACGGAAATTTTCGATTTTTACCAAGAATCTTGGTCTTCACACTAATCAATAAAAAAATCTTTAAAAAGAACAATTTTTAAATAATAATCGTTTTACGGGCGCTTTGTAACAATACTTGTGGTCGTTCATAACTTCGGCTATATTACACCGAACCGACTGAAATTTTTGGATTCTTACTTAGAAACATGGTCTTTACTCGAATCGATTAAAAAATCTGACAACTGAAGAATTTATGAAAAAATCATCGTTATAATACTTGGGTTCGGTCATTTCAACACTTGGGGTCAGATGTTTTGAAACTTGGGCTCGGTCATAACTTCGGCCCAATGGCACCGATCCGACTGAAATTTTGGATTTTTACCAAGAATCTTGGTCTGTTCACGAATCAACAAAAAATCTTAAAAAAGAACAGTTTTTAAATATTGAATGTTTTACTGGCACTTTGTAACAATACTTGTGGTCGGTCATAACTTCGGCTATTATCACCGAACCGACTGTAATTTTCGATTCTTACTAAGAAGGTCTGTACACGAATCAATATAAAAATCTGCCAAAAGAATAATTTAAAAAAAAATCATCGTTTAACGGAGCCCTTTGTGACAAACTCAGTTCCTATAGCACCGAGCCGTCTCAAATTTTGAATTCTTACTAAGAATCGTGGTCTGTACACAAATCGATAAAAAAATAAGAATAAGAATTTGAAAAATAAGAATTTATGGAAAAATCATCGTTCTAACACTTGGGTTCGGTCATTTCAACACTTGGGGTCAGAGGTTTTAACACTTGGGCTCGGTCATAACTTCGGCGCTATGGCACTGATCCGACGGAAATATTGGATTTTTACCAAGAATCTTGGTCTTCACACGAATCAACAAAAAATCTTAAAAAAGAACAATTTTTAAATATTGATCGTTTTACGGGCGCTTTGTAACAATACTTGTGGTCGGTCATAACTTCGGCTTTATTACACCGAACAGACTAAAATTTTGGATTCTTACTTGGAAACTTGGTCTGTATTCGAATCGATAAAAAAGTCTGACAACACAAGAAATTATGAAAAAATCATCCTTATAACACTTGGGTTCGGTCATTTCAACACTTGGAGTCAGACGTTTTAACGCTTGGGCTCGGTCATAACTTCGGCCCTGTGGCACGGAATCGACTAAAATTTGAAGTTTTTACTAAGAAACATGGTCTATAAACGAATCAATCTAAAAATCTGCCAAAAGAATAATTTTTTAAAAATTCATCCTTTAACGGTGCCCTTTGCGACAAAACTTAGATCCTATAGCACCGAGCCGTCTCAAATTTTGAATTCTTACTAAGAATCGTGGTCTGTACACGAATCAATATAAAAATCTGCCAAAAGAAAATTTTTTAAAAAATTCATCGTTTAACAGTGCACTTTGTGACAACACTTAGATCCTATAGCACCGAGCCGTCTCAAATTTTGAATTCTTACTAAGAATCGTGGTCTGTACACGAATCAATCTAAAAATCTGCCAAAAGAATAATTTTTTAAAAATTCATCGTTTAACGGTGCCTTTTGTGGCAAAACTTAGATCCTATAGTTCCGAGCCGTCTCAAATTTTGCATTCTTACTAAGTATCGTGGTCTGTACACGAAAAGATAAAAAAGTCTGACAACATAAGAAATAATGAAAAAATCATCGTAATAACACTTGGGTTCGGTCATTTAAACACTTGGGGTCAGACGTTTTAACGCTTGGGCTTGGTCATAACTTCGGCCCTGTGGCACGGAACCGACTAAAATTTTGAATTTTTACTAAGAAACATGGTCTGTAAACGAATCAATTAAAAAAATTCATCGTTTAACGGTGCCCTTTGTGAAAAAAGATATAAAAAGTCTGACAACACAAGAAATTATGAAAAAATCATCGTTATAACACTTGGGTTCGGTCATTTTAACACTTGGAGTCAGACGTTTAAACGCTTGGGCTCGGTCATAACTTCGGCCCTGTGGCACGGAATCGACTAAAATTGGAAGTTTTTACTAAGAAAAATGGTCTGTAAACGAATCAATCTAAAAATCCGCCAAATGAATAATTTTTTAAAAATTCATCCTTTAACGGTGCCCTTTGTGACAAAATTTAGATCCTATAGCACCGAGCCATCTCAACTTTTGAATTCTTACTAAGAATCGTGGTCTGTACACGAATCAATATAAAAATCTGCCAAAAGAATAATTTTAAAAAAATTCATCGTTTAACAGTGCACTTTGTGACAACACTTAGATCCTATAGCACCGAGCCGTCTCAAATTTTGAATTCTTACTAAGAATCGTGGTCTGTACACGAAAAGATATAAAAAGTCTGACAACATAAGAAATTATGAAAAAATCATCGTAATAACACTTGGGTTCGGTCATTTCAACACTTGGGGTCAGACGTTTTAACGCTTGGGCTTGGTCATAACTTCGGCCCTGTGGCACTTAACCGACTAAAATTTAGAACTTTTACTAAGAAACATGGTCTGTAAACGAATCAATTAAAAAAATTCATCGTTTAACGGTGCCCTTTGTGACAAAACAATCCTATAGCACCGAGCCGTCTCAAATTTTGAATTCTTACTAAGAATCGTGGTCTGTACACAAATCGATAAAAAAATCTGACAACATAAGAATTTATGAAAAATTCATCGTTCTAACACTTGGGTTCGGTCATTTCAACACTTGGGGTCAGATGTTTTAACACTTGGGCTCTGTCATAACTTTGGCCCAATGGCACCAATCCGACTGAAATTTTAGATTTTTACCAAGAATCTTGGTCTTCACACGAATCAACAAAAAAATGTTTTAAAAAAACAATTTTTAAATAATGATCGTTTTACGGGCGCTTTGTAACAATACTTGTGGTCGGTCATAACTTCGGCTATATAACACCGAACCGACTGAAATTTTCGATTCTTACTAAGAAATATGGTCTGTACACGAATCAACATAAAAAAATCTGTCAAAAGAATAATTTTTTAAAAAATCATCGTTTAACGGTGCCCTTTGTGACAAACTTAGATCCTATAGCGCCGAGCCGTCTCACATTTTGAATTCTTACTAAGAATCGTGGTCTGTACACAAATCGATAAAAAAATCTGACAACATAAGAATTTTCTGAAAAAATCATCGTTATAAACACTTGGGTTCGGTCATTTAAACACTTGGGGTCAGACGTTTTAACACTTGGGCTCGGTCATAACTTCGGCCCTATGGCACCGATCCGACGGAAATTTTCGATTTTTACCAAGAATCTTGGTCTTCACACTAATCAATAAAAAAATCTTTAAAAAGAACAATTTTTAAATAATAATCGTTTTACGGGCGCTTTGTAACAATACTTGTGGTCGTTCATAACTTCGGCTATATTACACCGAACCGACTGAAATTTTTGGATTCTTACTTAGAAACATGGTCTTTACTCGAATCGATTAAAAAATCTGATAACTGAAGAATTTTTGAAAAAATCATCGTTATAATACTTGGGTTCGGTCATTTCAACACTTGGGGTCAGATGTTTTGAAACTTGGGCTCGGTCATAACTTCGGCCCAATGGCACCGATCCGACTGAAATTTTGGATTTTTACCAAGAATCTTGGTCTGTTCACGAATCAACAAAAAATCTTAAAAAAGAACAGTTTTTAAATATTGAATGTTTTACTGGCACTTTGTAACAATACTTGTGGTCGGTCATAACTTCGGCTATTATCACCGAACGGACTGTTATTTTCGATTCTTACTAAGAAGGTCTGTACGCGAATCAATATAAAAATCTGCCAAAAGAATAATTTAAAAAAAAATCATCGTTTAACGGAGCCCTTTGTGACAAACTCAGTTCCTATAGCACCGAGCCGTCTCAAATTTTGAATTCTTACTAAGAATCGTGGTCTGTACACAAATCGATAAAAAAATAAGAATAAGAATTTGAAAAATAAGAATTTATGAAAAAATCATCGTTCTAACACTTGGGTTCGGTCATTTCAACACTTGGGGTCAGAGGTTTTAACACTTGGGCTCGGTCATAACTTCGGCGCTATGGCACTGATCCGACGGAAATATTGGATTTTTACCAAGAATCTTGGTCTTCACACGAATCAACAAAAAATCTTAAAAAAGAACAATTTTTAAATATTGATCGTTTTACGGGCGCTTTGTAACAATACTTGTGGTCGGTCATAACTTCGGCTTTATTACACCGAACAGACTAAAATTTTGGATTCTTACTTGGAAACTTGGTCTGTATTCGAATCGATAAAAAAGTCTGACAACACAAGAAATTATGAAAAAATCATCCTTATAACACTTGGGTTCGGTCATTTCAACACTTGGAGTCAGACGTTTTAACGCTTGGGCTCGGTCATAACTTCGGCCCTGTGGCACGGAATCGACTAAAATTTGAAGTTTTTACTAAGAAACATGGTCTGTAAACGAATCAATCTAAAAATCTGCCAAAAGAATAATTTTTTAAAAATTCATCCTTTAACGGTGCCCTTTGCGACAAAACTTAGATCCTATAGCACCGAGCCGTCTCAAATTTTGAATTCTTACTAAGAATCGTGGTCTGTACACGAATCAATATAAAAATCTGCCAAAAGAAATTTTTTTAAAAAATTCATCGTTTAACAGTGCACTTTGTGACAACACTTAGATCCTATAGCACCGAGCCGTCTCAAATTTTGAATTCTTACTAAGAATCGTGGTCTGTACACGAATCAATCTAAAAATCTGCCAAAAGAATAATTTTTTAAAAATTCATCGTTTAACGGTGCCTTTTGTGGCAAAACTTAGATCCTATAGTTCCGAGCCGTCTCAAATTTTGCATTCTTACTAAGTATCGTGGTCTGTACACGAAAAGATAAAAAAGTCTGACAACATAAGAAATAATGAAAAAATCATCGTAATAACACTTGGGTTCGGTCATTTAAACACTTGGGGTCAGACGTTTTAACGCTTGGGCTTGGTCATAACTTCGGCCCTGTGGCACGGAACCGACTAAAATTTTGAATTTTTACTAAGAAACATGGTCTGTAAACGAATCAATTAAAAAAATTCATCGTTTAACGGTGCCCTTTGTGAAAAAAGATATAAAAAGTCTGACAACACAAGAAATTATGAAAAAATCATCGTTATAACACTTGGGTTCGGTCATTTTAACACTTGGAGTCAGATGTTTAAACGCTTGGGCTCGGTCATAACTTCGGCCCTGTGGCACGGAATCGACTAAAATTGGAAGTTTTTACTAAGAAAAATGGTCTGTAAACGAATCATTCTAAAAATCTGCCAAATGAATAATTTTTTAAAAATTCATCCTTTAACGGTGCCCTTTGTGACAAAATTTAGATCCTATAGCACCGAGCCATCTCAACTTTTGAATTCTTACTAAGAATCGTGGTCTGTACACGAATCAATATCAAAATCTGCCAAAAGAATAATTTTAAAAAAATTCATCGTTTAACAGTGCACTTTGTGACAACACTTAGATCCTATAGCACCGAGCCGTCTCAAATTTTGAATTCTTACTAAGAATCGTGGTCTGTACACGAAAAGATATAAAAAGTCTGACAACATAAGAAATTATGAAAAAATCATCGTAATAACACTTGGGTTCGGTCATTTCAACACTTGAGGTCAGACGTTTTAACGCTTGGGCTTGGTCATAAATTCGGCCCTGTGGCACTTAACCGACTAAAATTTAGAACTTTTACTAAGAAACATGGTCTGTAAACGAATCAATTAAAAAAATTCATCGTTTAACGGTGCCCTTTGTGACAAAACAATCCTAAATCACCGAGCCGTCTCAAATTTTGAATTCTTACTAAGAATCGTGGTCTGTACACAAATCGATAAAAAAATCTGACAACATAAGAATTTATGAAAAATTCATCGTTCTAACACTTGGGTTCGGTCATTTCAACACTTGGGGTCAGATGTTTTAACACTTGGGCTCTGTCATAACTTTGGCCCAATGGCACCAATCCGACTGAAATTTTAGATTTTTACCAAGAATCTTGGTCTTCACACGAATCAACAAAAAAATGTTTAAAAAAAACAATTTTTAAATAATGATCGTTTTACGGGCGCTTTGTAACAATACTTGTGGTCGGTCATAACTTCGGCTATATAACACCGAACCGACTGAAATTTTCGATTATTACTAAGAAATATGGTCTGTACACGAATCAACATAAAAAAATCTGTCAAAAGAATAATTTTTTAAAAAATCATCGTTTAACGGTGCCCTTTGTGACAAACTTAGATCCTATAGCGCCGAGCCGTCTCACATTTTGAATTCTTACTAAGAATCGTGGTCTGTACACAAATCGATAAAAAAATCTGACAACATAAGAATTTTCTGAAAAAATCATCGTTATAAACACTTGGGTTCGGTCATTTAAACACTTGGGGTCAGACGTTTTAACACTTGGGCTCGGTCATAACTTCGGCCCTATGGCACCGATCCGACGGAAATTTTCGATTTTTACCAAGAATCTTGGTATTCACACTAATCAATAAAAAAATCTTTAAAAAGAACAATTTTTAAATAATAATCGTTTTACGGGCGCTTTGTAACAATACTTGTGGTCGTTCATAACTTCGGCTATATTACACCGAACCGACTGAAATTTTTGGATTCTTACTTAGAAACATGGTCTTTACTCGAATCGATTAAAAAATCTGATAACTGAAGAATTTATGAAAAAATCATCGTTATAATACTTGGGTTCGGTCATTTCAACACTTGGGGTCAGATGTTTTGAAACTTGGGCTCGGTCATAACTTCGGCCCAATGGCACCGATCCTACTGAAATTTTGGATTTTTACCAAGAATCTTGGTCTGTTCACGAATCAACAAAAAATCTTAAAAAAGAACAGTTTTTAAATATTGAATGTTTTACTGGCACTTTGTAACAATACTTGTGGTCGGTCATAACTTCGGCTATTATCACCGAACGGACTGTAATTTTCGATTCTTACTAAGAAGGTCTGTACGCGAATCAATATAAAAATCTGCCAAAAGAATAATTTAAAAAAAAATCATCGTTTAACGGAGCCCTTTGTGACAAACTCAGTTCCTATAGCACCGAGCCGTCTCAAATTTTGAATTCTTACTAAGAATCGTGGTCTGTACACAAATCGATAAAAAAATAAGAATAAGAATTTGAAAAATAAGAATTTATGAAAAAATCATCGTTCTAACACTTGGGTTCGGTCATTTCAACACTTGGGGTCAGAGGTTTTAACACTTGGGCTCGGTCATAACTTCGGCGCTATGGCACTGATCCGACGGAAATATTGGATTTTTACCAAGAATCTTGGTCTTCACACGAATCAACAAAAAATCTTTAAAAAGAACAATTTTTAAATATTGATCGTTTTACGGGCGCTTTGTAACAATACTTGTGGTCGGTCATAACTTCGGCTTTATTACACCGAACAGACTAAAATTTTGGATTCTTACTTGGAAACTTGGTCTGTATTCGAATCGATAAAAAAGTCTGACAACACAAGAAATTATGAAAAAATCATCCTTATAACACTTGGGTTCGGTCATTTCAACACTTGGAGTCAGACGTTTTAACGCTTGGGCTCGGTCATAACTTCGGCCCTGTGGCACGGAATCGACTAAAATTTGAAGTTTTTACTAAGAAACATGGTCTGTAAACGAATCAATCTAAAAATCTGCCAAAAGAATAATTTTTTAAAAATTCATCCTTTAACGGTGCCCTCTGCGACAAAAGTTAGATCCTATAGCACCGAGCCGTCTCAAATTTTGAATTCTTACTAAGAATCGTGGTCTGTACACGAATCAATATAAAAATCTGCCAAAAGAAAATTTTTTAAAAAATTCATCGTTTAACAGTGCACTTTGTGACAACACTTAGATCCTATAGCACCGAGCCGTCTCAAATTTTGAATTCTTACTAAGAATCGTGGTCTGTACACGAATCAATCTAAAAATCTGCCAAAAGAATAATTTTTTAAAAATTCATCCTTTAACGGTGCCTTTTGTGGCAAAACTTAGATCCTATAGCTCCGAGCCGTCTCAAATTTTGCATTCTTACTAAGTATCGTGGTCTGTACACGAAAAGATAAAAAAGTCTGACAACATAAGAAATAATGAAAAAATCATCGTAATAACACTTGGGTTCGGTCATTTAAACACTTGGGGTCAGACGTTTTAACGCTTGGGCTTGGTCATAACTTCGGCCCTGTGGCACGGAACCGACTAAAATTTTGAATTTTTACTAAGAAACATGGTCTGTAAACGAATCAATCTAAAAATCTGCCAAAAGAATAATTTTTTAAAAATTCATCGTTTCACGGTGCCTTTTGTGACAAAAATTAGATCCTATAGCTCCGAGCCGTCTCAAATTTTGCATTCTTACTAAGTATCGTGGTCTGTACGCGAAAAGATTAAAAAGTCTCACAACATAAGAAATAATGAAAAAATCATCGTAATAACACTTGGGTTCGGTCATTTCAACACTTGGGGTCAGACGTTTTAACGCTTGGGCTTGGTCATAACTTCGGCCCTGTGGCACGGAACCGACTAAAATTTTGAATTTTTACTAAGAAACATGGTCTGTAAACGAATCAATCTAAATATCTGCCAAAAGAATAATTTTTTAAAAATTCATCGTTTAACGGTGCCCTTTGTGACAAAACTTAGATCCTATAGCATGTTACGTTACAAAAGATAAAGAATAGAGTCCTTTATTCCTGTTGCGAGGAGTTAGTGATTTGGGTCCCAGTGCACAGCTCGCCGCACCGCCCCCCTCTCCGCCCCCCTCTCTGCACGCGGAGGTCCGTGGCCGAGTGCCGATCGGCACCCGGCATTCATTCAACCGCTTGCCCCTGGCGCGACAACAGTGTCCAAGTAATTGCGCTATGGCGCTCTCCGAAATTCTAGACTCGTGATTGTTTCTATAATGTGTATTGTGCACTAGAAGGCTCCATCCTACCAGTAGCCTGTCTGACGACTACCTCATTTCCTGCTTTGTGAGTAAAATGAATCTTTGCCCCCTCTTGTGTGCTACATCCCGCGGTTAAATTCACTAACACGTGTGGAGAGTTGAGAAAGAGAAGTTCCCCGCCATGTTAGAATACTAGTCCTTGCAAGTACCCATGTGTAGTTTGCCTAGGCTGGCAATTGTAAAACCCTGTCTACTTCTAAATGAATAAACCCTTTACGTGCAAAACTGTGTTCTGATTGAGGAAAGAGACCTGGAGATTGTGAGGAAAGGAGGAGGAGGAATTCACAAGCGAACCACAATACTCGCCTTGGTTTTAAGAGGAACCTTGCTTGCGCCGGCTTCCTGAGCTAGTTCTGTTGGCCTATTTATTGCGTGTCCTTTCCAGGTTTGGTTTAGCAAAAGGCCGTAAGTTTGCGGCAATGCTAACACCGGCATCCAACTTAGGTGCAATTTTTTTTCTTTCCTCCCTCCTCACGGTCCCACAGTCTCGTTCTTCAATCAGCAATTGTTTAAACTTTATAATGTATAATGTTTTGTCTTGTTATTCAATCCAATTGTCCTGGAACGGGAAACTTTCCTAGTTGGACAGGCAAAGCTTCCTAATTAAAAAAAAAAAAAATTAAAAAAAAAAAAATAAATAAAAAAAAAAAAAAAAAAATGTCTAGCATTTCCAACAGGAACTTCGGCGCGAACTTAACTTCGAATCGCAATTTAAATTATCACGGGCACGATCCCTTCATTTTCGAGTCGTCACTCGACAAAACATTGTCACCGGTATTCCTACGTAAAGTGCTCAACCAAGAAAGTTGTCACCGTGAATAATATAGTGTTTACAAGTGTCGACCGACAAAATTTGCTAGTTTCAAATACAAGTTAATAGTGGAAATGAAAGCAAATATTTAAAACAAAGTTATTCAACAATTAAAATCCTGTATATGATAAACCAATTACCCGCTTCGTTTCCCGAAAGTTAATAAACCTATTATTTTATAATAAACCTATTTCGCAAGTACTGGTCTGTATTTATATCGACATATTTTGCAGCTTAAGAGAACAAGTGGATTAAATTCTTTCTGCCATTTGACAATTGGGCATTTTTTTTAACTTCTGCCGTCCGTTTCTTCTTCATTTTTCTTTTCCTTCTATTATAAAGAAACATACGACATAATTCGAAAAATGCCTAGTTCGCGTTGACGTCGATTCCTCGAAAGCTAACATTACATCCATATGCACACTATCTGCATATAATCCTTGTTATGACGAAAGGAAGTTGGCGTGTAAATACCAATAATTGGTGATGCTCAAATCAGGCTACAGTCTAGCCACGTAAATAAAAAACTATTCCCCAAGACATTGTTGAATTTTCAAACAAATACTTCCACGAAAACTTGTATAAAAGAAAAATATTTCTTTCTTTTTCTGAAGAATCCCCCTTTGGAAAGCTAATGGAAATATTCTAAAACATGTTCGTTTAAGGCGAACCTCGTTTCGTTTTTTTATTTCCGGACTTTTGCAAATTTGCAAACCTTTTTCAAAAACATCGGAATAAATTCTAAAAACGTGTTCCATTAAGGTGAATCCTGGCCCGTGAAATTTTCATATACGGACTTTGAAAATTTCCAACAAATTTCCAAAACATCTGGATTTTTTCACAAAATCACGTTTTTTGAGGCAAATCGCTGCCCAATTTTTTTTTCGTTTTTTGGACTTTGAACATTTTCAACAAATTTCCAAAACATCTGGATTTTTTCACAAAATCACGTTTTTTGAGGCAAACCGCTGCCCAATTTTTTAAAATTTTTTGGCCTTCATTTTCGAGTCGTCACTCGACAAAAACATTATCACCGGTATTCCTACGTAAAGTGCTCAACCAAGAAAGTTGCCGTCGTAAATAATATATTGTTTACAAGTGTCGACCGACTAAATTTGCTAGTTTCAAATACAAGTTAATAGTGGAAATGTACACAAATATTTAAAACAAAGTTATTCAACAATTAAAATCCTGTATATGATAAACCAATTACCCGCTTCGTTTCCCGAAAGTTAATTAACCAGTTATTTTATAATAAACCTATTCCGCAAAGTGCTGGTCTGTATTTGATATCGACATATTTTGCGGGTAGGGGACTATTTCGCAAAGTACTGGCCTGCATATAAAACGGCATATTTTGCAGCTTAAGGGAAACAAGTGGATTAAATTCTTTCTGCCATTTGACAATTGGGCATTTTTTTTTACTTCTGCCGTACGTTTCTTCTTCTTTTTTCTTTTGCTGTTATTATAAAGAAACATACGACATAATTCGAAAGATGCCTAGTTCGCGTTGACGTCGATTCCTCGAGTCAGACATTACATCCTTATGTATACTATCTACATATAATCCTTGTTATGACAAAAGGAAGTCGGCGGGTAAATACCAATAATTGGTGATGCTCAAATCAGGCTACAGCCTAGCCACGTAAATAAAAAACTATTCCCCAAGACATTGTTGAATTTTCAAACAAATACTTCCACGAAAACTCGTATAAAAGAAAAATATTTCTTTCTTTTTCTGAAGAATCCCCCTTTGGAAAGCTAATGGAAATATTCAGAAACATGTTCGTTTAAGGCGAACCTCGTTCCGTTCATTTTTTTATTTCCGGACTTTTGCAAATTTGCAAACCTTTTTCAAAAACATCGGAATAAATTCTAAAAACGTGTTCCATTAAGGTGAATCCCGGCCCGTGAAATTTTCATATCCGGACTTTGAAAATTTTCAACAAATTTCCAAAACATCTGGATTTTTTCACAAAATCACGTTTTTTGAGGCAAACCGCTGCCCAATTTTTTTTTGTTTTTGGACTTTGAAAATATTCAACAAATTTCCAAAACATCTGGATTTTTTCACAAAATCACGTTTTTTGAGGCAAACCGCAGCCCAAATTTTCAAATAATCCAAACACTTGTAAAAAAACTTTTTGTAAAAAATACGTCCCCAGTGGTCAAATCTCTGCCCAATTTCTTTCCAATTGCGAGTCTAGTTCTCACTTTTTCCAACATAAGGTCACTCTGACACAATCCTATACACCATGGAAGTTCCTCAAGTTACGCTGGGTATAACCCCGCACATTTTTACTTCAAGAAAGAAAGAACTACTACAGGCCCTGAGAAATAGAAAAATTTCTCCTAGGAATAAATCCAAAAAATGCCTTACTCTATATGCTTCTTTCTACAACAAAAAATACATCAGGAGGTTGCAATTTCAACCGGAAGTCACCTCTCACGGAATCAGTAAATTCCATCACATCAAGTACTCAGGCGTTATCAAATTAGCAAAACATGCATCTTGTTAACCCTAACCATTATTACGCCCCTGACCTCTCTTGGCCAGTCGTCAATCAGTGCGATGCGGTCTCTTTAGAAGTCTTATAATTCTTGTCATAAATGACGTGAGTTACTTGTAATTATTAAATGTAAATAATCACCCATATGGGCATTCGTAAGGTAATCCTTACACCCGAAGGCACATTAATGTCAACGGTAGCCTAACTCCTGTACATTATTTTTCTTTTTGCATAATTTTATATGTTCTTGTACATCCTGCGTGCCTTGCCTGCTGTACCACAAGAGCACCTCTTGGGTCACCGTTATCATACTTGTATGCATCCTCTTCCTGAAATTGATCACTTCGGGAAAGGGCCTCCTTTTCCTCCTACCATCAACGGTTCCGAAAACTCTTGCTCCGAGACGTCACTTTCCTTTTCACAATTCAATTTTCACATATCACCTTTTTTAATTGTTTTGTGTCGGGTTTTTGTCGTACCAGTACGTCCCTACCCTAATGTTGTAAATATAAAATCATAAGTGCAAGTCTGTATAATAACCATTGGTTTCAGACCATTGCCGCAGCTCGCTACTATGGTCACAGTACCATATTGTAAGAATGTCGCGACGATTTTTGTTATAATAGGAAATCCTCCGGTTTTTTTTTTCTTTCTTTTTTTTCTTTTTTCCTCTTCACCCCATCCTACACATTCATAGTAATGTTGTATATTGGGGATCGTTTCGAATACACCAAATGAACACACCTACCAGGTCACATTCGCTGGATTCGAAACAATTCAAGAGCAACCTTGTTGCTACTTGTGGTTTTTTCTTCTTTTTCCAAAAATTAGAATGGCGCTCAACCCAATTGCTCTATTTTTTTTCCAGAATCGTATTTTGTCGGATTCTGAGAATTTTTTTTTTATAAAAGTGACAATACGTTTCGTCCCTTCATTAACATTGTTCTTTGTACATATACAACTTCATTATGAGTACTTCAATATTTTATCATGACATCAGTTTCTTTTGTCCTTTATTGTACCATTATTCTTGTTTGAAGTTTAAAATCTTGGTCAGATCTTCAATAAAATTTGTGTTTATCGCCTTTTGGCAAGTCTTGTAACGTATGCTAATATGAATTTATTAAGCTACAACAGTGCCGTATTAATTACATCATTGCAACCCGCCGTCTGTATTGAATGGGGACCCACCTTTTTGAACGTAAACTTTTGTAACATTATAGGCGCGAGCCTTACAATATCTACTATTATAGGTGTGAACCTTACAATATCCACTGCTATAGATGCGAATCTCATAATATCTTTGTGTTTTTACACGTCACGGGGAGTCCGTCATAACTACTCATTGTTTGCTCGTCAACACAGGGTTGTTGATCGAGAGGGTGATTTATCTCATTAAATTGTTTTAAATACCTATTGGGTTACTGTCTTTCAATATTGGGCAAATTTGTTGTAAATCGTTCATTCCTGTCACGTGAGACGTGAAAACGTGACAATATTCACCATGAGTCGTGCGAACGAAATAATATCTACCCCCCATAGACATCCAAATGGATAGACAAGAAGTTGCAGATGAGGGGTAAAACCAAACTATGGAGGGCGAAGAGGGGAAAGATGACTTTTATTCATTGAACAATCAATCTGACAGTATATAGGCATCTCGCATTACAATATCACCATTTAGTTCTTAAAAGCAAAATCTGCTTTGAATGAATAGACCTTTTTACATGGGAGCGCGAATTGCTTGCCACGTTCATAACATATTTGCTAAGGCCAAATGCTCGCCCCAAAAAGACTCGCCCCAATACACATAGCAATATTTTGTTGCCTTGTTTAGTTAAAACACTTTTACAAATATTTCATAATTTACTTACCCCTGTAACCAGCGACGAGCACATTGGAGAACCGCCCACATTCGCTAAGTGCACATTGATATGTAGATATATTGTATAGCACAAGCTGCCGTTATTTCGTTAAATGTATGGATGATAGCTTCTCGCTGTTCACGGCAAGAATGATGACGTCACACAATTTAGTTTCAAGCGAGGCTCTATCCCCTCTCCATGGAGCGAGTCGGTTCCAAGGAGGAGCTCCAGCCGGCGCCATGTGGAGGGGGGAAAAAATACGTTTTTATCACTTAGGGCAGGTCCAGATATATTCATATGTCCGTGTCTACCCCCATGTTCGTGTGACCTACCAAGTGTAGATCACACACCTTTTATTTTCTGTTATCAGAAAATTATTGCTTTTGCAGCAGAGTACTCATTAACATGCCCGTGGACTTCCTGTCACAAGAACCCAGGAACTATCCACTATCTCAAAAGGACTAATCATACGCTTCAATCATGATTATAGGGCATCGTGTCGTAGGAGTTAAGTTGATGGACACAAAAAACACCTAACTCGTTGTCTGGGAGACGAACAAGAAAACCCCCAGGTTTGTGAGATTTGAGCAAGGGTCTGTCATTTCTCGCAAACAAGTAGGAGAATAAAACGACCCTCTAATCTTCTACCCAATACACGTAGAGGATTAGACTCTTTTATGTCAGTGTATTCCTTTTGTCCTACACTACCAAATGGTATTGTAATGTGCCAGGATAACTGCTGTAGACCTTGTTTCACCTTCCACTCAGAGGTCGAATTTCGGAAATAGCCGAGTCCTCAGCAGTTTTCTTCGTTCAAATATTCCCAATTGTCACCCTTTCCCTTCCTCGAAATTATCCGTGAATGGGGATTTTATTTTATTTTATTTTACTTTATTTGGGAAACAAACAGTTGTACATATTTTATTAAATAATTACATTTGACAAATTTGCATGAACCAGTGAAGTTTCCACATTTGACAATATAGAATTTAAAGAAAAAACAAAAAACTCATTAATATAAGAAGTTATACATACATAATACCTAACTAGATTACAGAAAATCAGATGAAACCAACATAATAAAATCAGATGAAACCAACATAATAAGAGAAAAACAATAAAATAAGGCACACAGCAGGATTCACGATCAACAATCTGTTTTGATCTTCTCCGTTACATATTTTGTGAATTGAACTGAGGACAAATGGAAAATATCAGCGTCTGAAAGGATATTGTTATATTTTGTGCACGTCCTTTTCAGAAATGTATGTTGTGAGTAGTTAGTTTTTGATTGTGGGATGTGGAATAGTTTGTTTGTTCTTGTATTACGTACTGGACAGTGGAAGTGGATGTTTTCCAGAAGATAGTTGCTGTCAACAGCGTTGTTGATGATTTTGTATAAAAATTTCTGGTCGGATATATTTCTTCTCTCTTCTAGTGATGTAATTTTATGGAATGCTAAGGAATCTTTTACATGTTCTGATATTCGGAACGATTTAAAGTCTAAGTATTTCAAAAATTTTTTTTGGATTTTTGGGATATATGCGTTACGCACTTGGCGTTTCGTTTGTCAAATGGGACAACCTTCATACACGGATCCTTTCAACTTCCTACTCCTTTCCCACTTTTCATAACTTATTTGTACTCAATGTTTTTGTTCTTCGAAAGTAGAAAAAATGCTACTGTATAGACGTGAGCATAGGTCATGGAAGACCAACTTCTTTCGAATGGGGCACTTTGTCATACGTACAAACCCTTACCCAAGTGTTCTTGGAAATGTATTTAGTTTTAAAAAAAACTAAATGGGTTAAACAGAACCTTCCTTGAATACGTACCTGTAATATGTATAAGTCTGTAGTTGCATTTAGTTAACTCTCTCTCCGTCTCTCTCTCTCTCCACACGTCAAACAAACCCAATCTTTCTCAACATGCACACCTTGTTTCTCTTCAAACCTTTTCATCATTGGTCTACCAGGCAGGTAACTTCAAGAATTTTGTTCTAATAATAATTTTTTCACCGGATTAATAAGAAGACCAGCAGCTCTTCACCCTATCTACACCTGCGCCTCTCTTCATGCTGCCTTCACTACCGTCACGGAGGTCCCATGCCTTCAAACCCTGCGTACCAAAAGCACCCGACCGCACCTAACTTAACCTAGTGTGAGTCGTGCGTGTAGTTGCGAATTGTATCATCACAAAACCATCACTCAAACAAACCCGAGCACGTCAGCTCTAAGTTGGTTCATGTTCCTGTTGCCATTGTACAAATTTCCCTACGGCATCTCGCAAATGTTCCGGTTGCCATCGTGCAAATGTTCCTGCGGCATCTCGCAAATGTTCCTGTTGCCATTGTACAAATGTCCCTGCGGCATCTTGCAAATGTTCCGGTTGCCATTGTGCAAATGTTCCCGCGGCATCTCGCAAATGTTCCTGTTGCCATTGTACAAATGTTCCTGCTGCATCTTGCAAATGTTCCAGCTGCATCTTGCAAATTGCTCTGTTGCCATCATGCCAATGCTCCTGTGCCCTTGCGCAAATAACAAAACCAACGATTGTTCACACAACAATCCCACTGTATACAAACCAGTGTACCAACCACCATCACAACAACGGCTGTCATGCACACAAACCACCTCCTCTATAAAGGACCAACCACCAATTACAATTCCACTCTCCAGTACCTCAATGATGTCATACTGGCCCACCCACAGGATCCGGAAGCAGCTATCTTTTTGACCTCTGTGACAGGTAGAACCCTCTCCACCACCAAGAGGCCTCATCCTGCGTTCTCTTCTTCGTGTTTTCTTTAAGGCCCTAGTGTTCCTTGAGTGTAATCTCAAACGGGCCAGGTTACTGTGACAAAGTAACCTTGTAACTTCAGTGTAACGTTCAAACACCCCAGACATCCTACGCAAACCACGCTACGCAAACATAGCTCACAGACCAATGATACAATTTAGAGTCATTTTTTTTTCTGTCACTGCATAACCCTTGTACCTTTCTTCAGCAGGTTCTTGTTTATATTTATGTATGTCACTGCTCTTTCTTGTACATTCATAGATAATTCTTTGTTTACCATGCTTTTTTTCTCTTTTGTTTTTATTTTCTACTATTTTGTAGCTAGCAACTTTTCTCTCTCTCTCTCCTCTTTCTCTTAAATGTTTTTTTTTTGGCACAAGTGCTAGAAGGGTAAGAGGATTTCTTAGCCCTACTGCTCCATTACCACGTCGCTTTTATTGCGGCGAGGGGGGAAGTGTTACGTTACAAAAGATAAAGAATAGAGTCCTTTATTCCTGTTGCGAGGAGTTAGTGAATTGGGTCCCAGTGCACAGCTCGCCGCACCGCCCTCCTCTCCGCCCCCCTCTCCACACGCAGAGGTCCGTGGCCGAGTGCCGATCGGCACCCGGCAATCATTCAACCGCTTGCCCCTGGCGCGACAACAGTGTCCAAGTAATTGCGTTATGGCGCTCTCCGAAATTCTAGACTCGTGATTGTTTCTATAATGTGTATTGTGTACGAGAAGGCTCCAACCCACCAGTAGCCTGTCTGACGACTACCTCATTTCCTGCTTTGTGAGTAAAATGAATCTTTGCCCCCTCTTGTGTGCAACACGTGTGGAAAGTTGAGAGAGAGAAGTTCCCCGCCATGATAGAATACTAGTCCTAGCAAGTACCTATGTGTAGTTTGCCGAGGCTGGCAATTGTAAAACCCTGTCTCCTTCTAAATGAATAAATTTACGTGCAAAACTGTGTTCTGATAGAGGAAGGAGATTGTGAGGAAAGGAGGAGGAGGAATTCACAAACGAACCACAACACTCGCCTTGGTTTTAAGAGGAACCTTGCTTGCGCCGGCTTCCTGAGCTAGTTCTGTTGGCCTATTTATTGCGTGTCCTTTCCAGGTTTGGTTTAGCAAAAGGCCGTAAGTATGCGGCAATGCTAACAGCACCGAGCCGTCTAAAATTTAGAATTCTTACTAAGAATCGTGGTCTGTACACGAATCAATATAAAAATCTGCCAAAAGAATAATTTTTTAAAAAATCATCGTATAACAGTGCCCTTTGTGACAAAACTTAGATTTTATAGCACCGAGCCGTCTCAAATTTTGAATTCTTACTAAGAATCGTTGCTCTACACGAATCGATAAAAAAATCTGACAACATAAGAATTTATGAAAAAATCATCGTTATAACACTTGGGTTCGGTCATTTCAACACTTGGCCTCAGACGTTTTAACGCTTGGGCTTGGTCATAACTTCGGCCCTGTGGCACGGAACCGACTGAAATTTTGGATTTTTACCAAGAATCTTGGACTGTACACGAATCATCAAAAAACTCTTAAAAAAGAACATTATTTAAATATTGATCGTTTTACGGGCGTTTTGTAACAATACTTGTGGTCGGTCATAACTTCGGCTTTATGACACCGAACAGAATAAAATTTTGGATTCTTACTAAGAAACATGGTCTGTTTTCGAATCGATAAAAAAATCTGATAACAGAAGAATTTATGAAAAAATCATCGATATAATACTTGGGTTCGGTCATTTCAACACTTGCGGTCAGACGTTTTAACACTGAGAAACATAGTCTGTAAACGAATCAATCTAAAAATCTGCCAAAAGAATAATTTTTTAAAAATTCATCGATTAACGGTGCCCTTTATGACAAAACTCAGATCCTATAGCACCGAGCCGTGTCAAATTTTGAATTCTTACTAAGAATCGTGGTCTGTACACGAATAGATAAAAAAGTCTCAAAACATAAGAAATTATGAAAAAATCATCGTAATAACACTAGGGTTCGGTCATTTCAACACTTGGGGTCAGAGGTTTTAACGCTTGGGCTCGGTCATAACTTCGGCCCTATGGCACCGATCCGACGGAAATTTTGGATTTTTACCAAGAATCTTGATCTTCACACGAATCAACAAAAAATCTTAAAAAAAAAACAATTTTAAAGTATTGATCGTTTGACGGGCGCTGTGTAACAATATTTGTGGTCGGTCATAACTCCGGCTATATAACACCGAACCGACTGTAATTTTCGATTCTTACTAAGAAATATAGTCTGTACACGAATCAATATAAAAATCTGCCAAAAGAAAAATTTTAAAAAAAATCATCGTTTAACGGTGCCCTTTGTGACAAACTTAGATCCTATAGCACCGAACCGTCTCAAATTTTGAATTCTTACTAAGAATCGTGGTCTGTACACGAATCGATAAAAATCTGACGACATAAGAATTTATGAAAAAATCATCGTTATAACACTTGGGTTCGGTCATTTCAACACTTGGGGTCAGACGTTTTAACGCTTGGGCTTGGTCATAACTTCGGCCCTGTGGCACGGAACCGACTAAAATTTAGAATTTTTACTAAGAAACATGGTCTGTAAACGAATCAATCTAAAAATCTGCCAAAAGAATAATTTTTAAAAATTCATCGTTTAAAGGTGCCCTTTGTGACAAAACTTAGATCCTATAACACCGAGCCGTCTCAAATTTTGAATTCTTACTAAGAATCGTGGTCTGTACACGAATAGATAAAAAAGTCTGACAACATAAGAATTTATGAAAAAATCATCGTAATAACACTTGGGTTCGGTCATTTCAACACTTGGTGTCAGACGTTTTAACGCTTGGGCTCGGTTATAACTTCGACCCAATCTTTGGATTTTTACCATGAATCTTGACTTCACACGAATCAACAAAAAAATCTTAAATAAGAACAATTTTTAAAAAATGATCGTTTTACGGGCGCTTTGTAACAATACTTGTGGTCGGTCATAACTTCGGCTATGTAACACCGAACCGACTGAAATTTCGATTCTTACTAAGAAATATAGTCTGTACACGAATCAACATAAAAATCTGCTAAAAGAATAATTTTTAAAAAAATCATCGTTTAACGGTGCCCTTTGTGACAAACTTAGATCCTATTTCACCGAGCCGTTTCAAATTTTGAAATCTTACTTAGAATCGTGGTCTGTACACGAATCGATAAAAAAATCTGACAACATAAGAATTTATGAAAAAATCATCAATATAACACTTGGGTTCGGTCATTTCAACACTTGGGGTCAGACGTTAAAACGCTTGGGCTTGGTCATAACTTCGGCACTGTTGCACGGAACCGACTGAAATTTTTTTATTTTTACCATGAATCTTGGTCTGTACACGAATCAAAAAAAAAATCTTAAAAAATAACATTTTTTAAATATTTATCGTTTTACGCGCGCTTTGTAACAATACTTGTGGTCGGTCATAACTTCGGCTATATTACACCGAACCGACTGAAATTTTGGAATCTTACTGAGAAACATGGTCTGTATTCGAATCGATCACCGATGGCACCGATCCGACGGAAATTTTGGATTTTTACCAAGAATCTTGATCTTCACACGTATCAACAAAAAATCTTTAAAAAGAACAATTTTTAAGAAGTGATCGTTTTACGGGCGCTGTGTAACAATACTTGTGGTCGGTCCTAACTTCGGCTATTTAACACCGAACCGACGGTAATTTTCGATTCTTACTAAGAAATATGGTCTGTACACGAATCGATATAAAAATCTGCCAAAAGAATAATTTTAAAAAAAATCATCGTTTAACGGTGCCCTTTGTGACAAAACTTAAATCCTATAGCACCGAGCCGTTTTAAATTTTGAATTCTTACTAAGAATTCAAAATTCTTACTAAGAATGTACACGAATCGATAAAAAAATCTGACAACATAAGAATTTATGAAAAATCATCGTTATAACACCTGGGTTCGGTCATTTCAACACTTGGGGTCAGACGATTTAACGCTTGGGCTTGGTCATAACTTCGGCCCTGTGGCACGGAACCGACTAAAATTTAGAATTTTTACTAAGAAACATGGTCTGTAAACGAATCAATCTAAAAATCAGCCATAAGAATTTTTTTTTTAAATTCAACCTTTAACGGTGCCCTTTGTGACAAAACTTAGATCCTATAGCACCGAGCCGTCTCAAATTTTGAATTCTTACAAAGAATCGTTGTCTGTACACGAAAAGATAGAAAAGTCTGACAACACAAGAAATTATGAAAAAATCATCGTAATAACACTTGGGTTCGGTCATTTCAACACTTGGGGTCAGACGTTTTAACGCTTGGGCTCTGTCATAACTTCGGCCCTATGGCACCGATACGACAGAAATTTTGGATTTGTACCAAGAATTTTGGTCTTCACACGAATCAACAAAAAAATCTTAAATAAGAACAATTTAAAAAAAATGATCGTTTTACGGGCGCTTTGGAACAATACTTGTGTTCGGTCATAACTTCGGCTATATAACACCGAGCCGACTGAAATTTTCGATTCTTACTAAGAAATATAGTCTGTACACGAATCAACATAAAAATCTGCCAAAAGAATAATTTTTTTAAAAAATCATCGTTTAACGGTGCCCTTTGTGACAAACTTAGATCCTATAGCACCGAGCCGTCTCAAATTTATAATTCTTACTAAGAATCGATGTCTGTACACGAATCAATATAAAAATCTGCCAAAAGAATAATTTTTAAAAAATTCATCGTTTAACAGTGCCCTTTTGGACAAAACTTAGATCCTATAGCACCGAGCCGTCTCAAATTTTGAATTCTTACTAAGAATCGTGGTCTGTACACGAAAAGATAAAAAAGTCTGACAACACAAGAAATTATGAAAAAATCATCGTAATAACACTTGGGTTCGGTCATTTCAACACTTGGGGTCAGACGTTTAAACGCTTGGGCTCGGTCATAACTTCGGCCCAATGGCACCGATCCGACGGAAATTTTGGATTTGTACGAAAAATCTTGGTCTTCACATATGGTCTGTACACGAATCAATATAAAAATCTGCCAAAAGAAAAATTAAAAAAAAAGCATCGTTTAACGGTGCTCTTTGTGACAAACTTAGATCCTATAGCACCGAGCCGTCTCAAATTTTGAATTCTTACTAAGAATCGTGGTCTGTACACGAATCGATAAAAAAAATCTGACAACATAAGAATTTATGAAAAAATCATCGTTATAACACTTGGGTTCGGTCATTTCAACACTTGGGGTCAGACGTTTTAACGCTTGGGCTTGGTCATAACTTCGGCCCTGTGGCACGGAACCGACTAAAATTTTGAATTTTTACTAAGAAACATGGTCTATAAACGAATCAATCTAAAAATCTGCCAAGGAATAATTTTTTAAAAATTCATCGTTTAACGGTGCCCTTTGTGACAAAACTTAGATCCTATAGCACCGAGCCGTCTCAAATTTTGAATTCTTACTAAGAATCGTGGTCTGTACACGAATCAATATAAAAATCTGCCAAAAGAATAATTTTTTAAAAATTCATCGTTTAACAGTGCCCTTTGTGACAAAACTTGGATCCTATAGCACCGAGCCGTCTCAAATTTTGAATTCTTACTAAGAATCGTGGTCTGTACACGAAAAGATAAAAAAGTCTGACAACACAAGAAATTATGAAAAAATCATCGTAATAACACTTGGGTTCGGTCATTTCAACACTTGGGGTCAGACGTTTAAACGCTTGGGCTCGGTCATAACTTCGGCCCAATGGCACCGATCCGACGGAAATTTTGGATTTGTACGAAAAATCTTGGTCTTCACATATGGTCTGTACACGAATCAATATAAAAATCTGCCAAAAGAATTATTTTAAAAAAAATCATCGTGTAACAGTGCCCTTTGTGACAAAACTTGGATCCTATAGCACCGAGCCGTCTCAAATTTTGAATTCTTTCTAAGAATCGTGGTCTGTACACGAATCGATTAAAAAATCTGACAACATAAGAATTTATGAAAAAAACATCGTTATAACACTTGGGTTCGTTCATTTCAACACTTGGGGTCAGACGTTTTAACGCTTGGGCTCGGTCATAACTTCGGCCCTGTGGCACGGAACCGACTAAAATTTAGAATTTTTTCTAAGAAACAATCTAAAAATCTGCCAAAAGAATAATTTTTTAAAAATTCATCGTTTAACTGTGCCCTTTGAGACAAAACTTAGATCCTATAGCACCGAGCCGTCTCAAATTTTGAATTCTTATTAAGAATCGTGGTCTGTACACGAAAAGTTAAAAAAGTCTGACAACATAAGAAATAATGAAAAAATCATCGTAATAACACTTGGGTTCGGTGATTTCAACACTTGGGGTCAAACGTTTTTACGCTTGGGCTTGGTCATAACTTTGGCCCTGTGGCACGGAACCGACTGAAATTTTGTATTTTTACCAAGAATCTTGGTCTATATACGAAACAACAAAAAAATCTTAAAAAGAACATTTTTTAAATATTGATCGTTTTACGGGCGTTTTGTAACAATACTTGTGGTCGGTCATAACTTCGGCTCTATGACACCGAACAGAATAAAGTTTTGGATTCTTACTAAGAAACATGGTCTGTATTCGAATCGATAAAAAAATCTGATAACAGAAGAATTTAAGAAAAAATCATCGATATAAATCTTGGGTTCGGTCATTTCAACACTTGCCGACAGACGTTTTAACACTTGGGCTCGGTCATAACTTCAGCCTTATGGCACCGATCCGTCGGAAATTTTGGATTTTTACCAAGAATCTTGGTCTTCACACGAATCAACAAAAAATCTTAAAAAATAACAATTTTTAATAATTGATCGTTTTACGCGCGCTTTGTAACAATACTTGTGGTCGGTCATAACTTCGACTATATTACACCGAACCGACTAAAATTTTGAATTTTTACTAAGAAACATAGTCTGTTAACGAATCAATCTAAAAATCCGCCAAAAGAATAATTTTTTAAAAATTCATCGTTTAACGGTGCCCTTTGTGACAAAACATAGATCCTATAGCACCGAGCCGTCTCAAATTTTGAATTATTACTACGAATCGTGGTCTGTACCCGAATCAATATAAAAATCTGCCAAAAATATAATTTAAAAAAAATCATCGTTTAACAGTGCCCTTTGTGACAAAACTTAGATCCTATAGCACCGAGCCGTCTCAAATTTTGAATTCTTACTAAGAATCGTGGTCTGTACACGAATCAATATAAAAATCTGCCAAAAGAATAATTTTTAAAAAATTCATCGTTTAACAGTGCCCTTTGTGACAAAACATAGATCCTATAGCACCGAGCCGTCTCAAATTTTGAATTCTTACTACGAATCGTGGTCTGTACCCGAATAATCAATATAAAAATCTGCCAAAAGAAAAATTTAAAAAAAAATCATCGTTTAACAGTGCCCTTTGTGACAAAACTTGGATCCTATAGCACCGAGCCGTCTCAAATTTTGAATTCTTTCTAAGAATCGTGGTCTGTACACGAATCGATTAAAAAATCTGACAACATAAGAATTTATGAAAAAATCATCGTTATAACACTTGGGTTCGTTCATTTCAACACTTGGGGTCAGATGTTTTAACGCTTGGGCTCGGTCATAACTTCGGCCCTGTGGCACGGAACCGACTAAAATTTAGAATTTTTACTAAGAAACATGGTCTGTTTACGAATCAATCTAAAAATCTGCCAAAAGAATAATTTTTTAAAAATTCATCGTTTAACTGTGCCCTTTGAGACAAAACTTAGATCCTATGGCACCGAGCCGTCTCAAATTTTGAATTCTTATTAAGAATCGTGGTCTGTACACGAAAAGATAAAAAAAGTCTGACAACATAAGAAATAATGAAAAAATCATCGTAATAACACTTGTGTTCGGTCATTTCAACACTTGGGGTCAAACGTTTTTACGCTTGGGCTCGGTCATAACTTCGGCCCAATGGCACCGATCCGGCTGAAATTTTGGATTTTTACCAAGAATTTTGGTCTGTACACGAATCAAAAAAAAAATCTTAAAAAAGAACAATTATTAAATATTGATCGTTTTACGGGCGTTTTGTAACAATACTTGATGTCGGTCATAACTTCGGCCCTATGACACCGAACAGACAAAAATTTTGGATTCTTACTAAGAAACATGGTCTGTACTCGAATCGATAAAAAAATCTTCGTAATAACACTTGGGTTCGGTCATTTCAACACTTGGGGTCAAACGTTTTTACGCTTGGGCTTGGTCATAACTTTGGCCCTGTGGCACGGAACCGACTGAAATTTTGTATTTTTACCAAGAATCTTGGTCTGTACACGAATCAAAAAAAATCTTCAAAAGAACATTTTTTAAATATTGATCGTTTTACGGGCGTTTTGTAACAATACTTGTGGTCGGTCATAACTTCGGCTCTATGACACCGAACAGAATAAAGTTTTGGATTCTTACTAAGAAACATGGTCTGTATTCGAATCGATAAAAAAATCTGATAACAGAAGAATTTAAGAAAAAATCATCGATATAAATCTTGGGTTCGTTCATTTCAACACTTGCCGACAGACGTTTTAACGCTTGGGCTCGGTCATAACTTCGGCCCTGGGGCACGGAACCGACTAAAATTTAGACTTTTTACTAAGAAACATGGTCTGTTTACGAATCAATCTAAAAATCTGCCAAAAGAATAATTTTTTAAAAATTCATCGTTTAACTGTGCCCTTTGAGACAAAACTTAGATCCTATGGCACCGAGCCGTCTCAAATTTTGAATTCTTATTAAGAATCGTGGTCTGTACACGAAAAGATAAAAAAGTCTGACAACATAAGAAATAATGAAAAAATCATCGTAATAACACTTGGGTTCGGTCATTTCAACACTTGGGGTCAAACGTTTTTACGCTTGGGCTTGGTCATAACTTTGGCCCTGTGGCACGGAACCGACTGAAATTTTGTGTTTTTACCAAGAATCTTGGTCTATATACGAAACAACAAAAAAATCTTAAAAAGAACATTTTTTAAATATTGATCGTTTTACGGGCGTTTTGTAACAATACTTGTGGTCGGTCATAACTTCGGCTCTATGACACCGAACAGAATAAAGTTTTGGATTCTTACTAAGAAACATGGTCTGTATTCGAATCGATAAAAAAATCTGATAACAGAAGAATTTAAGAAAAAATCATCGATATAAATCTTGGGTTCGGTCATTTCAACACTTGCCGACAGACGTTTTAACACTTGGGCTCGGTCATAACTTCAGCCTTATGGCACCCATCCGTCGGAAATTTTGGATTTTTACCAAGAATCTTGGTCTTCACACGAATCAACAAAAAATCTTAAAAAATAACAATTTTTAATAATTGATCGTTTTACGCGCGCTTTGTAACAATACTTGTGGTCGGTCATAACTTCGACTATATTACACCGAACCGACTAAAATTTTGAATTTTTACTAAGAAACATAGTCTGTAAACGAATCAATCTAAAAATCCGCCAAAAGAATAATTTTTTAAAAATTCATCGTTTAACGGTGCCCTTTGTGACAAAACAAAACATGCACCGAGCCGTCTCAAATTTTGAATTATTACTACGAATCGTGGTCTCTACCCGAATCAATATAAAAATCTGCCAAAAATATAATTTAAAAAAAATCATCGTTTAACAGTGCCCTTTGTGACAAAACTTAGATCCTATAGCACCGAGCCGTCTCAAATTTTGAATTCTTACTAAGAATCGTGGTCTGTACACGAATCAATATAAAAATCTGCCAAAAGAATAATTTTTAAAAAATTCATCGTTTAACAGTGCCCTTTGTGACACAACATAGATCCTATAGCACCGAGCCGTCTCAAATTTTGAATTCTTACAACGAATCGTGGTCTGTACACGAATCGATTAAAAAATCTGACAACATCAGAATTTATGAAAAAATCATCATTATAACACTTGGGTTCGTTCATTTCAACACTTGGGGTCAGACGTTTTAACGCTTGGGCTTGGTCATAACTTCGGCCCTGTGGCACGGAACCGACTGAAATTTTGTATTTTTAAATAATTTTTTAAAAATTCATCGTTTAACTGTGCCCTTTGTGACAAAACTTAGAACCTATAGCACCGAGCCGTCTCAAATTTTGAATTCTTACTAAGAATCGTGGTCTGTCTACGAATCAATATAAAAATTTGCCAAAAGATTAATTTTTAAAAAATTCATCGTTTAACAGTGCCCTTTGTGACAAAACTTAGATCCTATAGCACCGAGCCGTCTCATATTTTGAATTCTTACTAAGAATCGTGGTCTGTACACGAATCAATATAAAAATCTGCCAAAAGAATAATTTTTAAAAAATTCATCGTTTAACAGTGCCCTTTGTGACAAAACATAGATCCTATAGCACCGAGCCGTCTCAAATTTTGAATTCTTACTACGAATCGTGGTCTGTACCCGAATCAATATAAAAATCTGCCAAAAGAATAATTTTTAAAAAAATCATCGTTTAACAGTGCCCTTTGTGACAAAACTTGGATCCTATAGCACCGAGCCGTCTCAAATTTTGAATTCTTTCTAAGAATCGTGGTCTGTACACGAATCGATTAAAAAATCTGACAACATAAGAATTTATGAAAAAATCATCGTTATAACACTTGGGTTCGTTCATTTCAACACTTGGGGTCAGACGTTTTAACGCTTGGGCTCGGTCATAACTTCGGCCCTGTGGCACGGAACCGACTAAAATTTAGAATTTTTACTAAGAAACATGGTCTGTTTACGAATCAATCTAAAAATCTGCCAAAAGAATAATTTTTAAAAAATTCATCGTTTAACTGTGCCCTTTGAGACAAAACTTAGATCCTATAGCACCGAGCCGTCTCAAATTTTTAATTCTTATTAAGAATCGTGGTCTGTACACGAAAAGATAAAAAGTCTGACAACATAAGAAATAATGAAAAAATCATCGTAATAACACTTGGGTTCGGTCATTTCAACACTTGGGGTCAAACGTTTTTACGCTTGGGCTTGGTCATAACTTTGGCCCTGTGGCACGGAACCGACTGAAATTTTGTGTTTTTACCAAGAATCTTGGTCTATATACGAAACAACAAAAAAATCTTAAAAAGAACATTTTTTAAATATTGATCGTTTTACGGGCGTTTTGTAACAATACTTGTGGTCGGTCATAACTTCGGCTCTATGACACCGAACAGAATAAAGTTTTGGATTCTTACTAAGAAACATGGTCTGTATTCGAATCGATAAAAAAATCTGATAACAGAAGAATTTAAGAAAAAATCATCTATATAAATCTTGGGTTCGGTCATTTCAACACTTGCCGACAGACGTTAAAACGTCTGTCGGCAAGTGTTGAAATGTTTGAGAAAATGAAGAAAGTGAAAAAATTTTAAAATTAAAACTAAAAAAAAAAAAAAAAAATTAAAACACTTGGGCTCGGTCATAACTTCAGCCTTATGGCACCCATCCGTCGGAAATTTTGGATTTTTACCAAGAATCTTGGTCTTCACACGAATCAACAAAAAATCTTAAAAAATAACAATTTTTAATAATTGATCGTTTTACGCGCGCTTTGTAACAATACTTGTGGTCGGTCATAACTTCGACTATATTACACCGAACCGACTGAAATTTTGGATTCTTTCTGAGAAACATGGTCTTAACTCGAATCGATAAAAAAATCTGACATCAGAAGAATTTATGAAAAAATCATCTTTATAATACTTGGGTTCGGTCATTTCAACACTACTTGAGGTCAGACGTTTTAACACTTGGGCTCGGTCATAACTTCGGCCCTTTGGCACCGATCGGACGGAAATTTTCGATTTTTATCAAGAATCTTGGTCTTCACACGAATCAAAAAAAAATCTTAAAAATAACAATTTTTAAATATTGATCGTTTTACGGGCGCTTTGTAACAATACTTGTGGTTGGACATAACCTCAGCTATATTATACCGAACCGACTAAAATTTTGAATTTTTACTAAGAAACTTAGTCTGTAAACGAATCAATCTAAAAATCTGCCAAAAGAATAATTTTAAAAGAAATCATCGTTTAACGGTGCCCTTTGTGACAAAACTTAGATCCTATAGCACCGAGCCGTGTCAAATTTTAAATTCTTACTAAGAATTGTGGTCTGTACACGAATAGATAAAAAAAGTCTGACACCATAAGAAATTATGAAATAATCATAGTTATAACACTTGGGTTCGGTCATTTCAACACTTGGGGTCAGACGTTTTAACGCTTGGGCTCGGTTATAACTTTGGCCCAATGACACCGATCCGTCTGAAATTTTGGATTTTTACCAAGAATCTTGGTCTGTACACGAATCAACAAAAAATTCTTAAAAAAGAACAATTTTTTAATATTGATCGTTTTACGGCATTTTGTAACAATACTTGTCGTCGGTCATAACTTCGGCTCTATGACACCGAACAGAAAAAAATTTTGGATTATTACTAAGAAACATGGTCTGTACTCGAATCGATAAAAAAATCTGACAACAGAAGAATTTATGAAAAAATGATCGGTATAATACTTGGGTTCGGTCATTTCAACACTTGCGGTCAGACGTTTTAACACTTGGGCTCTGTCATAACTTCAGCCCTATGGCAACGATCCGACGGAAATTTTGGATTTTTACCAAGAATCTTGGTCTGTACACGAATCAAAAAATTTTTTAAAAAAGAACAATTATTAAATATTGATCGTTTTACGGGCGTTTTGTATTAATACTTGAGGTCGGTCATAACTTCGGCCCTATGACACCGAACAGACCAAAATTTTGGATTCTTTCTAAGAAACATGGTCTGTACTCGAATCGATAAAAAAATCTGACAACAGGAGACTTTTTGAAAAAGTCATCGTTATAATACTTGGGTTCGGTCATTTCAACACTTGAGGTCAGACGTTTTAACACTTGGGCTCGGTCATAACTTCGGCCCTATGGCACCGATCGGACGGAAATTTTGAATTTTTATCAAGAATCTTGGTCTTCACACGAATCAAAAAAAATCTTAAAAAGGAACAATTTTTAAATATTGATCGTTTTACGGGCGCTTTGTAACAACACTTGTGGTCGGTCATAACTTTGGCTATATTATACCGAACCGACTAAAATTTTGAATTTTTACCAAGAAACATTGTCTGTAACAAATCAATCAAAAAATCTGCCAAAAGAATAATTTAAAAAAAAAATCATCGTTTAACGGTGCCCTTTGTGACAAAACTTAGATCCTATAGCACTGAGCCGTGTCAAATTTTGAATTCTTACTAAGAATCGTGGTTTGTACACGAATTACTATAAAAATCTGCCAAAAGAATAATTTTTAAAAAATTCATCGTTTAACAGTGCCCTTTGTGACAAAACTTAGATCCTATAGCACCGAGCCGTCTCAAATTTTGAATTCTTTAAAAGAATGGTGGTCTGTACACGAATAGATAAAAAAAGTCTGACAACATAAGAAATTATGAAAAAATCATCGTTATAACACTTGGGTTCGGTCATTTCAACACTTGGGGTCAGACGTTTTAACGCTTGGGCTCGGTTATAACTTCGGCCCAATGGCACCGATCCGACTGAAATTTTTAATTTTTACCAAGAATTTTGGTCTGTACACGAATCAACAAAAAAATCTTAAAAAGGAACAATTTTTTAATATTGATCGTCTTACGGGCGCTTTGTAACAATACTTGTGGTCGGTCATAACTTCGGCTATATTATACCGAACCGACTAAAATTTTGAATTTTTACCAAGAAACATTGTCTGTAACAAATCAATCAAAAAATCTGCCAAAAGAATAATTTAAAAAAAAATCATCGTTTAACGGTGCCCTTTGTGACAAAACTTAGATCCTATAGCACCGAGCCGTGTCAAATTTTGAATTCTTACTAAGAATCGTGGTTTGTACACGAATCAATATAAAAAACTGCCAAAAGAATAATTTTTTAAAAATTCATCGTTTAACGGTGCCCTTTGTGACAAAACTTAGATCCTATAGCACCGAGCCGTCTCAAATTTTGAATTCTTACTAAGAATGGTGGTCTGTACACGAATAGATAAAAAAGTCTGAGGACATAAGAAATTATGAAAAAATCATCGTAATAACACTTGGGTTCGGTCATTTCAACAGTTGGGGTCAGACGTTTTTACGCTTGGGCTCGGTTATAACTTCGGCCCAATGGCACCAATCCGACTGAAATTTTGGATTTTTACCAAGAATCTTGGTCTGTACACGAATCAACAAAAAAATCTTAAAAAAGAACAATTTTTTTAATATTGATCGTTTTACGGGCGTTTTGTAACAATACTTGTCGTCGGTCATAACTTCGGCTCTATGACACCGAACAGAATAAAATTTTGGTTTCTTACTAAGAAACGTGGTCTGTACTCGAATCGATAAAAAAATCTGACAACAGAAAAAATTTATGAAAAAATCATCGTTATAATACTTGGGTTCGGTCATTTCAACACTTGAGGTCAGACGTTATAACATTTGGGCTCGGTCATAACTTCGGCCCTGTGGCACGGAACTGACTAAAATTTAGAATTTTTACTAAGAAACATGGTCTGTAAACGAATGAATCTAAAAATCTGCCAAAATAATAATTTTTTATAATTTCATCGTTTAACGGTGCCCTTTCTGACAAAACTTCGATCCTATAGCACCGAGCCGTCTCAAATTTTAAATTCTTACTAAGAATCGTGGTCTATAAACGAATCAATCTAAAAATCTGCCAAAAGAATAATTTTTAAAAAATTCATCATTTAACGGTGCCCTTTGTGACATAACTTAGATCCTATAGCACCGAGCCGTCTCAAATTTTGAATTCTTACTAAGGATCATGGTCTGTACACGAATCAATATAAAAATCTGCCAAAAGAATAATTTTGAAAAAATTCATCGTTTAACAGTGCCCTTTGTGACAAAACTTTGATCCTATAGCACCGAGCCGTCTCTAATTTTGAATTCTTACTAAGCATCGTGGTATGTACACGAATAGATAAAAAAAGTCTGACTAACATAAGAAATTATGAAAAAATCATCGTAATAACACTTGGGTTCGGTCATTTCAACAGTTGGGGTCAGACGTTTTTACGCTTGGGCTCGGTTATAACTGGCTCGGTTATAACCCAATGGCACCAATCCGACTGAAATTTTGGATTTTTACCAAGAATCTTTGTCTGTACACGAATCAACAAAAAAATCTTAAAAAAGAACAATTTTTTAATATTGATCGTTTTACGGGCGTTTTGTAACAATACTTGTCGTCGGTCATAACTTCGGCTCTATGACACCGAACAGAATAAAATTTTGGCATCTTACTAAGAAACTTGGTCTGTATTCGAATCGATAAAAAAATCTCATAACAGAAGAATTCATGAAAAAATCATCGATATATTACTTAGGTTCGGTCATTTCAACACTTGCGGTCATACGTTTTAACACTTGGGCTCGGTCATAACTTCAGCCCTATGGCACGGATCCGACCGAAATTTTGGATTTTAACCAAGAATCTTGGTCTTCACACGAATCAAAAAAAATCTTAAAAAGGAACAATTTTTAAATATTGATCGTTTTACGGGCGCTTTGTAACAACACTTGTGGTCGGTCATAACTTCGGCTATATTATACCGAACCGACTAAAATTTTGAATTTTTACCAAGAAACATTGTCTGTAACAAATCAATCAAAAAATCTGCCAAAAGAATAATTTTAAAAAAAAATCATCGTTTAACGGTGCCCTTTGTGACAAAACTTAGATCCTATAGCACTGAGCCGTGTCAAATTTTGAATTCTTACTAAGAATCGTGGTTTGTACACGAATTACTATAAAAATCTGCCAAAAGAATAATTTTTAAAAAATTCATCGTTTAACAGTGCCCTTTGTGACAAAACTTAGATCCTATAGCACCGAGCCGTCTCAAATTTTGAATTCTTTATAAGAATGGTGGTCTGTACACGAATAGATAAAAAAAGTCTGACAACATAAGAAATTATGAAAAAATCATCGTTATAACACTTGGGTTCGGTCATTTCAACACTTGGGGTCAGACGTTTTAACGCTTGGGCTCGGTTATAACTTCGGCCCAATGGCACCGATCCGACTGAAATTTTTAATTTTTACCAAGAATTTTGGTCTGTACACGAATCAACAAAAAAATCTTAAAAAGGAACAATTTTTTAATATTGATCGTCTTACGGGCGCTTTGTAACAATACTTGTGGTCGGTCATAACTTCGGCTATATTATACCGAACCGACTAAAATTTTGAATTTTTACCAAGAAACATTGTCTGTAACAAATCAATCAAAAAATCTGCCAAAAGAATAATTTTAAAAAAAATCATCGTTTAACGGTGCCCTTTGTGACAAAACTTAGATCCTATAGCACCGAGCCGTGTCAAATTTTGAATTCTTACTAAGAATCGTGGTTTGTACACGAATCAATATAAAAAACTGCCAAAAGAATAATTTTTTAAAAATTCATCGTTTAACGGTGCCCTTTGTGACAAAACTTAGATCCTATAGCACCGAGCCGTCTCAAATTTTGAATTCTTACTAAGAATGGTGGTCTGTACACGAATAGATAAAAAAAGTCTGAGAACATAAGAAATTATGAAAAAATCATCGTAATAACACTTGGGTTCGGTCATTTCAACAGTTGGGGTCAGACGTTTTTACGCTTGGGCTCGGTTATAACTTCGGCCCAATGGCACCAATCCGACTGAAATTTTGGATTTTTACCAAGAATCTTGGTCTGTACACGAATCAACAAAAAAATCTTAAAATGAACAATTTTTTTAATATTGATCGTTTTACGGGCGTTTTGTAACAATACTTGTCGTCGGTCATAACTTCGGCTCTATGACACCGAACAGAATAAAATTTTGGTTTCTTACTAAGAAACGTGGTCTGTACTCGAATCGATAAAAAAAATCTGACAACAGAAGAATTTATGAAAAAATCATCGTTATAATACTTGGGTTCGGTCATTTCAACACTTGAGGTCAGACGTTATAACATTTGGGCTCGGTCATAACTTCGGCCCTGTGGCACGGAACCGACTAAAATTTAGAATTTTTACTAAGAAACATGGTCTGTAAACGAATGAATCTAAAAATCTGCCAAAAGAATAATTTTTTAAAATTTCATCGTTTAACGGTGCCCTTTCTGACAAAACTTCGATCCTATAGCACCGAGCCGTCTCAAATTTTAAATTCTTACTAAGAATCGTGGTCTATAAACGAATCAATCTAAAAATCTGCCAAAAGAATAATTTTTTAAAAATTCATCGTTTAACGGTGCCCTTTGTGACAAAACTTAGATCCTATAGCACCGAGCCGTCTCAAATTTTGAATTCTTACTAAGAATGGTGGTCTGTACACGAATAGATAAAAAAGTCTGAGAACATAAGAAATTATGAAAAAATCATCGTAATAACACTTGGGTTCGGTCATTTCAACAGTTGGGGTCAGACGTTTTTACGCTTGGGCTCGGTTATAACTTCGGCCCAATGGCACCAATCCGACTGAAATTTTGGATTTTTACCAAGAATCTTGGTCTGTACACGACTCAACAAAAAAATCTTAAAAAAGAACAATTTTTTTAATATTGATCGTTTTACGGGCGTTTTGTAACAATACTTGTCGTCGGTCATAACTTCGGCTCTATGACACCGAACAGAATAAAATTTTGGTTTCTTACTAAGAAACGTGGTCTGTACTCGAATCGATAAAAAAATCTGACAACAGAAGAATTTATGAAAAAATCATCGTTATAATACTTGGGTTCGGTCATTTCAACACTTGAGGTCAGACGTTATAACATTTGGGCTCGGTCATAACTTCGGCCCTGTGGCACGGAACCGACTAAAATTTAGAATTTTTACTAAGAAACATGGTCTGTAAACGAATGAATCTAAAAATCTGCCAAAAGAATAATTTTTTAAAATTTCATCGTTTAACGGTGCCCTTTCTGACAAAACTTCGATCCTATAGCACCGAGCCGTCTCAAATTTTAAATTCTTACTAAGAATCGTGGTCTATAAACGAATCAATCTAAACATCTGCCAAAAGAATAATTTTTAAAAAATTCATCATTTAACGGTGCCCTTTGTGACATAACTTAGATCCTATAGCACCGAGCCGTCTCAAATTTTGAATTCTTACTAAGGATCATGGTCTGTACACGAATCAATATAAAAATCTGCCAAAAGAATAATTTTGAAAAAATTCATCGTTTAACAGTGCCCTTTGTGACAAAACTTTGATCCTATAGCACCGAGCCGTCTCTAATTTTGAATTCTTACTAAGCATCGTGGTATGTACACGAATAGATAAAAAAAGTCTAACTAACATAAGAAATTATGAAAAAATCATCGTAATAACACTTGGGTTCGGTCATTTCAACAGTTGGGGTCAGACGTTTTTACGCTTGGGCTCGGTTATAACTGGCTCGGTTATAACCCAATGGCACCAATCCGACTGAAATTTTGGATATTTACCAAGAATCTTTGTCTGTACACGAATCAACAAAAAAATCTTAAAAAAGAACAATTTTTTAATATTGATCGTTTTACGGGCGTTTTGTAACAATACTTGTCGTCGGTCATAACTTCGGCTCTATGACACCGAACAGAATAAAATTTTGGCATCTTACTAAGAAACTTGGTCTGTATTCGAATCGATAAAAAAATCTGATAACAGAAGAATTCATGAAAAAATCATCGATATAATACTTAGGTTCGGTCATTTCAACACTTGCGGTCATACGTTTTAACACTTGGGCTCGGTCATAACTTCAGCCCTATGGCACGGATCCGACGGAAATTTTGGATTTTAACCAAGAATCTTGGTCTTCACACGAATCAAAAAAATTCTTAAAAAGGAACAATTTTTAAATATTGATCGTTTTACGGGCGCTTTGTAACAATACTTGTGGTCGGTCATAACTTCGGCTTTATTACACCGAACCGACTGAAATTTTGGATTCTTACTGAGAAACATGGTCTATACTCGAATCGATCTAAAAATCTGACAACAGAAGAATTTATGAAAAATTCATCGTTATAATACTTGGGTTCGGTCATTTCAACACTTCGGGTCAGACGTTTTAACACTTGGGCTCGGTCATAACTTCGGCCCTGTGGCACCTATCCGACGGAAATTTTGGATTTTTACCAAGAATCTTGGTCTTCACACGAATCAACAAAAAATCTTAAAAAAGAACAATTTTTAAGTATTGATCGTTTTACGGGCGCTTTGTGGCACTTGTGGTCGGTCATAACTTCGGCTATTTAACACCGAACAGACTGTAATTTTCGATTCTTACTAATAAATATGGTCTGTACACGAATCAATAAAAAAATCTGCCAAAAGAATAATTTTAAAAAAAATCATCGTTTAACGGTGCCCTTTGTGACAAACTTAGATCCTTTACCACCGAGCCGTCTCAAATTTTGTATTCTTACTAAGAATCGTGGTCTGTACACGAAAAGATAAAAAAGTCTGACAACATAAGAAATCATTGAATCTCCTCGCTGGGTGCGTCTCTCCAAAGGATACGTTGTAACATTTTTTCTATGTCGGCCGTTAACGCGTACTGATGCTTTCTGAAATTCAACAGATGTGCACATTAATCCTTTTGCAATGTCAGCCCAATCATGAGGGCATCATTTGGGATAATTCCAGTTCAGGATTTAGCTGATCCATCGACTACGACTCTGGTCTTACTAGTTGTACTAGATTCTTTGATCAACGCATGGTGAGGAAGATAATAGGGTATTTCATTTTGTGACAATGGTTCACATTGCGTTATATGACCTAAGTCTTTGTACTCCTGCATAAAATTCTTGTATTATTTCATTAATAATGGGATTGAGGCTAATTTTTTCTCCAAATTATACAATCTCTTCTCCGCCATAGGGAGACTCTCGCCTAGCTGTTTCGCACAGGGGCGTTGTGGTAACCTTACAATGAAACGGCCTCTGCCATCCCTTTCATGAGTAGCTGTGAAGCTTTCTTCACATGCTCGCTCCTCGTGATTCCTATGTTTAATAGGACTTAGCTCCTCTAATTTCCAAAAATTTTCAATTTGCTTACGTATTAAGTTGAGTGAAAGATTACAAATTTTTACTGGCCTCCTTTCTGAAGTGAAGATGGGTCCGGAAACAAGCCATCCAAATTCGTTTCGTTGCAATATTGGTCCGGAATCTTGAATCTTCATGCGGTCAGAGTGCAGAGTCTCCCAGAAGGTGTCAGCCCCGATCAACATGTCTATCGGGCCGGTTTCATTAAAGTTTGGATCTGCCAATTGCAATCCTTGGGGGATGCCGGTGCCTTTTTTCTGAAATGAGATTTGCGGCAGATTACTGGTCACCTCCGACAATACTAGGCATTCAATCCTCTTTGAATATGGTGAATAATTGGAAGATATTTCCAAATCCACAATGTTTTTAATATGCTGTATTTTATTATGAATTCCGGTAATAGGGATATCAGTTTTTCTAATTTTTAATTGTAATTTAGAAGCGATTAGACTGGGCTCCGGAGTCCAACAAAATTCTAGCTTTAATTGGATTTCCTTTATTATTTCTCACGTTAATCACCGCCGTTGATAATAAAATGAAATTGTTGGATGTTTTCGATGCATGATTGTTAACAAGAGATTCTCTTGAAGAAGTATCGCTTCCCTGATGACTTTGCATTTTATCTTCATTTTGTAAATGTAACAAAGTGTTGTGTGAGTTTGCACCACACTTGCGACAATTATATTTACTTTTACAATCTTGAAATTTATGTCCTACCGACAAACATTTCAGACAAGCCTTCAAACGACGTATTGTTATCATTCTATCCTTTATTCCTAGATTTAAAAACTTTTGACAATTATAAACTCTATGATTTTGATTACAATTAAAACATTTTAAATGTTGCGATGATAACGAAACATAAGTTTCTTTTTTAAAATTAGAAGGAAATCCTTTGGCATGATTCTGTCGCTTGTCGTTTGGTGCTGAGAATTCTAAAACTTGCACTCGTTCGTATAGACATTTCATGAACTCTTCATAAGTGAGGATTTTATTTTTTATTGGATATTGTTCCCAACGCATTCTGGTTTCGCTATCCAATTTATTTGACAAAATATGAATTAACAATATATCCCAACTTTCAGTGGGTAGATTTAAATTATTTAATGCCTTTAAGTGCAATTGGGCTTCATCTAATAATTTTCGCAATGCCACATGATTTTCTGATTTTATTTCTTGCAATTTAAATAATGCATTAACATGTTTATTTATTATTACCCTGTCATTCTGAAATCTATCCGTGATCATTTCCCACGCAATGAAATAATTATCTCGAGTTGTAGGTAAGGACGCAATTAGTCTTGCCGCATCATCATACAAACAAGATTTCAAATAATAGAATTTCTGAATAATATCTAATTCGTCGTTGTTGTCAATTAATGAAGTGAATGCATCTCTGAAATGCAACCAATCTTCATAATTTCCGCTGAACTTGGGTAGTTCTAAAATTGGGAGCTTCACGCTTTTGGAACGAACGATTTTACCGGTTTCGTTGAATTTATCCTTGGCTTTTGCCAATACACTATAATATGAGTTTTCAAACATTTCTCGTTCGTTCCCTTTTTCTAATTCATCCTGCGATAATGTTTCAATTTTTTCTTGCAACGCTTCGAAGATGTCTAGTAATGGTTCGATTTTTTGAATGCGTATTTCGACCTCAGAAAGTAATAACTCATTATTCTCTAAGTAATCTTTGAATCTGATTAATTTGGCTTTACATATTCCGCACTGTGCAATTAACACTTTTAAATCCATGATTTTCGTAAATAACAATCAATTTAACAATACTCACTGATCGTTCTGGAGTGGCCCAATCCTAACTACGGTTAAACACTAAAAAAAGAAAAAACTTGCACTCGATTGTTTCTTTTGTTTGAACAAAACACTAAAAACACTAAAAATCTTTTATTATTAATTTCTGATGAAAGCTCGCGTCGTAACTTGACTTTTTACAAATAACGGAATCACTTCGTGCCTACCGCCTGCATTACCGACTTGAACAATACTTCGGGAGTCGAAAAAACGTCCAACGATCGCTTTCCGATTGTTTGAATAATCAATTAATACATTTAATTTATATGATAATAATTATCCTTCTGTTTTTTGCGGTATCATAATCATATGATTAGCCACAAAAAACCTTGTTAGTTTCCTGCTTTATCGACAGTATCGAAAAACTCAACATCAAAACAATGAAACAAAAAACTCTGATCTTTATGTTTTTTGCGGCACTATTATCATAGCTAGCTACAAAAAATCTTGCCAATAACAATTGGAACAATTAGCCCGTTGCGAATTTTTATATCAACAACAATAAAATACCGAAGTGGTCTAACCGAATTTGTTTTTTCTATGGGATCAAATAGATAAACATTAAGGACTTGCTCGTGTTTTGGATCCGCTTCAAGAATTCTCGTTTGATTATTGCTGGTTCATGTCTGGCCTTCATTGATTTTTTGATCTGGTTCCCAGGATCGCATTCAGCTGAAAAATCGAATCCGCTCGTGGGATCATCCGGCTCGAAGGACCAATTGTAAAAATGCTAGGTCTTCACTCAGGAGAAATCTTGGGATTGGTTTTTTATAAATGGAGCACTTTTTTTATAACTTAATTTTTGATTTTTTATTGTTATGATTTGAATATTTACAACTGACGACAATAATTTTTCCCCACCCAACGGACAAGGGTTCAGTAGTATTTTAAATTCTTAGTGCAAGTTTTTGTAAAGAAGTAAGTCAATTTCACCGATGCAAGCCTTTTTATAAAGGTACTTACTTACCTTGTATGTTGGGTGAGAAAGAGACAAAAATAAATGATTCTATTAGAGACATCTGACGAACAAATCAGACAACCCTTTGATCGCAATCCAACCCTTGATGGTAACTTTTAACTCCATAATTGGTTTGAATCCTGGGTTTAAATTTAAACAATAATACTTGGGTTCGGTCAAATCAACATTTGGGGTCAGACGTTTTAACGCTTGGGCTCGGTCATAACTTCGGCCCTTTGGCACCGAACCGACTAAAATTTAGAGTTTTCACTAAGAAACATGGTCTGTAAACCAATCAATCTAAAAATCTGCCAAAAGAATATTTTTTAAAAAATTCATCGTTTAACGGTGCCCTTTGTGACATAACTTAGATCTTATAGCACCGAGCCGTCTCAAATTTTGAATTCTTACTAAGAATCGTGGTCTGTACACGAATCGATAAAAAAATCTGACAACATAAGAATTTATGAAAAAATCATCGTTATAACACTTGGTTTCGGTCTAATCAACATTTGGGGTCAGACGTTTTAACGCTTGGGCTCGGTCATAACTTTGGCCCTATGGCACCGAACCGACTAAAATTTAGAATTTTTACTAAGAAACATGGTCTGTAAACGAATCAATCTAAAAATCTGCCAAAAGAATATTTTTTTAAAAATTCATCGGTAACGGTGCCCTTTGTGACAAAATTTAGATCCTATAGCACCGAGCCGTCTCTAATTTTGAATTCTTACTAAGAATCGTGGTCTGTACATGAATAGATAAAAAAATCTGACGACATAAGAATTTATGAAAAAATCATCGTAATAACACTTTAGTCCAGTAAAGGAAGGAGTTGTAGAGTGCGTGAGCAGGAACCTAAACGATTCTTTCAGGACTTGTTTAGGGTGCTTAAGGTGTGAACATACTAAAAGTCCTGACGTCTAGGTGGTGAGCTAGGGGGGGGATGGGGGGGGAAGGTCCCGGTTTTCGGGTTTCCGTTAATATTTCAAAAACGGTGCGTCGCAGAGGAAAACTTTTTTAGAATAAGTAAAAGCTCATAAGATTATCTACAACTTTTATTCTATACGTAATTTTGGAAATCCCAGCGGTTTTTGAGTTATACGCTCCACAAATGTCAATATTTTCGAAAAAAATCATTTTACTTCACATTTTTCATCAAACATTCCTTCATATCGTCTAAAATATTCATCCAAGAAAGAAATTTACTTGAAAAAAGTTGTAAATAATTTAATTACCTTTTAGATTATCTATACATATGTAAATAAATCTCCAACCAGTAAATATTTACAGCAATTTTAAGTTTTTTCATAAAATGTCGTCATTTTCAGAAAAAGCTGTTTTTTCTTACCAAATTATTAAGACGGGTTTTTTCTTCATGAGAAATTCCTTATTAATTTTTGCACGCAAGAAAGCAGGTAAGTTGTTCTCGAACAGATGATTAGTGGAATTCATTTTATAATCATTATTGTGATGGGTGATTAGGTTAGTCGTCGGAGATGCTACAATAACGTGCTACGATGCTGTTCGAGTTGGTGAAAAGGCAATGAATGCGATAGTGGGCTTGACATTCTCAGACATCGATCAAGTTGTCCCGCAAAGATCGGGCATTCCCATTGTATTCTGTCAGCTCGTCGATAAAAATTCATGATGAAAAGGTTGCAGTTGGGTCAACATTGCTGTTTCAGCGGATGTGTATAAGCAAACGATCAGATGAGGATTTGATGTAATTCTTTGAGTATGAGTTGGCCCCATTTCACTTGGCACTGTTCTCAATAACATCATGTTACACTCTCAACTTTATATGGATTCACGTTTTCATCTCCCTTGGCAGTGAAGGCACGCTGCAAAACAGGTCAGCATTGCTTTTCGGCATCCACATTTGCCAATTGCACAATCCTTGGTGTAGCGGCAAAATATAATTTTCAGAAGGACCTCCGGTGCTGGAGGATCTTCTGTTGTAATTGGCGCCAGGGTGTATCCTTCGTATTTCCACCCCCATTCTTCAGGGGACACCTCAACCCCGAGCCACTGCTGAACTTGGTGGTATGTCCGCCGGGAATGCTGTTTAGCTGCACTCTCTGTTGGAGAGAGGGAGCTGATGTCAGGCTTCATATTTGCCACGGACCTTGTGAACGACTGGAAGCGGTACTGCTTAAGGGAGGTCTGTCTTTTTGGCGCCGCATATCATTTCAGGAAGCATTTATTTCCAGCCTCTTCAACCTCGTCGTGAGTAGAGGAGGGGTTGTAAAAGATCATTGCTTGCCGCTTGCTTGATTATTTCTGACTCCAAGTACAATTTTGAAAAGCCCACCTTGCTTCTCCTGAAATTTGCAGACGTTGTATCGCATCCGGTAAATGAATGTAAAAATATGATGTGTTCAAATCCACGATGCTGCATCTCTTGGGTGGACAGTGCCAATGTTTTGGTTTTCCCTCGTCCGGGTTTCAGCAACAGAATATTTTAGGTGGGAGGAGTGGAAGCAATCAAAAGGACAGTGAGGTCCACATCCTCACCAAAGACAGCCACAGAGTAGTGAAAGGATAGTTCCACAGCAGTCTTCACGATAAGGACGTCAGCATCATCGGTGGCCTGATGAGTCTGTATCCCATTCTCCCAAAACTTAGTCTATAGTAAGGAGATTAAGTTACTTTTGTTGGTAGAATTGGATAAAAAAATCTTCCTGTTTAACGGGTAAGTTTTACTGTTTTTACTGTTTTTTTTGTTCCATGTCAAATTGATGTCGCCCGACCTTCTCAGTCTGTATCGTCGCATCTGTTCTTGTGATTTCGTACTATTGACTGGATTTGCGTACCAATCAAATACCACAGTGCGAGTCATTCCAGGATAGTGGTGGTTGACATAGGTGATATAACGATCACAAATTGCGGCAACGGAGGCATCTTTTTGTCAAATTACTCTGTATAATATAGATAATATGTATAATATGATAGAAATCCTCCGTCCACAACTATGTTCATCTGAGACAGTAGAACAGTTTTTTTGGTAGGCTTGAATATGCTATACAGAACAGATTTATTTGTCTTTTGCATCCCACTTTCATTGAACAGTGCCAAGGGAAATGGGGCCAACTCATACTCAAAGAATTTCATCAAATCCTCATCTGATCGTTCGCTTATACACATCCGCTGAAACAGCAATGTTGGGTAAACTGCAACCTTTTCATCGTGAATTTTTATCGATGAGCTGACAAAAGACATTGGAAATGCCCGATCTTTGCGGGACAACTTGATGTCTGAGAACGTCAAGCCCACTATCGCATTCATTGCCTTTTTACCAACTCAAACAGCATCGTAGCACGTTATTGTAGCATCTCCGACGACTAACTTAATCACCCATCACAATAATAATGATTATAAAATGAATTCCACTAATCATCTGTTCGAGAACAACTTACCTGCTTTCAAAATTAATAAGGAATTTCCCATGAAGAAAAAACCCGTCTTAATAATTTGGTAAGAAAAAACAGCTTTTTCTGAAAACGACAACATTTTACGAAAAAACTTAAAATTGCTGTTAATATTTACTGGTTGGAGATTTATTTACATATGTATAAATATTCTAAAAGGTAATTAAATTATTTACAACTTTTTTCAAGTAAGTTTCTTTCTTGGATGAATAGTTTAGACGATATGAAGAAATCTTTGATGAAAAAAGTGAGGTAAAATGATTTTTTTCGAAAATATTGACATTTGTGGAGCGTATAACTCAAAAACGGCTGGGATTTCCAAAATTACGTATTGAAAAAAGTTGTAGATAATTTTATGAACTTTTACTTATTCCGAAAAAGTTTTCCTCTGCGATGCACCGTTTTTGAGATATAAACGGTAACCCAAAAATCGGGACCTTCCCCCCCCCGTCCACCCCCTAGCTCACCACCTAGACGTCAGGACTTTTAGTATGTTCACACTCTAAGCATCCTAAACAAGTCCTGAAAGAATCGCTTAGGTTCCTGCTCACGCACTCTACACCTCCTTTTGGACCATTCGTTTACTGGACTACTTGGGTTCGGTCATTTCAACACTTGGGGTCAGACGTTTTAACGCTTGGGTTCGGTCATAACTTCGGCCCTATGGCACCCAACCGACTGAAATTTTGGATTTTTACCAAAATCTTGTTCTGTACACGAATCAACAAAAAATCTTAAAAAAAAAAATTTATTATTGATATTTTTACGGGCGCTTTGTAACAATACTTGTGGTCAGTCATAATTTCGGCTATATTACACCGAACCGACTGAAATTTTGGATTCTTACTAAAAAACATGGTCTGTACACGAATCATTATAAAAATCTGCCAAAAGAATAATTTTTAAATTTTTTTTTCGTTTAACGGTGCCCTTTGTGACAAAACTTAGATCCTATAGCACCGATCCGTCTCAAATTTGGAATTCTTACTAAGAATCGTGGTCTGTACACGAATCGATAAAAAAACTCTGACAACAGAAGAATTTATGAAAAAATCATCGTTATAATTCTTGGGTTCGGTCATTTCAACACTTTGGGTAAAACGTTTTAACACTTGGGCTCGGTCATAACTTCGGCCCTATGGCACTGATCTGACTGAAATTTTGGATTTTTACCAAAATCTTGGTCTGTACACGAATCAACAAAAAAATCTTAAAAAAGAGCAATTTTAAATATTGATCGTTTTACGGGTGCTTTGTAACAATACTTGTGGTCGGTCATAACTTCGGCTCTATGACACCGAACAGACTGAAATTTTGGATTCTTACTAAGGATCGTGGTCTGTACACGAATCAATATAAAAATCTGCCAAAAAAATATTTTTTTACAAATTTGAGGGAGCGGTCCGTATCGGTAGAGGACGAGAAATAAAAGGCGTCAGTCGATGTATGAGTCAGTCTTTTATTAATGCGCTACGTAGCGGAGGTCGAAGCGGAGCGGAGTGACAGTGGTGGCAGTGGTGAAGCTGCTGCGCGATGATGAGTGAAGAAGGTCAAGACACTACGGTGGTGAAGATCACAGGTCTTCAGGAAGCCGGCATGTTGTCCTACACCGTGGCGGTGTAGACGTGACCTTGGTCCAGGCGATGGCCGTCGTCGCGTTGACGAGGTATTGGCGGCTGTGTGTCCAGTGGGTCGGAGCACACACGTGACGCAGGAAGGAACCTTGAGAGGCGATGAGGATGCTGGCGCGTTGCCAGGTGCTGGTTGCTGCTCGTTGCAGGATGCTGGATGATGGCGCGTTGCCGGTTGTGGTTGCTGCTCGTTGCAGGATGTTGATTGCCATCTCATGTCGAGATGGTAGTTGGAGAAGTTCCTCGAAGTTGCTGGAATGTTCCTGGGTCACGCTAGATAAATTGTTCGCTACTAACTGCGCGGGCCCGTGCCGGGCGCAGTTACTGCACTGCTCGGACTGTGTTCCTTTATCGATGAATGGAAAGTAAGTACTGACTGGCTCCGAGCAAGCGAGCGCGGCTTATATACCCGTGGCAAGTAATTAGTCTCGCGGTAGGTAATGCGGTGAATTCGCGCAAAGGTGAGAAATCGCTCGAACTTTCTGCGGGCACTTGTTTGGTACAGCCAGACGTTCTAGCTCTTTCGCACAGGTGGTGGAATTATCATTCCGCTGTAGGTAGATGCAGTATCGGCCGTAGGTAGGTAGTTCGTTGTGTGGGCTTCCAGCGAATTCAAGTGGCGCAGCGGTAAATTTCACGGGGCGGGTTAAGTAACCGCCACAAATTCATCGTTTAACGGTGCCCTTTGTGACAAAACTTAGATCCTATAGCACCGAGCCGTCTCAAATTTTGAATTCTTACTAAGAATCGTGGTCTGTACACGAATCGATAAAAAAATCTGACAACATAAGAATTTATGAAAAAATCATCGTAATAACACTTGGGTTCGGTCATTTCAACACTTGGGGTCAGACGTTTTAGCACTTGGGCTCGGTCATAACTTCGGCCCTATGGCACCGATCCGACTGAAATTTTGGATTTTTACGAAGAATCTTGGTCTGTACACGAATCAACAAAAAAAATCTTAAAAAGATCAATTTTTAAATATTGATCGTTTTACGGGTGCTTTGTAACAATACTTGTGGTCGGTCATAACTTCGGCTATATTACACCGAACCGAGTGAAATTTTGGATTCTTACTAAGAAACGTGGTCTGTACACGAATCAATATAAAAATCTGCCAAAAGAATAATTTTTAAAAAATTCATCGTTTAACGGTGCCCTTTGTGACAAAACTTATTATAAATAGCCAAATATAGATTACTACTAGCGCTATCTTGTGGCCCTTGTGGCCCATAATTGTAGCAAACTGATTGTCATTTTTTATTCATGGAATTATAGACTTTATAGTCTCTTTTCAGTTCTCACGAAACAAGCTGCGTTTTATTACAGGTTATGGGCCCAGGAACCCATGTATTTTACCAGTTATTGCGTTTATTGTCAGTATTATCAGTTTGATGAACAGTAATCTCTGTGTTTTACAAAAAGACAGTGTGTCTAGTAAAAAAAGTGAGTTACAACTGACTTCGTTTCGAAAAGTGAACCTCAGTGACTGACAATGGCGTCTCTTTCGAACTACCTCGTTAGCTTTGAGGGAGCGGGAGACAGAAATTAAAGACGGCAAGTCGAAGTAGTGAGTCAGTCTTTATTGATGCGCTACGTAGCGGAGGTCGATGCGGAGCGGAGTGACAGTGGTGCTGCTGCGCGATGATGAGTGAAGGAAGGTCAGGAGACTACGGCGGTGAAGATCACTGGTCTTCAGGAAGCCGGCGTGTTGCCCTACACCATGGCGGTGTAGAGATGACCTTGGTCCAGGCGGTTGACCATCGTCGCGTTGACGAGGTATGGCGGCTGTGTGTCCAGTGGGTCGGAGCACACACGTGACGCAGGAAGGAACCTTGAGAGGCGATGAGGATGCTGGCGCGTTGCCGGTTGTGGTTGCTGCTCGTTGCAGGATGCTGGTTGACATCTCATGTCGAGATAGTAGTCGGAGAAGTTCCTCGAAGGTGCTGGAATGTTTCTGGGTCACACTGGATATGTTTTGTATCACTTGCTGACTGCGCGCGAACGATATCAGCCCGCGTGGGCGGATATTGCGTAGCGACACTGAATCACCGCCCGATGTGTAGTTGTCGAACCATGAATGAAAACACTAGACTTAAGACTAAGCTGCATGCGGCTCGTGCTCGCTTTTATACTCTGCCGGACGGGCAAGTAGTTTCGCTGACGGTAGGTAACGCCGGGTGAACTCACGTAAAGCCGAGATATCGCTAGAACTTTCTGCGTGCACTTGTTTGGTACAGCCAGACGTTCTAGCTCTTTCGCGTAGGTGGCGGATTATTCCTAGACGGCCTTGCAATGGTAGGTAGTTCGTATCTTCCAGCGTATTCCGCGGACGTCAGTGGCGCAGCGGTAAACTTCGCAGAGCGGGTTAAGTGACCGCCACAGCTTTCCCAAACTTATTGGACGCCAGAACTATGGGCAGTGGAGCTTCGCTGCTGAGAATTATCTCGTATTGGAAGGAATGGTTTTGTGTATAAAACCTGAGCCCGATAAGCCGCCAGCAGATGCAGATGATGCGAAGACAAAAGCAAAGCTGATCTTGACAATTGACCCGGCACATTACGTTCGTATAAAAAACGTCAGAACATCGAAAGAATTGTGGGATAAATTGAAGATGCTATTTGATGACTTGGAATTTTGTAGAAAAATCAGCCTCCTGAGGAATCTCATATCTATTCGATTAGAAAGTTGCACTTCGATGACGTCGAGACACAGATTGTAGAAGTGGGTCAGAAATTACAAGGAACAGGATTTGGAATAAACGACGAATGGATTTGTTCTATCATATTACCTGGTTTTCCTGAAAGATATGCGCCTATGATAATGGCGATCGAAAATTCAAATATGGTAATTACAACCGACGCCATTAAAACAAAGTTGTTGGATATGGAACCGGAAGAAGACAGTGATGTTAATAATGCATTTGCATGTTTCCGCAATAAGTCCAATCAGCGTTCGAGGAATGTAAAGTCTTTGTCACAATCTATGGCTAATAAAGATCGCAGAGATGCACAAGTGCCAACATCTGTCAAAGGAAAATCAAACGTCAAATGTTATGGTTGCAAGCAATACGCAAGGTTCAAAAGAATACGCAAGGTTCAAAAACATCTAACGCGTGTAGTGCCGTGTTTTTTAATGGAACATTTGACAAGAGTGGCTGGTTTGTTGATTCTGGCGCCAGTTCACATTTGACAGGCAATAAAAATTCAATGATCGACGTGTATATTTCTGGTTTTGCCAAAGAAATAATGGTTGCTAGCCAGAATAAAATCCCAGTGGAATGTTGTGGAAACGTAAACATAACTACGTCAACTGAAGAATGCGATTTTAACATAACCGTTGAAAAAGTGTTATGTGTTCCCCAGTTATCTACAAACTTGTTGTCAGTGAGTCAATTGATAAAACAGGGGAACAAGGTACATTTTACAAGCAAAGGGTGTGAAATACTTAATAAACAGAACACTCTAGTGGCTACTGCTTCACTTGTGAATGGAGTGTATAAATTGAACGCTTCTACTTGTTTAGTCACAGCAGTGGCTGAGTCTCAAGATGTTTGGCACTGGAGACTAGGACATGTAAACAGTTATAGCTTGAATAAAATGCAGAATGCTGTGGAGGGAGTTAAACTCTCTGAGAAAGCCAACATCAACAAGTCCAACTGTATTGTGTGCTGCGAAGGAAAGCAAAGTCGATTGCCTTTTTCTCATAAAGGGAACAGGAGTACTGAGCTATTGGATGTAGTACACTGCGATATCTGTGGTCCCATAGAGAATATATCCCTAGGAGGATCCAGGTATTTCCTCATTCTTGTTGATGATCACAGCCGCATGACACATGTTTATTTTTTGAAAAATAAGAATGAAGCTTTACAGTATTTTAAAGAGTATAGAGGAAGGGTTGAGAATTCAACGTCAAATAGAATTAAAATTCTGAGGAGTGATAATGGCAAAGAATTTTGTAATAAGGACTTGATAATTATTTAAAGAAAACTGGAATTATTCATCAGAGAACGAATCCTTATACACCTGAACAAAACGGGCTTTGTGAACGTATGAATAGAACTATCATAGAAAAAGCCAAATGTCTTTTGTTCGAAGCTAAACTTGGCAAGGAGTTTTGGGCAGAATCCGTTAACACTGGTGTTTATTTACAGAATAGAATTGTGAAAACTGGATTGAATAATCGTACACCGTATGAGATATGGACAGGTTCCAAACTAAACCTTGGTCACATAAGAATTTTCGGTAGTACAATCATGAAACACATACCTAAGGAGAAAAGACGTAAGTGGGACAAGAAATCTGAATAATGTATTCTTAATTTTTCGAAGAAAACTTCTTATAAAAGGTTGTTACTTTGTGATGTCATTGTTTATTTATTAAAAGAAAATAACTTAGTTTACATCACTTTATTTTTTATATTTTATACTATCAACATGTTTCGTGAACCATGTTCACTTCTTCAGGAATAAAAGTATACTTTTGAACATGGTTCACGAAACATGTTAATATATAAAATATAAAAAATAAAGTGATGTAAACTAAGTTAATTTCTTTTAATAAATGTATTCTTGTCGGTTATCCTGAGGATGTTAAAGGATACAGAGTATACAATCCTTCAACACGGGTAATCACAACAAGTCGTGATGTCATCATTATAAAAGAAAACAACTCACGTGAAGAGAATATGATAGAAACAGAAGTAATAGATGACAAACATGACAGACCGTCTCAGTCTTCAGAGGGAGATCCATCAGACACAAGTAGAGAAGATTCATTTGTTTCTATGGAGAGTGCTCATGACATGGATGAAACCTATGTACCAGATGAGGAGTCCATGAGGTCAGAAGAGGACTCACAATCAGACATCACATTAAAAACATTTCCAGAAAGAGAGAGAAAACAACCCGATAGATATGGATTTATGTGTACAGAAGAATATAATAAATCTCTAAGTGATGAAATGACATTAGAAGAAGCACTGCAGGGACCAGAAAAGGAGCATTGGGAACAGGCTATCAAAGAAGAGCTGAAAAGTTTTGAAGACAACAACGCTTGGAGTCTTGTTGATATTCCTGTAAGTGGAAATATAGTGAAGTGCAAGTGGGTTCTAAAAAAGAAGTGCGATTCTGAAAATAATGTCCGGTATCGAGCCAGGCTTGCGGCTAAAGGGTGTTCTCAAAAATATGGGGTGGACTACAGTGAAACTTTTCCCCCTGTTGTGCGACATACAAAGCTTAGATTGTTATCGATGTCAGACATCATTATTGTTGAGAAATGATAATGGAAAACATTGTTAGTGTTAATTATTTGTGTACGTCAGATATGCCTGCAGACATGCTTACTAAGAGCTTAGGTGCAGTAAAACATTATAAACATTTAAATGCTTTAGGTATTGTTAAAGTATAATTTTATTTTGTTATATATGTTCATGTAATCTGTATTTTGAAAGGGAGTATTATAAATAGCCAAATATAGATTACTACTAGCGCCATCTTGTGGCCCATAATTATAGCAAACTAATTGTCATTTGTTATTCACGTAAATAAAGTCTCTTTTCAGTTCTCACGAAACAAGCTGCGTTTTATTACAAAACTTAGATCCTATAGCACCGAGCCGACTCAAATTTTAGATTCTTTCTAAGAATCGTGGTCTGTACACGAATCGATAAAAAAATCTGACAACAGAAGAATTTATGAAAAAATCATCGTAATAACACTTGGGTTCGGTCATTTCAACACTTGGGGTCAGACGTTTTAACACTTGGGCTCGGTCATAACTACGGCCCTATGGCCCCGATCCGACTGAAATTTTGGATTTTTACCAAGAATCTTGGTCTGTACACGAATCAACAAAAAAAATCTTAAAAAAGAACTATTTTTAAAATTTATCGTTTTACGGGCGCTTTGTAACAATACTTGTGGTCGGTCATAACTTCGGCTCTATTACACCGAACAGACTAAAATTTTGGATTCTTACTAAGAATCGTGGTCTATACACGAATCGAATTAAAAAATCTGACAACAGAAGAATTTATGAAAAAAATCATTGTTTTAACCAGTTGGGTTAGGTCATTTCAACACTTGGGGTCAGACGTTTTAACACTTGGGCTCGGTCATAACTTCGGCCCTATGGCACCGAACCGACTGAAATTTTGGATTTTTACCAAGAATCTTGGTCTGTACATGAATCAACAAAAAAATCTTTAAAAAATTTTTAAAAAATGATCGTTTTACGGGCGCTTTGTATCAATTTTTTTTTTTTTACAGTGAAAATACCGCACAAGAATCTCAACTGCTCTCGTCTGGAGCCAGTGAGACTATGGCATCCCCAATATGGGTATGTTGTGAGGCTGAAGGTAGCGGGGAGGGGATGGAGGTGGGGAAGAGGAAGGTTGGGAAGTACCTGGCTATTCAGATCTGGTCACTTAACACGGCTAAAGCCATTTTCAAGCAACGTTTCAATTCTGAATGGTGGTCTTACACCAGGGCGATACTGATAGTATCTTCCACTCTGGAACATGCCGCAAATATACTATATATTATTTTAAATGAATTAATTGTTAAATAACACAAATTAATCAAATAAAATTTATTTGCGCATGCCGGGTTCGAACCCGCGACCTCCGGAATGTGAGTCAAGGGTCTTAGCCACTGGACTACGGAGGTCGGTCATAACTTCGGCTCTATGACACCGACCCGACTGAAATTTCGGATTCCTACTAAGAAACATGGTCTGTACACGAATCACTAAAAAAAAGTCTGCCAAAAGAATAATTTTTAAAAAATTCATCGTTTAACGGTGCCCTTTGTGACAAAACTTAGATCCTATAGCACCGAGCCGTCTCAAATTTTGAATTCTTACTAAGAATCGTGGTCTGTACGCGAATCGATAAAAAAAATCTGACAACTTAAGAATTTATGAAAAAATCATCGTTATTACACTTGGGTTCGGTCATTTCAATACTTCGGGTCAGACGTTTTAACACTTTGGCTCGGTCATAATAGCAACCTTTGTATGCGTCATACATAATTTACGATAATTTTTTTTTCTTGGCTAACGTTAATATGTTATTTGTTATGCGTGTTCATTTTCTTTTTGCAATTCTCCTCGATCACAGGGAAATTGCTTAACGAATTTTGTAAATACTAAGTTGTTTGTTTCTATTCTTTCAGGAATTGCAAGGTTAAAATTATTAATCATATTTTTTCTTTACTTCGAAAATTTTCCGTATGAAATTTAATATACTTTTGGTATTTATTTTTATCACTAATTAAATATGTTTCCTTTATACACAGTTATTTGACAAAAAAACAATGGTTCACGTTCATCGATGACGCGGAACACACCAGGCTAATGGCGGAATCACAATCTCGTACCGTAAAATTATCTTTTTTATTTATTGGATATCTTTTGGTATAAATTATTCTTATATTCATGCGTTATGATAAAAAAAAAACGTTCTGGCGTCCTTGAATATTTTGTTTAACTAATCCTCAATAGAATTATTTATCCATGACACATAAGAATTTAACTCTAGAAGATTTCTTCGAGCTTCTAACTCGTCCTTAGTATTTATTACAATAGAGTCGTTTGCTCAAACCTTTACCTTTAATATCTTTAACTTGTTTCATTTCAAGTATTATTGAATAAACTTACAATCTATTGACATGATCTCTTTCATTTCATGCTCTTGCTTTGCAATAATCACATTTACACGTCGTATTTATTTTCTAACTAGCTGGTTCCCGGCATGCGTTGCTATGCCACTTAAAAATAAATTGTTTCTCCCTGCGTGTCCTTTCCCATTCATCCCCTTCCCCCTCCCCCCTCCCGCATTCCAAACATTCAGTCCCGCCCGGTATATTCAGTTTTCAAACAGCTCGCGTGCCACCTATTGCAATTTTTATACAAATTTCATAATGCCAGAGCTCACCAGAAGCTTTATACAAACCTTGTCCTCACAATAACGAACACAAAAAAGAAGAATTATCCAATTCGGTGCAGTCTTTCGGAAGTTATGAGCGTACATACATTTCGGCGATTCACTTTTATTTATTTAGATAGATAGATAGAAGAAGATAGATAGATAGATTGCCATCTAAATATGTCAACTACAATGTAAATTTATATCATTAATTTCATTGGTTACATTGTATGTGGTGGTTTTAAAATAAATATTTATTTTCTGGGTGATCGATTTTTCGTACCACAGTGCTTCAAACAACATATTTGGGCCCGATGTGTCCCAATTAGGTAATGTCGATTATTCACTATTCATCGTATCTATAGTTAATTTGTATTCATTTTTACGTACAGCTATTTTATGTTTATTATTCACATAATGCTATGAAATGATATCGTACAAGGTTGTTATCCATCCACACGTGATTTTTTTTAATACTTACCCTAATTAACGAAACAATACTTATCGTGTGCTTTGTTACGAATCAATTGAGTATCCGTCATTATTAAGCAAATACCTAACGACAAAATCCCGATAGGAATATATTCGCAAGTGTGCAAATATTTAGTTTAGTTTGTTTCGTTTGGTCACCATGTTCAGAAAAGAATTTCTAAGAGTTGTGTGTCTGCTGACATTTTACCAAATAGTATTTGTGCACTGTGATGCACCTATGCTTGTAAGTATTTTTTGATAATTAGGTATTATGCCCGCAGTTGCCCTATTGCGACTGTCTGTTTAGACATATTGTTCGATCGATACATTTCCTTTACACCAGCGGTTGCCGAAGTAGATTCTAGGGTCGGTCGCTAGAAAGGACTCCAGATACTAATATCTACAGTCTGTATGTCGGACGAATATCTACAGCTCATATATTGGACTAATATCTACGAACTTCAGAGTGTTGACCAATATCTACATAGCTAAGGTCGGATGAATATCTATGACGGTCCCAGTGTTGACTAATATCTACAGAGGGCAGCTGAGCAAGAGGTTGTACGGAAAAGCATAAATTACTTCGATTACGTAATTACTAATTACTTAAAGGCTTAATTACTAATTAATTACGGAAAAGCATAAATTACTTCGATTACGTAATTACTAATTACTTAAAGGCTTAAAGTTCGTACGTGAAGTTTGTGATGTTTCAACCCCCCCCCTAATGAAAACTTTAAAATATTTCTTCTTCTCGTGCGTTCAGATCTTCGGTTGGTAGATCTTCCTCTCGTACCTACTGAATGATTCGCCATTAATGTTTTTAATCATGACTTATTTTTCCCACCCCTGTGACTGAACACAGTAACAGGTAGTTTTCCGGGAAATTCTTACAATAAACCCTTTTCTCCACGTTGTGTGATTTTTTTTTTCGGAGCTCCTAGAACATCTAGGATAGGTATTTAATGTATTTCGTGGTAACTTTTGGTTCTTTCAGGTAAGGTGTGAAGGAATTACTCTGCATCTCTTAGACGTCTGAAGGACACGCCCTGTCTAAACTATCCTAAATTTGTCTCACATAATGAGCACTGTTGTTATTACTCTCGCTAGGCTATAAAATTGATCTCTCCCCCTCTACGTCCTAATAAGTTTTAATGTACGTACCAGGAATGTTTCATTTCATGTGGATAATTGGCGAATTCTCTGCACCGCTCTCCATGGCTAGATGCTATACATAATCGTGATAATATGTTCTGTTGTTAGTAAACACAAACTTATACCTAGGATGGAAGTATAAGGACGGGATAGAGGATAAAATGGATGTGATGTGGAAGGAATTTTTTGCAAGCAAATACTGGCTCCTCCACTTGACCAAGTTGACTAGGTGGTCAGCTCTCAGAACACGACCCTCCGACCAATGCATGATGAGGCTATACCCATGGCACCCGGAAAATCTCTTGACGATAAACCAGATACCCGGACCCCTCCATAACAAAAGAAGAACGGCATGCCTTCAAACCTTTCCCAGACAACTCCAGTATCGAACACCTCCGGAACTACTTTACTGGCTCTAGAAGGGGTAATCTATTTCGTCCCTTATCAAGACTCTATTCACGGTACAAGTGGGGTAAGCTTGTGACAGGCAGATCCGTCCTCCCACGTGACCGACCTAGCGTTACACTCCACCTCCAGGAGCTGACATAATCCTCACCTTGTGGGCATTACGTTTGCTTCTGGGTCGACAGGACTAAAAAATGTGATGATGCTACAGGAACCCGTCCCACAGATGACCTGTTGGCGCATTTCCATACTACCTTGCAGGCAACGCGAGATGCTTTCGGCCAAACGCCTCCGTCTGCGAACCATGCCCTGTCTTACCATTGGCATCTCATTTCATACGATCCTGTTGCGCCCATTCGCTCGACATAGTCCCGCGAAAGGGAATTGCTTCCAGCACCTCGCGAGACCCGATCAGTCTATGGAGGGCAACCCTCCTCCTCCCTAACATGACAATGTGGGAAGGACCCTTACCACTCGACCACCAATTTCTCACATAATGTGTAGTCTCGGTGTCACCAACACATTCGTCAATCTTGAAGAGCTTAAAATCGCAATTCAAGAAGTAGGAATTCAGCAGAGTACCTGTTAGTATTATTTTTTCGTTTCTCGCTTAAATGTTTAGGCTGCAGTCGGTCGCTTCCAATTTGGTATGTCATACTCTCGGGACGCCCTCCATTTGGTTGAGTGTACAACATCTCCGTGATGTAGGCACCTCGCTTGTTCGTTCATTTTTTGTGTCAGCTTGGCATCAGCCGTGTGCCGAGAAAAGGTCACTGTCCAGGGTGGTGACTGGTAACATCTGTGAAATATGCCTAGTACCTATTCGGGGGTAAATTAGTATATCAATCTACTCGATACAGACACTCATGCAATTAACTGTCCAAGATTCGCGTTCTATTCACGTCACTCTGCAAACAAGTACATGTAATTCAATTATATTTTCTAGGTTCCGGTACCGGGAATCGAACCCGAGCCCCCTGAAGAGCCAGGTATCCCCTACGCTGATTCCGCACGTGTCTACCCCATTTGGTCTAGCTCGGCATCAGTTGTCTGCCGAGAAAAGGTAGCTGTTCTTGTAGCGTTCTCTTCACTCCATCCTGCAATCAGTGAGGTCCTGTAATATAGGTTAAAGTTATTTGACTTACCAAGAACATGGTTGCTAAAACCGCGACTCCCGGTAGGGTAAACGCAACTCCGCGTCTTAATCACGCGTCCTCCCTATAAATGATCAAACTCCCTACTTGCTTTTCTTATCATCGTACAAGGTCTTAATGTAGGTACTGTAATTTTAAAACCCCTTTTTCTCTAAGCTGAATTGTGGGAAGATCTTCTCTCACGTCCTGTGGCCCCTTACCAGACTATTGCGCAATCATAACTACCAACCCCCCCCCCCCCCTAACTATACACGGTAACGTCAGACCTACTTTATATTTAAAAAAAGCCTCCTTTCAAAACTGCATTTCTAGCTTTCGACTGACTGTACATTTATTATCAAAACTCTAATTATTCTGGCTAAAACTTCTCAACCGAATGAACACCATTTTTCCACTATTTTTATTATTATCATTATTTTATTCGTTGCACTGTCCGTTGTACATGAAGGATGGAATGTTTTCTACGGGATTATTATTATGATCCGGGACCATTGTCGTTACTCAAGATAAATATTTATTGTTATATTTTTGTCTCTTCATAATGAATGATAAGTTGCAATTATTATTTATGTAACCAATCTATTATGTGATTACATTTCAATGTAGGCCTGTTTACGAGAATTATAAGTCGACTTAAAATTTACGGCCACAACACGGCTAGTCCAGTGGCGGATTATTGGGAAAACCTATATTATAACCGTTTTATATTCTTCACTTATCTAGTGTTCGTATTTAGGGTTTTCAGTTGATATCCCTTTTTGTACTTATGTAATTTTAAAACCACTGTAAGCATTAACACTGAGTATTTTTTATTATTATCTCGCAGATCTCGTTCAATAAGGATATTATTGTTATTATTATTAATTATGACAGGAGTCCAATACTTTAATAAGTCTCTATTCCCAAATTTAAATGTTTATCGCGCGGCAATCGCGAATTTTAACAACGATTATCTTTATTAAGTAACACAACACCGAACTTCTTTATCTTACACCATAAATGCAAAATCTTCACTGAAGTTAGTTTTAACAAACACTTCTCGTTTTCGCTAAGTCCACAGCGAGCCACAACACTCTTTTCGAAATTCCACGACCAGCCTCTTCTCAGACTCAAGGATGTCTGTCCAATCTACCCTCCTTCCAACTCGCATGTCCAATGTCAAACCTACCTTCCAACGTTTTTTACATTAATTTATCACTCATAAGTTCTCAGAGTTATGCGAACTGCACTTCAGGAAAAATACTTGAATTTGCACATAATTTAAAGTTCTGACAGGACATTAATTTTTATTAGTTTCACTAATTACTTTCTTGAATCTCGTACACGTAAAATCAAGAGATAAATTCAGCTTTAATGTATCGATCTTGACAACCCACTAAAATACAAGGGATCGAACACATTTTTCATCTGCGTTATCTAAATAACCCAAAATCCAAACCGAAACCTTAGGGTTTTGTCACTAGCGTAACCTATTACTTACCAGACTCGCCGATTTCAGCCGTGAAACCAACTGTCGTCAATTCCCTCGTGCTCCTCATAAAAATGTGATTTATGACCAGGTTAGAAGTGTTTTTACCACTTAAAATAACTATCCCCTAAAACGTGGGACAATATTTTGTTCTAAATCCACCAAGAGGCATCAGGTTTGGCCCTTTCCTGTGATTGATGGGACGCCCCTAATATGGTTCGATATTTATTCTGATTTGTTGAACGCTTTCGTTACCCTAGTAGATAAATCCTTCTTCGAAAGGCCAGCCCCAATTGCTGCAGACCCCTTTAATTCCACTATCGAATCTACCCCACCGGTGTCGGTAGTATGCTCATATTTGTTATAAGAAAAAAATTTATTTGCCAACCATTTGACAAAGCAGGTTCATCACAAGTTTTTGCATAATATTACATATTTTGTTTTAACGAGGACAATAATTTATTGAACAAACATGGAGGTCATTATACAAAGATATTTATTTATTTCGAAATATACGGCACCACAACCTAACCTAACCTATCCTAACTGACATAGAAATGGTCATGGTAACAGACTAAATAATTTAGAAGCACTCGAAATAAAGAAAGCTGTTAAAACAAAAACCCAAATCCTTAATATCAGGTAAAAGTGTCCAATAGTCCGATATTAGGGATTTTTACATACATAAATAAATTAAGTTTTTTAAACTGCATACGCAATATTACGTTATTCCAATGTGCTATACATAATTGCAAATCCAACCTCTGCCAGTGCTCTAGATATTCGTCAACACTTTGGTTCTCATAGATATTAGTCAGCATTTTGAGCTGTAGATATTCGTACGCACTTTGGTTCTCATAGATATTAGTCCGATTTTTTCAGTTTTTGGAATTCCTGTAGATATTAGTAGACACCTCCGCTAGAAATTAGTATCTAATATTATTTGATGTGGAGATGGTAGACATTCGAACTGCAGAGTTCCGCGTGGGGATCGCTAGAGTTCGGCGACGGTTTCTGACAATTGCAAAACATCAATTTATGGACTAAATAAAATGTTACTACTACGTAAAATGTGTCTGGAACCTAAGATTATATTTCATTTTATTCATATTTTAGATTTTTAGAAAATATGTGGTAAGTTGGTACTTAATTTCTTATTGATATTATTCATTATTCGTTTCAGGGCCCTGCTGATTTAAACGTTAAACATATATTACCATGTGAAAACCCGGAGCAGTATCCCAGTTATTTCTTTGTTGAAAGAAAAAAAATAAACAGGACTCATGAGGTTTTCAACGGAGAAATAAAAAATGCTGTGGACGTCGATGAAACAACCACGGTAAGTAAATTTATTTATTTACGGACAATAGTCCAATTAACAATATAACAATAACACGAATAGAAAAAAAAGAGAGATCACAATGAAAGGAGATTACATATAGATGAAGAGCATTGACAAAATACATATAATATAAAAGTACATAGAGAAGATAACTATAAGCAGCTTGAAGATGGATTTAAAAAGACATCAAAAAACCACATTACGTAACGACTGCCGAAAGTCATTTAGGCTTACACCAAAAAATTCAATGCTTTGATTTGCGTTGACAAGTCTCGACATTCTGGATAAAGGAGAATGATATCCACAATTAGTAGAACGTTGATTGAGGAACAGCAATTCATTATTTCGGAGTCTAAGGGAAGAAATGTTGAACTGGATGAGTTGTAACAAAGCAGGTGTGTCAGTAATACTGTTAATAATTTTGAAAATGCATATTAGATCTGAGTCCTTCCACGTTTTTCTAAGGGGGAAATGTTTAAAGTTTGTTCAATTTCATCATACGAGTATTCTCCTCTTTCGAGTCCTAACCTCCAAGCAATTCCTCGTAGGAAGCGATGTTGTACAGATTTGATGTAACAAATGTGAACAGCATAAAAAGGAGACCAAATGACACTAGCATATTCAAGGTGAGGGCGGACCAGCGAACAGTAAAGAGTTTTAAGTGTATTTATATGTTTAAAGTCAGAGGTAATTCTATGAATGAAGCCAAGTAGTTTGTTTACGATGTTATTAATGTGATCCCGGAAAGAAATTTTACAATCCAGAGTGACCCCAAGGTCCTTGATAAATGTGACAGTAGAGAGACAAACATTATTTAGTTTGTAATCAAACGGAATATTTATAATTGATTGTTATTTACCAGAAAGATTCTTTCTTTTACGAATATTAGAATACAATTTTTTGAAAAATGCAAACAATTTGAATACCTTCAAAATAAAACAAAACGCTTGTACACACACATATTTTATTTATTTATTTTATAAATATTTTTTCAAACGGATCCCACATGTCCTACAATAAGCTATACTATTCTCTGCTTTCTAGTTCTACTTTAATATAGCAAAGTGGGGAGACGGGGGCTACAAGCCCAATTACTTTGTCTTGAATGAAACAAATGCGTGCGAGTCTTTCTTCAGGTACATCAAAAACGATATAACCTTTGTTCTGAGAGCTGCCGGACGCCCTGAAAAATGTCCAATAAAGGCGGTAAGTGATTTTTTTTCTATATTTTAAATTAACTACACAAAATCTACTGCCAATTAACAAAAATTTTAACAAAACAAAAAAACGACTTCAAAAAATGCACTAAAAAGTAAAAAAATAATTTCGTATTCTTCTACAACTTCATAATCGACTTACTTTTTCTACTCATCAATATATCGGTACGATTGATATTTTTGGAGTCGGTGTCAGTCAAGGTAGGTTTATTAGAAATTAGGTTTAGTAGGAATACGAAATTATTTTTTTACTTTTTAGTGCATTTTTTGAAGTCGTTTTTTTGTTTTGTTAAAATTTTTGTTTATTTTTTGATTTTTAGTTAATCTGAAGTACACTATCTAATTTTTCTGAATATGGGTAGACCTACTAAACGTGCTGCTCATATGAGACATACATAATTTGACCATAATGACGTTAGGGTCAAATTAAGAGATTCGGCCAAGTTTCGTTAATTGGCTTCTAAGAATTGAAGAGTTCCGTTACTTTGTCATGGATCCGATAATCAGAACCTAACCAAACTTTCATCAAACTACATTTGCAGTACATCATTTCCAATAAGAAAAGAATCATCGAAATCGGTTGGCGTGATATTTAGTTTTTCGTCCATTTGTCGCGCACATACTTAATGCAAATTTAAGACTTATATGGTTTTTTCGTAGATGCCATTGTCGGAACTAAACCAAATTAAAATGGGACCACACGGGAAGCATCAGCTTTCAAATAAAAAAAGAATCATCAATATCGGTTCACCCAGTCGAAAGTTCTGAGATAACAAACAAACAAAAAATATAAAAAATACAGTCGAATTGAGAACCTCCTCCTTTTTGAAGTCGTTTAAAAATATACAGAAGGGTATAAAGTTTTTGTGGCCTGTCGCACACCGGAAGCAATCGCGAGTTTCTACAGCTAGACCATTCGCCGCCAGGGCTGGAGAAACTCACCATAATGCTGTAATGGGAACTTCATTACCGCGTTCAGCGCCAGAATCATTTTTCATATTTCGAGCTCTACGTTCTTCATTCTTCACCATCAACTGTCGGAGCTGGAGAAATTCACTAAAATGCGGCAATGAAACTTTTTATGAAAAGTTCCATATACTATGTACGTGCATAACTTCTGAACGTCTGCACCAAATTGGGAAATTCTTTTTTTTTGTGTTCATAATTGTCAGGACAAGGTTTGTATAAAACTACTGGTGAGCTCTGGCATTATTTTATATATATATATATTTTTTTTTACATTAACTCCACACAGCAGACCCTGAGGAAAATAATTTCCCTCAGGGCCTATGTCATCTGGGATGCTGTGTGGAGGGTCTTTTTGAGGAGAGGAAGGAATGAATATTGGTCGTGAACCCATGTTGTAGGAAGAAGGAAACACAGAGGCCGGCAAATCATTCCACAGCCAAGCTGTTGAACACAAGAATGAGTCCAAGAAACGACCTGTTCTCATGTGACAAATGTCAACTGTGTACAAATATTGGGCACGCGTTTGGCGTGTTTCCCGACTATGCACCGGTGCCGAAGGGATCAATGATGCTAGTTCCTCGGAGCATCTTCCATTGTAATACCGGTAGAGCAAGGATAGCATTCCCACCCGACGCATGTACTCTAAAGATTGCAATCCGTCTGTTAAGATGGGAGAATCTATCAAACGGACCGCCCGTTTCTGCACAGAGTCGAGGATATTTTTCAGGTATTTTGGAGCTCCAGACCAGAGGTGGCTGCCAAATTCAACCGTGGGGCGCACTTGAAATTTGTATTAAAAAGTGAAATAGGTGGCACGCGAGCTGTTTGAAACTGAATGTAACGGGACTGAATGTATCAAATACGGGTGGGGGTACGGGAACTCGGGTAGAGGGTTCACGGGGGGGAAAGGTCCCCGAGAGGGGGAAGGGAATTCGGTAGGGGGGTTCGCGGAATCTTATTGGATAACCAACACCTCTGCAATAGGTCACCCCAAGTGGTTCGCTATTTAGCAGGGGTGCCCGGGTTCGTGGGGTGAGGTTTGTCTACGTCTTGGAGGCGGATGACCAGGACATACTGAACCAAAAGATTCCTACCCACCCCTTAAACCCTTTTCCTTCCCAGAACTCTCCTCTCCTTCCTTTCCTTAAAAAAAAACCCTCCACAAAGCATCCTCAAAGATGACATAGGCCCTGAGGGAAATTATTTTCCTAAGGGCCTCCTGTGTGGATGTAAAAAACCTCATGTAAAAAAAAAAAAAAAAACATAATAATAATAATTTATCGTAATTAACCTGTTTTGCTGTAATTCATTTAATAAATAATTCAAATTATTATTTTTTATTTCAGGGTTCCATCCCCTTGGTCAACTACAACATTGATTACAGGAAAGCGCCGCAAGAATTGCTGTACGGAAGTTTTAAAATATTATTTCTTATTAGTAAGGATGGCGTTACAAAATTGTGCAACGAGATTTACGCTGAATCAACACCAAAGAAGCTTTGGTAGAGATGACAATAAAAAACATATACATAAAAACATTAATTAAAAGTACAATTGTAAAAATTACAATATTTTTATTTATTTGTCTTGCAACTATTAACCCACCCCCCCTTCCTACAAAAGCACAAATTTTTGAAAATGGAATGTTATGAGGGCATTATAAGAGAAAACCAGAAATATGTCATTTTCAAATCAGATTTTAGATGTATTGACTCTTTTCCACAAAAAATTATAAATGGATTTCGAAAGATTGTTCTTTTATCCAGCATTCGCATGTAATAAATTTTAAGAGAATTTTAAATTTTTTAGTATAATAAGGTTATTCCATAGGTCGTTGGCAGATTTGTTAAATTTTCAAAAAAGATTTTGTATTATACCACACCCATTTCAAATAATATAATCATGCAGTAAAATAAATCAATACATTATCTAGCAAACGCATGTTTTAGAATTTTAATTTTAGTTTCAATAAAATCATTAAAAAATATGTACGTACAATATTAGCATTCCAAAATAATGACTGTCTATTCATAGCAAATAAAAAAGAAATAAAATATTTGGGTGTAATAGATAGTAACGTTAAGTGGAAGACTCAAATTACCAATACTATAAATATATTAAGAAAACTTATATACATATTCATTAATTTAAGAAATATACTTAACTTAAAAATTCTTTAAAATATATACTATGCTCTAGCCCATTCGATAATACAATACGGTATCGTTGCATGGGGAGGAGCTTACAAAACCTCAATTTTACCGTTGGAAATTACTCAAAGATTAATAATCAAAATTATTACTAAGAAACCATCAGATTATTCAACCTCTCAACTTTTTCAAGACTTTCAAGTCCCACCTCTAAGAAATACATATATAAAAAATACACTGCTTCAAATACACAAAGACTATTCTAAGAAGTCGCACCACGCCATGGTCCGCGTTGAGAGCAATAGGCAAAACACAGTGAGTCGCTTCTGTACGCCATTAATGCATACCAGTTTTGCACAACACTACTATACGTACAATGGAGTGGTGTGCTTTAATCAACTAGCAATAGAGCTGAGATTAGAACCTGACTACAATAAATTCAAAAATAAATTAAACAATAATATCTTAAATAATTTAGCCACTTAGAACCGTATTAACCTTAAATTAACAATACTTTTTCAAAAATTTATTTTATGTAATTATTTTTTTATTTTTTATATTATTTTTTTTTTACACATTTGATTTATGTGAGTACGTAAATATAATGTATGTGTTATAACTTTTAATTTTAATTTTATTAATTAAAAAAAAAAATTTCTCTTCCCTTTACACACGAGTAGTTACTCTCTTGTAAAGGTTATATATTATATACATATATATGTTTATACTGTTTCTAATCAACGTTGCATGTTAGTATTTAATGATTTGAGTTTAATCCGATTGTAACCTGAAAATGCAATTACTCATGATTATATTACATGTATATGTATATAAAAACTAATAAAAAAATAAAAATAATAATGTGTTTCTTGACGAAAATTGGTCCATTTGTGTATTTATTTGCGCACTTACAAACTAATATATTTCAGATTTTTTTAACATTCTTAATAAATTTAGACATTATTGAAAAATGACAAATACTTATAATCAAAAAATAATTACGAAAAGGACATTATTTTAATAGTTTTATCATTACGCCTTTCAGCATTTTTGGATGAAGGTATAAATTATTTGGATTGAAATAAATTCCATATTGAGTTATAATTTTAAAAAGCTGGTACGGAGAATAATTAATCTTTCTCATTGTAACCGCCCTGCACGATCGTAAGAACAACTTTCGACGAAATGTGGATTTTCGTCCGCTGGCTGGTTAAAAGCTCTTAAAGTAGATTCTGTACTCTGTAATAAACCTGTATAAAAAATTGGACCAAGTTATATTCGATTCAATTCAATTTATTCATTTGATAAACATTAGCATTTCACTGCGTTTTTAAAAGAAAGAAAAGATTTAAGATATGATAAGCAGATTTAAACTAACAACAACGAAGCTTGCCGTCTAAATTTTGCTTCATTGAGGTTAAACTTTTTTTTTAAACTGTGCAACAGATTAATTTTTCAATTTACCTGACAATTTTCTCATTTTGACAGTCTTAACACCTAGGAAGATAATATATATTATACAAAAAAAATTAATATCGCAAAGTGCAAGAAAAGATAGGTGTCACACAATTTGGCTTTCGAAATGGGTTGGGTACTCGAGAAGCGTTATTTAGTATTCAAGTACTAATACAAAGATGTAGAGATGTGAATACAAATGTACATGCATGCTTCATTGACTTCCTTAAAGCATTTGATAGAGTTAGACACGACAAAATGATTCAAATTCTGAAAACCTCCGGGATAGACGATAAAGAAATAAGGATAATAGGTAATCTTTATTGGAACCAGAAAGGAGCAGTAAGAGTAGAGCAATGTCTAACAGACGAAGTAGAAATAAAGAGAGGCGTGCGACAGGGTTGTATTCTTTCACCTATGCTGTTCAACTTATATTCAGAAGAAATATTCAATGAAGCTCTGCAAGAAGCTACTCAAGGACTTGTTATAAATGGGAAGATTCTAAACAACCTGCGTTATGCAGATGATACGGTACTTCTAACAAGTAACATTGAGGAGTTACAACTTTTGCTGAATCAAGTAGTGAAGACTTGTGAGAATTTTGGGCTAGAACAGAATATAAATGTGATGTAGAGTAATTAAGTATTTCATATGGAATGAATACGATAGATGGCGGTAAGCATGTAGCTTGCACCATAGCTCACCAGATGGCATTGGCGTACAAGAAGCAGTATCAGAGATATACTTTGCGAGCTCCCGTGGCAAGGCTCCAGAGATTTATCTACCCCCGAATAGTAAACAGTCGTAGCTAACCAGCTAGGTTATTCCAGTAAATAAACACTTTTATATTCAAAGAACCGTATTTAATAATTACTATCTGCCGAGGAAAGGGCAGACATAACAATTGGCGCAGCCGTATAAGTATAATTGTGTGAAAGTTACGCGTGCGAATAATAATTGGTGCTGGACACGGAGGACTAAGTCACTGCTGGAGTGACTTGCAGTTTTGGCAAGGAATCGGAAGAGATTCTGCTCGAGATTAAGGAGCATTTGGTTCCGTGACTACGGACTGGTTAAGAAGATTTTTGTTTTAGGAACAGAAGTGAAATACCGCAAGGAGGCGATCTGGTTGTGGATCATTGGATTAATCAGAAGTTTCAAGGTCAAAACGGATCATTGGGTTAATAGTTTCAAGGACGAATCTGTGGATCATTGGATTAATCAGAAGACAAGGATAAAACCCAGAGGGAGACCAGAAGAGTTCCTGAGATAAGTATTTTTGATTCTTTGAGAGGGATTATTTGTTATTGTTTTCTTGTTGATTTTTCTTTGCCGATTTATTGTTGGGAGTTATGGAATCGGGTAGAATACCACCGTTTTGCCATCTCTCCGGAGACTGGGGGTTGTTTCGACTTCGGATAGAGCAATTTTTCGTGATCCATGATGACAAAGCGTCTGTGGAGAAAAAACGGGCTTTTTTATTGAATCTCCTAGAATCAGAAACGTTGACCTTACTAATTAATCTGTGTTTTCCAAGTAAAGTAACGGACTTATCCTTTGATAAACTTTTAGCGCTTCTCGACAAACATTGTAACAAAAATCGTTCAGTTTTTAAAGAACGGGAGAATTTTTTTTTAGCGAGGCAACAACAAGGCGAGACGATAAGTGATTTCGCGGTTAGACTTCGTTCTTTAGCAACGTATTATCAATTCGAAACGAGGCTTGAAAAAACCTCATAGACATGTTTGCAATCGGGTTGTTACCGGGACGCGCGAAGGAGAAAATTTTCGTAGAAGGGCAAACGTTGTCGTTTAATGAAATAGAAGGACTTGCAGTTAGTATGTCAACTTTGGATAGTGCTAATACAGTAAAATCAGAAGTAAACCTAGTAAAAAAACGAGTTACTAGCGATGGGTTCAAGCGAGATCAGCGTAGGGAACGATCGACGAGCCCCAAGGGTAGTTTTAACACGAAACCAGCTTATAGGTTAGGATCAAATTCAGGTACGAATTTTAGATCACCCGTGGGTAGTGTTAAAAAACAGTGTTTTATTTGCAAAAGGAATGATCATCTATCGTTTGATTGTAAATTTCGTAATGCGAAATGTTTTAAATGTAAGGGCGTTGGGCATTTACAGAAATTCTGCAAGAATAATCCGATAAATCCCATTTTTGAAAATCACAGGGATAGTAAAGTTTTAGTTGCGTCAATTAGTCCGATTACTGCTGAAATTGAAATTAATAACAAGAAGTTTACGGCAATGATTGATTCCGGTTCATCTTTATGTGTGATGCCGGAGGGTATTTTTAAACGACATTTTAGTTCAATCATTTTGTCACAAGACAAGCGGATTATTTCAGGTTATGGAAATAATCGTTTAAAAGTCGTAGGAAAGGCGATTTTTGATGTGAAATTTAAGGGTAGGAACAAAAATATTAATTTTATTGTAGTAATAAAAGGAACAGAATTAATTGTGGGAAGAGATTTTATGGAATGTTTCGATCTTGGGATAACTTCTCAGGAGACAATTAATTTAGTGACGCCGCAAATGAGGAATGGAGAAAAGTTTATTCAAGATTTCCCGGAAGTGTTTTCGCAAAAGTTGGGAAGATTTAACAAATATAAAGTCCATTTTAAAGTAAACCAGGAATCGGATCCAATTTTTTTCAATGCAAGGCCGGTTCCTTTTTCTATTAAAGGGAAGATCGAATCCGAATTAAGATCGATGGTAGAAAAAGGTATAATCTCCCCGGTTACGAGTAGCGAGTTCGCTTCTCCGATTATTCCGGTGGTCAAGAAAAATGGAGATATAAGAATTTGTGTAGATTATAAAAGGAGTCTTAATTTGATTTCCAATTTAGAGAAATATCCGATGCCAAAGATTGAGGAGGTCATACATCAGGTTAGTTCGGGCAAAGTTTTTGCAAAATTAGACCTAAAAGAAGCATATTCACAGTTAGAATTAGCGGATCATTGTAAAAAGTTTACAACTATTAACACACACTTAGGTCTGTTCCAATATAACAGGTTGGTTTTTGGGTTTAAATCGGCTCCGGCCATCTTCGCAAGAACAATATCAAGTTGTTTACAAGGTTTAAAAGGCGTAGCCTTTTACCTAGACGATATTATTATTTCAGGGGTCGATGAACTTGATCTGTATAATAATATTTGCGCGGTCTGCGAGCGGTTGAAAGAATGTGGTCTATGTGTCAATACTGGGAAGTGTCAGTTTTTTGTTAAATCTATAGAATTTTTGGGATACGTTATTTCGGGAAGGGGCATTGAACCGCAAAAAGATAAATTGGAAGCAATTAAGAATGCGCCGTACCCATGCGACGTGCATCAATTGAGGAGTCTTTTGGGATTTTTTAATTTTTATCGGAACTTCATACCGAACATGTCATCAATTTTAGAACCTTTGCATAATCTTTTAAAGAAGAATGCAAAGTTTGAATTTGGGAAGTCATGCATTGACGCAGTAGATAAAGTAAAGTATCTAATGGGTTCTGATAGAATTCTCACTCATTATTTTCCCAACCTTCCTCTTAAGTTATATACAGACGCGAGCAGCGCAGGCCTCGGAGCTATGTTATTGCACACATTTGCATTTACATTTGTTAAGTCATGTCATAATCATGCGGATTTTCTATCTCGGCTTCCGGTAGAAAATTCTCAAGAAGAATTTGAAGATGATTATGGATCAGATTTTGTGTGTTATGTAGATAAATGCGAGCACATAGATATCAAGCTCATTTCCACAGCTATAGAGACAGACACGGTTATTCAGGAAGTTTTAACGTGTTTGCGTAAGGGCTGGCCAAAACGAGTTGGTCGAGATGATGTACTGTGGAGATTCTGGGTTAAGAGAAACGAAATGTCCATAGTCAAGGATTGCCTTTTCTGGCAACATAGAATTGTCATTCCGAGTTCCTTACAAGAACATGTGCTAGAGTTATTACACAGATCTCATTTAGGAATAGTTAAAATGAAGGGCCTAGCAAAAGCTTATTTTTGGTGGCCATCACTGAACAATGACATTGAAAAAATGGTTCTAAAATGTGATGATTGCGCGGCTATGAGGCCGGCACCTTCTAAGAGTCATTTGTCAGTGTGGCCGAACCCTGGGGCAACTTGGAGTAGGGTGCATGTAGACTACTGCGGACCGGTAGCAGGAAAAATGTTTCTTGTAATTTGTGACGCTTTTTCCAAGTGGATCGATTGCTTAGAGGTTCCAAGGGCGGATTCGTTTAACACGATTAAGGAATTGAGAAGAATTTTCTCTAATTTTGGTAACCCTGATTGCATAGTTTCGGATAATGGAACAGCATTTTCTAGTGTAGAGTTTAAAGAATTTCTTAAAGAGAATAACATAGAATTTTTAAATTCACCGGTAAAATTCCCTCAGTGTAATGGACAAGCTGAAAATTCAGTTAAAACGGTAAAAAATTTTTTTTTAAAAATTATGGTTAGGAATAATTTTCCAGTAAATTATGAAAGTAGATTATGTGATTTTCTGTCGGATTATCGAAATTCGCCACATTGCACAACGGGATTAGAACCGCCAGTCTTGATGTTTGGTAGGAGACTGAAATCAACTTTCAGTAGTTTAATTCCTAAAACCACTCAGGAAGATGTGTCAGAACAGAGAAAAATAGCTAACGATAATATAAAAAGGAGTCAAGATAATCAAATAAGGAATTATGGGGGCGTAAAAATTAGGAATTTACATGTTGGACAGAAGTGTCTGGTCAAGGACTTCCGTCAGGTGAATAAAGTTGGTTGGGTTAGAGGTATTGTAGAAAGGAAAGTGGGTAAAAAAGTTTATATCGTTAGGATCTGTGGTACTCCGTTGACTTGGAAGAGGCATATTGATCAGTTAAAGAGTTTATCTGTGAAATGGGAAGAGGAGAGTGAAGATAATAACCCACCCACCGCGTCTGAGGTCACGAAATGCGCTTCAGACGAGTTGGGGACCTCAGCTTTGTTGAAGGGGCTAACGTGGAGTTCTCTTGATTTCAGATTACCAGCGGATGATCGAGAGCAAACTACTCAACTAAGACCTTGGGAAGGAAGGCTCCGTTCAAGGCGTTCATAAAGGTCCCTCCCAGAGAAACAGAAATATTTAAGTTGAAATATTTAAAATCATGACTATGTTTGGTTGAATTTAGTGCATAAAATCGTGTATAAATGAAATATTTAAAATCCTATTTTTTTTGTCAAATTGTATAACTTCTTTGAAAAGAACATGTCTTGTATTTATTGTAGCCAGGGCTTGAGGTTAGGTGGGGGAGGGTGTGATGTAGAGTAATTAAGTATTTCATATGGAATGAATACGATAGATGGCGGTAAGCATGTAGCTTGCACCATAGCTCGCCAGATGGCATTGGCGTACAAGAAGCAGTATCAGAGATATACTTTGCGAGCTCCCGTGGCAAGGCTCCAGAGATTTACCTACCCCCGAATAGTAAACAGTCGTAGCTAACCAGCTAGGTTATTCCAGTAAATAAACACTTTTATATTCAAAGAACCGTATTTAATAATTACTATCTGCCGAGGAAAGGGCAGACATAACAATAAATAAAACAAAATACATGCTCATAAGCAAAAATAACGCATTGGATGAACATCTTTATATTGTTGGAACAAAACTGGAGAAGGTACAAAGTATTGTATACTTGGGCTGCAATGTAAATGATAGATGGGATCCTTCAGTTGAAATCAAATGCCGTATTGAGCAAGCTCGTGCAACCTTTATCCGCTTGAAAAAAATGTTCTGCAGTCATGATCTCAACCTTGGATTACGAATGCGAATGGTCAGATGCTACGTATTTTCAATATTATTTTATGGAATGGAAGCATGGACGCTTACTGAAGAATTAATTAGGCGACTTGAGGCATTCGAGATGTGGATCTACAGAAGAATACTTAAAATAAGCTGGATGGACAGGGTCACAAATGAAGATGTTATGGTTCGGATGAATAAAGAAAAGGAAGTTATTAAAACCATAAAAATCCGAAAACTTCAATATCTTGGACACGTGATGAGACATCCAGAGAAGTATGAGATCCTGCATCTCATAATGCAGGGAAAGATTGCCGGAAGACGGGGCCCTGGAAGAAGGAGAACCTCATGGCTGAAAAACCTGAGACAGTGGTTTGGCCAGTCTACCGTGGAGCTGTTCCGGGCCGCAGTAAACAAAGTCCGCATAGCCAACATGATAGCCAACGTCCGTTTAACGGACAAGGCACAAGAAGAAGAAGAAGAAAAAAAATTAAGGCTATGTAAAGAAGATTTATATACAGGGTGTTAAGGGACGTTCTTGATTTACTTTAACCAGTGATTCCTGACATTATTTGGAGTAAAACATGTAAATGAAATTTTGGTCTCCGGTGACACTTTGATGTTTTTTTTTTCTTTCTACAAGCTGAGCTTAGAATTATCTGAGCTATACGCATATTGAGCCTTTCAAAGAAGTTTTCGGCCACTCTTCCCAGCATATCTTGCGGAATTCCAGCGATGACGTCCTCGATCGCCTCGTTCAGAGCTTCAATGGTTCGAGGTCGAAGTTTGTTTACCTCAGCTTTGACGTATCCTCACAGAATAAAAGTCGCTCGGGGTCAAATCGGGAGAGCGAGGGGGCCATGGAATATCCTCCGCAAAGAAATCAGGTGACCTGGAAAGAGCTTTTGCAAAATTTCGCATGAACGATGGGCCATGGGCTTCATCATGTTGAAACCAGAAGGCTTCTGTGTCGTGTTCCTCGCCATACTCTTTTATTTTAGGACGCCTAAGGTTCTCCAACATCTCACGATAGTGATATGAATAACTCAATAACGGTAATGGTTGATCCTTCGTCGCCAGTGCGAAAAACGGCGCCGAGGGATACAGCAGTTACAATTGCAATGCAAGCATCTCTACGTTTCACAAAACCTTGCGGGCTCAATTCCCGTATACGCATCATTTTATAGGGGTACAGATGAAGATCTGAGTGTAAGATTTGTCTTATAATTCTGGTCGACATTCCAAACGCAGCGGCATGTTTCCGCGCTGCTCGGGTTGGAGACTCTTCAATTGACGCTCTTACTACCGCGATGTTTTCAGGTGTTTGCACATTTTTAGGTCGCCCAACTGGTATTTTAGGATCTGCAGTTCCTGTCCACTTTACATTACTGATTCATTTCCGAAAGGTTTTTGGGATCAGGAACACCGTCATCACGATTTAACTCGAACCGGACCCGGAAAGCTCCATGCGTAACCACAACGCTTTCCCCGTTTTTAAAGAACGTCTCCACAACAAAACCCCGGTACTTACCTGACCACGGCATGGTCACTAACATAAACGGCATCATTTTCCCGACCTAACGTCACCCATCCCGCCCCTCTGCTCTGTCTGGGTGGCCTTCACTGATTTTTTGAAACTATTAACTCCACTCTGTCCCACCCTGTATAACCCCTGCATCCGGGATCCTCAAATTGTTTACATGATAAAACCAAGGAGTTTGTAGCATGCTGGAGTAAGCCGTGATATGTGATCCGAGAAGGCCAGTTTGGGATTTTGGGATCCGAGATCTTTAAAGCTATTGACCTTACATAATGTTTTCCCCACGCAAAAACCATAGGGAGTGGGTATGTATGATTGTTACACATTTTTTAATATTAATTATAATTTGTTTATTTTTTCTGACCATTCTACCTCACGGTCAGATTGCATTTTTGAGCAGTCCTGCTAATAGATTATTTCCATCAAAAATTTGAGGTCATCCGAAAATAGAAGACATCTACAATATTTTACGCATACATATATCTGGATGTCGTCTATAAGTACAAGGAACAACCGAAGACCAAGGTTTGACCCTTGGGAAATACCTGATAACGCCGAGAATTGTTCAGATTAATGTCCATTTATTACTACATATTTACTTCTCAATTTTAAATAGGACGCGGAGAATATAAGTGTTTGTTGATCAAAACCAAGTTTGAATATTTTTAGAAGTAAAATATCATGATCAACTTGATCAAAAGTCTTGGCGAAATGCGAATACACTTAAAACCACACAACATAATATCGCTATTCAAAGTGATTCTTTAACAACAAGACAGGTCTCTCGACTGGCATGACCATTGGCAAGTTAGTTCTGCAAGCTGGGAGATAAAACAGTCTATGCTGTTAAAAACGGAGATAACCATCGGGAACATAGAAACTAATGCTTTTTGTGAACATCGGCCCGCTCTCAAGCCTGCTCCTAACCAAAGAATCGGAGCTATGTAGTGGGTAATTTGTGGTAAATAAGGTATAATTTTAGCTCATGGAATACTGTTGTATTTTTTTTATGCGAGTACCTACCGGACAAGAGCCTAAAGAGACAATCTGGTGCAGTCATCTCAAAACCCATTGGCACCTGTAGACCCTCAATACCACTACAATACCCTCTTGGACTCATTTGGTTAGGATGCTCATTGTTAGGATGGCGTCTTCAAATTAACATCTTTTCACCTTCCTGAAGGTACATATGGATGAAAATAAATTTTCAACCCACAAGAAGGTGCAGAAAGTGGTACTGAAGTGGGGGAAGGAGCTGGCGGGACAATTTTTTTTTATTTTTTATTCATTTATTTCAAGATTTTTTTTTAAATTACAAATTATTACGTAATTTTGCAAGATGATAAACTAATTCATTTTTTATTCTACTACTCCATAAGTTGAGCTCTAGGAGCTGGTGTTTATGGGAGGAGTATTTACATGCAAAAAAATAGTATTCTAATGAAATGTGTAAACGATGATCAAAGAACTTTTGAAATAAAACAAACATTATTTGACATAGGTTCATAATTTAAACAGAAATAGTTAAATATGGACAATAGCAATAAAATTTTTTTATATTAAATATTACAGTTTAGAAGGACAATAACAATATAATTTTTTTTTTTAAATATTAAATATTACAGTTTTCAGTAGGGGTAAAATACATTAAGGGTACAATTACACTAAGGGTACAATATATCATTATCCAATTTCAGAAACTTAATTTGCTTTTTTAATTGTTCATATTTCAATTTTTCGGTTATACTAATTTTGGTTTTGGACAATAATATATTGTACCATTTTACACCTAAATACAAGATAAGATATTAGATTTATGATTTAGCTTAGCCCAGTTCGTATTACATGTACCATCATTTCCGTAATTTTTAGAATGAATTATTATGTTAATTAAATTATTTGGCACATCTTCTTGTAGAGAAAACGGAATAAAATAAGATTTTTCTGTGTTGAGGGACAATAAATTGTTATCGAACCATTTTTTTTATAACCTTCATGTCTTGATTGGCTGCATTGGTAATATCGTTCCACGTCTTTTTTTTCAATAATAATTATTGCAGTGTCGTCAGCAAAAGATATAAGTTTACCATTAAGTGATAATTTAAACATTTGATTAAAGTAAATTATAAATAAAATTGGTCCAATAACAGTCCCTTGGGGAATTCCAAATTCTAAAGTCTCATCTACACTTATTGAGTTATTATATTTTACTTTTTGACTTCTTTGAGTTAGATAGCTTTGTAGCCAATACCTAACCTTACCAATAATACCGAAATCATTAAATTTATTAATTAGTTTTGTATGAGAGATACTCGTACTATCAAAAGCCTTGCGTTAATCAATGAAAATGCCAAGGCATTTGTTTTTTTTTATCTAATGCATTTTATATAGTTGAGGTTAGTTCAGCAATGGTATTATGAGTGCCTAGTTTCTCTCTAAATCCAAATTGGCTAGGACTAAGTATTTTATTATTATCAATGTAGTACATGAGTTGCTTTTTACGATCTTTTCAAAAAATTTTGCAATGTTTGAGACAAGAGATATAGGTCGAAAATTTGACATTTCTTCAGGGCTGCCTGATTTAAAAACGGGTGTTAAGATAGATTTTTTATATACGGAAGGGAATATTCCACTATTCAAACTTATAATGTGTGTAATTGGAATGCTTAAAAAATTGTTCTATTTTTTCAAGATTTCTACTGTGACTCCATCAAATCCTGGTTCATCCGCCTTTTAATTCATTTAAAATATTTTTTTATGTCGTTTGTTGTTACTGGTTGTAAAACTGACAGATTATTTTGTTTTGACAATCCTTCTCGAAATCATCTATTTTATAATTTTCATCGATCCGTGTAGCTAAATTTTGACCGACTTTAGCGAAATATTTATTAAAGGCATTAGCACATTTTGTCGGTTCGCTTATGGCGTCATAAGAGTTTTTTCCGATATAATTTTTTTTAATTAGAGTTTTTTATTTTTTTCTACTATTTATTTAATTTATTGTTTTTCAAATTTGTTTTACATTTTGTTTAGCCAGGTTAATTTCATTTTTGTAATAGTTTTCTGTAGTTGTTTTTATTAAAGAGGTTTATTTGTTCCTACATTTATTGTAATATGTAAATATTTTTTTATCTAACAGAAATTTCTTTGTCAGGCGATATAACTCTTCTTTTTTTCTAATATATACGACTAAGCCACGTGAAATCGGTGGTTTTTATTTTTTCAATTTTGCTTTAATATGTATAGTTTTAATATCAGTCGATGTTGTAATATAATCGCAGATAATATTATCAATAATATTTGCGCTTGTTTCAGTACATGTAGATTCTAATTCTTCGAGGAGGGCATAAAGAAACTTGTGCCACGGCTCACCACATGCATTGAACATTGGCGAATGTTTGGAAAAATAGTCGAAAAGTATATCAACCCTCTATTTTTTTTCTAATACACTTTTTCAAAAAAAAAAAACAGTACTTACTTTCTGAACATGCCTCATAGTTCGCACTACTAGTAGACCAGTCAGTGTGGGATAAACAGATAAAAAAGGCCTTTACCTTGCAAAAGGTCATGTAGTAGTGATTTTTATATATGTTGTTAGATTGGGACTCTAATGAAAAAAAAAATGTTTCCGACCTTGGGTCGAGCTCGAGCCGCCATCTTGGATTGAAGGTGCCAAAATTCGTTTTTTTTTTCAAAATAATCGTCCAATGGTTGTTTATACAACAAAATTGTTGAAGACAAACTTTAAGAAGATAAAATTTCTAATATTTTTTGTTTTACAATTGTTTTTTGGAAGTCTAATAGGTAACGAGTTACAGTGGAGAAGAAATGTGAATATTTTTCTAAAAAGTGGTGAAATTCTAATGGTGAAATTCTAATTCTAATGTTGTTATTCTAATGTTATTTTTTATTCATTACTTAATTATAATAATTATGTAAACTTATTTCGATACCACCTTGAGGTAGAGAAAATGGCGCATTTTTTATTGTGTTATCTCCAGTAGATCTTCTTCTTCTTCAATGCCGCTACCTTCTCCGCCTTGCCTCCTTCAACATAAATCTCCACCGCCCTCTGTCCTCGGCATTCGTCTTCCAATCTGCGACCTGGAGTGGTCCTCTTGTATCCTTCCTGACATCATCCTCCCACCTCAGCCTAGGTCTGCCCGCCTTTCTCCCGAGTGTCCTGTTGGAACCTCCTTAATATCCGGCCCATCTTAGTCTTTGGAGCCTTAAATAGGTAGAGAGTCTGCTGAGCTTAGTAAATATCATAGGAGCTCATTATTGTGGCGGATTCATCACGCCTCTCCCTCTCGCACCGCATCTAAGATTCTTCAAAGCATCTTTCTTTCGAAGGTGTCCTGGTGTTCTGCAGACTTTGCTTTCAGTGTTCCCGCCTCACATCCATAGGCCAAGACCGTTCTAATAATATGTTTTCCTATGGACGTTTCGGAATTTGAACACTGGCAACAACGCGAAGTAAGTGTTGTTAGCGGCTGTGATGCGCTTTCTTACTTCTACTGGGTCTCCGTTGTCCTGCGTTATGATGGAGCCCAGATATGTAAACTCTTCGACCACTTCGATATTACAGGTATCTTTGAATTTCACTTTATATTTTATTTACCACCTCTCTTGCCGCAGTCTCCAAAGCGTTAAACTCCTCTCTTACGCCTGTAGGGATTTTCCGACAAGTAGGTCAGTAGGTCTATTCCACCTATATTTCAGCGATGGTAGATTTCGAAATGGTGCTCGAACCGCGCAGAGTTCGACTAGTATTCGTAATTATATTACGTATTCGCTATTGCGTTAATATTTTTTTGTTGATCCCGATTGGTTGATATTGACATATTAATGATAGTCTTCGTCATCAATGTCATGATTTAACTCATTGCCTGTGATACTTCTGGGCTTCCATTGGCAAAATCTCTTCATCTTCGTCCTCGATATCGATGTGAACCTCTGGTGAATTTTGGCATGTTTGACCATTACAGCACCCACACATAATAGAACAGTTCAATCCTGCTTTCCAGCAGCCTCATGCAACGCCGCATCCGTTTTTACAATTACATGAAATAAATTTTAATAGTCTCGGGTGCTGGTTTCTTTGTCATTCTTACTGGAACAAGCCTATTGTTGCCACGTTTCCAGCCCCAGTTTTCTGGATTTTTTGATGTCCATACCATTTTTGGTATGGAAATACTTGATCGTTATGTCGTTGATGGTAAAGAGGCAAGATTGAATTAAATTTTCTCTTTGTTGTTGACTTTGCAAAATGTTGATAGCGGACTTCTTCCAAGGTTTCCTCATCCATGTCACCCACGTACAAAGCAACAAGAAAGCGTGTTCCTGCATCTGCTATGTCTTCTGGTTTTGGATCATGTTATTTTCATTCGTGTACTCGATGAAGACGCACTGGCAGACCAGCTTTTTTTAAGGCTTGTTAAACGTCCATTATCACTACAAAGTAGTTTCATCCGTTCACTCGATGACGTAGGGTTTGTCATAGTGGGATCCTAGCCTGTAACAATATAGGAGCTGAGCTGGCAACGCTGATGCCAGGACTGCAGGCACGCCGTTTGTTGCCGTCTCTTTCTCTCCCCTATGTAACACCAAAAATCAATTGAAAATAGATTTTGCTCTGTAATTATATTGTATTGTGGAAATTCATTAAAATGATATTGTGTAATATTTTCTTACAAAATTTATCAAGAAAACTTGAGTTTTACGATTTTTGTCAAAGTTTTCTCATTTCTACCGCTGTAAGTCATTATATATTATACTTATAAAAAAAAAAGTTTGAAAAAAATGTAGGTTGTAAAGTCAACAGTTGAGGAATTATTTTGGCAAAATCTAATTTTTGCACCATAAATCCAAGATGGCGGCTCGACCCCCCCAAGGTAAATTTTTTTTTTCATTGGATACCCAATCTTAACGACATACATAAAATCGCTACTATATAACCTTTTGCGATTTTTCGTACTTGCGGGGAACTAGATTCTGATTGTCGGGCAATTTTAATAATTTCATTCTTTTTATGTGACCCACATCTAATTAATTGAAAGGAGGTCACCCGTCATACTTTATGCGCACTGGAACATACCTAAATATAATATAATTGGTACAAATTTATTGTTGTGAATGCTAAGTGTGTTAATAATGGAGTACAACAAAAAAAATATTCAAGACATACTGTACTGCCCTTTATACGTCTGAACTGTGGACACAATACCCAGCAGCGCAATGGGACAAACTGAGAGTGTGCTACAATAACGCATACAGGCAATTTATGCAACTACCGAGGTTCTGCAGCGCCTCCACGATGTTTACCGAGGGGAGGGTGCACTCATTCCCAGCCTTACTTCGCCACCGACTAGCCAGCTTCTGGAACAGGATACGAACTTCAACCAATATCATTGTCGTGGCTGCATCCGAGTGGCTCAGTTCCCCAATAAATGAGCAATGGATGCAGATGATGAGGCGACCTCCATGATGGACGATCCCAAAATATCTTTTTATCTTTTATTTTTAATTCTGTCTACTTATTATTTATTTTAATTTTATTTTTTGTTATTTGTGTGATGAATTTTGTTTTCATTTTATGTTTTAATTAGGTACTTACCTAATATTTAAACTTTTTTTTCTTTTATAGTTGTTTACGTAATATGGCAGACTGGGAGGGTAGTGCAATCCCAGTATTGCATTAGTGGGATTGCACTACCCTCCCAGTCCTGCTGGAATAAAAACTTAAATAAAATAAATAAAAACGTCCTCCCTCAACAACAACATTGACACGAAATCGTAATATTTTAATTTTAGTTAAATCTAACTAATAACTAATATTAAGCATTTTGTGATATTAGTTAAGAGCGTTTAACCAGCCAGCGGACGAAAATCCACATTTCGTCGAAAGTTGTTCTTCCGATCTTGCAGGGCGGTTACAATGAGAAAGATTAATTATTCTCCGTACCAGCTTTTCTAAATTATAACTCAAAATCGAATTTATTACTAAAAATTAAAAAAAAATTCTAAAAATTTATTTCATAACTTCACAAGATAAAAGAACAATCTTTCGAAATCCATTTATAATTTTTGTGGAAAAGAGGTATTGACTCTTTTCCACAAAAAATTATAAATGGATTTCGAAAGATTGTTCTTTTATCTAGCATTCGTATGTAATAAATTTTGAGAAAATTTTTTAATTTTTAGTATAATAAGGTTATTCCATAGGTCGTTGGCAGATTTGTTCAATTTTCAAAAAAGTTTTTGTATTATACCACACCCATTTCAAATAATAAAATCATGCAATAAAATAAATCAATACATTATCTAGCAAACGTATGTTTTAGAATTTTAATTTTAGTTTCAATAAAATCATTAAAAAATATGTACGTACATGTGTTTCTTGGCGAAAATTGGTCCGTTTGTGTATTTATTTGCGCACTTACAAACTAATATATTTCAGATTTTTTTAACATTATTATTAAATTTAGACATTATTGAAAAATGATAAATACTTATAATGAAAAAATAACTACAAAAAGTACATTATTTTAATAGTTTTATCATCACGCCTTTCAGCATTTTTGGATGAAGGTATAAATTAAAGCTAATTTGAATTGAAATAAATTCGATATTGAGTTATAATTTAAAAAAGCTGGTACGGAGAATAATTAATCTTTCTCATTGTAACCGCCCTGCACGATCGTAAGAACAACTTTCGACGAAATGTGGATTTTCGTCCGCTGGCTGGTTAAACGCTCTTAAATCGTATTATTGTCCATCAACGCGTGTAATGAATCAATTAATGCATCCATCACATGATTACGCAAAGTATCTAATAAAAATATCGGAGGGAATATATTGGCATGTTTGTAAATGTTTCGTTTAGTTCATTCTACTAAGTCACCATGTTCAGAAAAGAATTTCTACGAGTTTTATGTCTGCTGACATTTTACCTAATAGCATTTGTGCATTTGGATGTGCCGATGCTTGTACGTATTTTTGATAATTAGGTATCACGCCCACAGCTTTTCGCCACTGCCCGTTGAAATATATTATTCGACCGAGAAATTTCTTCTATATCAGCGGTTTCTGAAATAAACTCCAGCATCGCTAGAACGCAGTATCTAACGGTGACCCGACAATTCGTCCTGCGACAATTCATCCGGCGACAGTTCATCCTGCGACAGTTCATCCGGCCGACAGTTCATCCTACCGACAGTTCATCCGGCCGACAGTTCATCCCGCCGACAATTCATCCGGCGACAATTCATCCTGCCTGATCATTTAGAAGATTTTTATTAAGTAAGTATGCAAAGAGGATATACGGCCGTACAACCAAAATCGATATACTTATATCTGAAGGCATCTTGAGTGGAAATCCGCTGTAAAAATATTTTACTAACAATAATTTCGACTCTCCGAAGAAGCATGTGTGAATATCAAAATACGACATACTTATACGTGCAGTCGGCTTAGCCAAGAACGGTAAAGATTCCTACTTGCATCTAATATAACTTTTTATCTGAAATTAACACCATCTTTTTAGGGTGAATTGACTGATTTAAAAAAAAAACACAAGAGTCCCAACCGTCTCGAGCCAGTGAGTGCCAATGGCATCCCCAATTTTGGTATGGTGTGCTATGCTGAAGGTAGTGGTGAGGGGAAGGAGATGTGGAAAACGTATCTTCCTGGCTATTCAGATCTAGTCACCAAACACGGCTAGGTTAGGTTAGGTTAGGTTAGGTTAGGTTAGGTCAGGTTAGGTTAGGTTAGGTTAGGTTAGGTTAGGTTGTATGGCCGTATATCCTCTTTGCATACTTACTTGAAGAAAAAATCTTCTAAATGATCAGGCAGGATGAATTGTCGCCGGACGAATTGTCGGCAGGATGAACTGTCGGCAGGATGAACTGTCGGCAGGATGAACTGTCGGCAGGATGAACTGTCGCAGGATGAACTGTCGCCGGATGAATTGTCGCAGGATGAACTGTCATGGAACCGTATCTAACACTATTTGATGTGGAGATGGTCGATATTCGAAAGGAAATTGAGGACGAACTAAAGTTTTTACACTATATGATGTTGAGATATTTCTCGTGTCCGCTACCCGCATTACAACCGATTTCTTACATATCTCCCTCAAACACGTTAAGTTTTAAAGCTCTTAAAAAAATATATGTTATTCTTGATGTACTGGTCTGATAAGTGTTTTGTACACTAATATCTATTTATTTAACTAATTAAGATTAAGAGTGAAATATTTTATAACCTACCATATGTAACCATTTGAAATATGAAAACAAAAAAAAAAACTTGAAATAAATAAAAAAAAAATTAAAAATAGATAAAGTCGTTCTGAAGTTATGGCGTGACCAAGGGAAACATGGATTGATTTTTATATATCTATAATATAAAAATGAATCGCTGAATTTGTTGGTAAGCGCAAATCTCGAGAGCAGCTGAACCGATTTCGCTAATTCTTTTTTTAGAATATTCCTTGAAGTACGAAGATGGTTCTTAGGGAGAGAAAAATTAACAAAATTGCGCAGAAAATTGGATAATTTCAGAAATTACATTTTGCAAAACAATGATAGAATTAAATCCGGATTCTATTTTTGAAAATTTTTAAGTTCATAAATTTATTTAAAGAAGGTACTCACCTAATAGTTTGAATCGAATCAAGAATTTTAGATATTTTAAATAGGTACCTATGTTCGGTACCAAATTTAATATACATGAAAAATGGAAATTTGAATAAAAATTGTAAAAGGTGGCACGCGGGCTGTTTAAAAACTGAATATACTTGTATTGAATATATGGAATGCGTGAGTAAGGTTGGCGGGACGAGGGAGCGGGAAAGGGAAGAGGGAAGGCGAGGAAGGTGGAAGGGGAATGCGGGAGGGGGGAAAGGTACCTGGGAGGGGGGAGGGGAACTCGGGATGGGGGTTCGTGGGACGGGGGAAGGGGGGGGAGTGGAGTGGGGAGAGGGAAGGTGGAGGTGACGGAGTGGGAACGTGAGAGGGGAAGAGGACGCCGGAGAAGAAGGGGAGGCGGAAGGGGAACGAGACGAATGGGAAAGGACACTCAGGGAGAAACAATTTCTTTACAAAATGGCATAGCAACGCATGCCGGGACCAGCTAGTAGATAATAAAAGAAAGAGTTGGATTCGTAAACGAAATTATCGTAGAATACTTTCGAATAATTAATATACTTTAAAAAAATAACTTACTTTAGTGAAATTTGCTTTTCTATTGTTTTATTATTAATAAATTAAAGCTTGAACAACGAATCAGATATTACATAAATAAAAAATGTAAATAAAATATTTAATGCTCGCGTCGGTAGTCATGATCCAGCAATAAGGAACTCAAGTGAAAAATATTATGACTTTAAAAAAATATGTTCATACAGACCAATAAACGCTGATTCTGAATATATAAGTTTTTTTTATAATATTAAACCTAGTGTTCGTAAAAAAATATTAAAAAGTGCATTTTTTAACGTCTCGTTAAAATACACTGTAAAGTTGGTACGATTGAATGGTTAGTGCTGACGTCACGCGTCACCAGTCATTGTATCACATTGTATTGAAATCAATTGACATGTAGGTATGGCACAAGCCATCAGTATTAACAACATTTCATGTTATTCTTTATTTCGTACTGTTTATAGAGATTTAGTTGTAGTGTTTATTGAAACAATATTTAAGCCTAAATAATTCAGTATCAAAAATAGAAGTATCTCTATTAGTTTATCTCTATTATTTAAAATATTGAAAAACTATTGCACAAAAAAAATAATGAATGAAAAAAGTAATACTTCTTCTAGGGAGAATACTTCGAACAACGGATTTCAAAATGGCGGCAGTAGATCAGCTGATTGCCCAATCCCATACTAATTTTTCGGGAGTGATGACGTCACACGATTTACCATATTTCCGGGGGGTCTCGAAAAATTAAAACTTTGACAATTATTTTAAGTATTAAAACTAACTCTAAAAATAAAAACAAAAACAAAAAATAAAAAAATTGGACTGGAGTTCTCTATTGTCAATCACATTACATCGCCCATGGACATCGGACTGAGATGAGATGAAATGAGACGACAAGCAAGCAAGACAAGCACCCGAACCCGTTCGGGCAGAACTGTTAATAAACCCGATAGATATAATCCATCTGATTATAATTAATTTTGTTCATTGTTATGCACTTGTATGGTTAAATAAATTGAATAACTAGCTGGTCTCGGCATGCGTTGCTATGCGATTTAATAAAGAAATTGTTTCTCCCTGAGTGTCCTTTCCATTCGTCCCGTTCCCCATCCGCCTCCCCTTCTTCTCCTGCATCCTCTTCCTCTCTCGTTCCCTCTCCGTCACCCCCACCTTCTCTCTCACCACTCCACTCCCCCCTTCCCTTCCCCCGTCCCGCGAACCCCCCTCCTGAGTTCCCCTCCCCCCTCACACGTCCCCTTCCCATCCCGCGTTCCCCTTTCACCTTCCCCACCTTCCCTCTTCCCTTTCCCGCTCCCTCGTCCCGCCAACCCTCCTCCCGCGTTCTATATATTCAATCCCAGTACACTCAGTTTTTTAACAGCCCGCGTGCCACCGTTTACAATTTTTATTCAAAATCCATTTTTCATGCACTTTTAATTTGGTACCTAACATAGGTACCTATTTAAAATATCTAAAATTCTTGATTCGATTCAAACTATTAGGGGAGTACCTACTTTAAATAAATTTATCAACTTAAAGATTTTCAAAAATAGAATCCTGATTGAACAATCATTGTTTTGCAAAATGTCATTCTCAAACAAGCAAACTGTGAAACTTGCGATAGTCGTTAGGTTTTCTGAAATTATCCAATTTTCTGGGCAATTTTCTTCATATTTCTCCGTAAGAACCATCCTCGTACTTCAAGGAATATTCTAAAAAAAGAATTAGCCAAATCGGTTCAGCTGCTCTCGAGATTTGCGCTTAGCAACACATTCAGCGATTCATTTTTATATATAAGAAGAAGATGTGATGATAATGTGTTCTAAAATAAGGTGTTCTACTTGATAGTAAACTCACATTCGAGGCACATATTAACATGATTGTGAAGAAAGCCCTTAGAATGTTAGGATTCTTATTTCGTATTGGAAAAGAATTCAAGAACATTCAAACACTTAAAATATTGTATTTTTCATATGTTCGCAGTCATCTTGAATATGCTTCTCAGATATGGAATCCTCAATATAAAATTTATATTAAACGCATTGAAGCCATTCAAAGAAAATTTGTCCATCATTTAAATTTCAAGTTTAATATTGGTTGGCAAACAGCTCGTTGGACCTTTATTTAACCACTAAAAATTAGAAGAGACTCTGCAGATATAATATATCTTCATAAAATTATCAATGGTTTTATTGATTGATCGCCCCTTTTGGCTGAGATTAATTTTAGAGTCCCAGGTGTTAGAACCAGAGAAAAATCACTTTTTCATCTTCAAAAATGTTCTACTAATCTCAGACAAAATGCATTTAGGCATATTCAGAGCATGCAATGTATTTGATAAGAATTTTAATAATATAGACATATTCTCATGTAATTTAAGTACCCTAAAAAAGTATGTCATAGCCAACATTAAATAAAAAAATTTCTCCGTATTGCAAGTTACCATGTTATTGCTTTGAATCCTTTCCAGTTACATACTTGTCATTCGACTAAACTATTGTATTCACTCTGAGTTGTAGGTAATTTGTACAATGTACATATTATTATTATTGTTGTTGTGGAGTGAGAATAGAATACTTCTTGTTTGAAATTTAGTAAGCAGATTATTATAGTTTATATTGTGTTTTTTTATATCTTTTTTTTGAATAATTTTTATATTTTTGTTAAGTTCTTACAGGACCCTTACTTTTTTGTATTACTTTTTAATTATAATTTTAATTATGTGAAAATCTGTCATTGGATATTATGTATATTATTAATGTTATTATTTTAAGTGTAAAATATCTGTTGATTTTCCATAATAAATAAAATAAAAAATAAAAATAAAATTTAATATTTGTGATGTTTATGTCTCTGTATCTCATGTTATTGTCTATGCACTGTTCTACCTCATGGTCTGTGGTATGCTCCTTTCATTTAGCACGTGTAAACTGAAGGTCAGCTCACCAGTTTCAATAAATAAGTTTGGAAAGATAACTGTGTTAATTAATATTCACCACGACATAACACTTTTAATATTTTCCATATTTCCTTTGGGTTATTGTTTTCTTTTTAAAGTTTTTCTCTATAGTATAACTCGTACTCTAATAATTTTCGTGCAGATGTTTCTATATACCTTTTATAGTAATAAATCCATTTCTATTGCCGTCTGGCAAGGATGGAACTTCGAAAATGGTGATTTTAATGCACTTTATTGCCATTTACAATCTCATGATTGGCAATTTAGAGACAAACTTTTTCTATTCCATAATTTATAAATATTTTGTGTGCTTCAAAATTAAGCGCAATCCGATTAATGGTAGGAAATATCCTAAATGGTTTTCTAGTGAGGTTGTTAACGACATACATAAAGCTCAAATTCAAACATTACAGAAAATGGAAGAGAACTGGAATGATGAGTGAACGGAGCAAGTTTTGTCTACTAAGAACAAAATTTTTATTTTTTTTATTTTTTTATTAGTAATAGAAGGTACATAAATTACAAATAAATTTTATACAGTAATTAATTACATAGTAGAATATTTGATGTACCCCCATAATTAAGCAAGGCTTGTGTGTATGGGGGGGTGTTATTGTATTGCTTTTTTTATATCATTCAGTTTAAGTTTTCAGTATAATTTTTAAGGTGAGTTTTAAAATTTTTTATATTGGTATTCATGTTTCTAATTTTTTCTGGTAATGAATTAAAAAATTTTGCTCCGAGATATTTATGACTCAATTGTCCATTTTTTTTTTTACATTTTGGAGTGGGAAGTATTGATGTTTGTCTAAGACTTCTGTTATTTTTAAAGGGTGCAACTTGATTTTTAATATTATCTTTATAAATTTGTAATGTTGCATGATAAAAGTATAATGCACTTAATTTTCTGACCTTAAATTGTTTGAATAAAAGTTCTGACGAATATGAGTAGGGTTTTTTAAAAATTGTTAGGTAATTTTTTTTTTTAATATTAAATGCAGTATTCGATTAGCACATGGGCAATAACTAATTCTGTTGAAAAAAAAATCAAATGCGATCCCAAATCTTTCAGGAAATATATCTCAGCTGTATTTCCTGAAAGATCTGTCTGGGAGAATTAATATCGGGTTTGTTTTTTTTAATTTTTTATTAATATTTATACATTTTACAAATATAAGACAAAAAGTCCCGATAAACTACTTTTTAGCAGTTTGTCTAACGGGTTTTTTACATTAAAGATCTTATTATAGTGATTTAATGACCATGTTACTTGAAAAAATCAGTCTTTCTCAGGAGCAGATATTCCAGAAGCATTTGCAGACTATTTTAAATCAACTTAGAGTAAGCAAGCTGCGACTTGAAATCCTTTATACCTGGGAAAAATACGCCACTAATAGCGCAGTATATTGATATTCACAATAATATCCCAAATATTGATGTCACCTCGGCTGTTAAAAAATTAAAAGCTAAAACTTCTTTTGGACCGGATCTTACTCCGTGATTCGTGTTAAAGGGCTATGGTAAGCCTTTATTAACACCTCTTACGTATATTTATAATCTCTCACTTAACGCTGGAATATTTCCAGACTTGTGGAAGATCTCCAAAGTTACACCGTTACATGAAACTATTGATAAGACTTAAGGCTTTAATTATAGACCAGTGGCGATCCTATCCTCTCCAGCCAAGTTGTTTGAACTAATAATTCATAAATGCATTTATACCCTATTTAAACCCTTTATAATTGACCAGCAACACGGTTTTAGGTCTGGCAGATCTACTGTGTCTAATCTAATGGTATTTATGGAGTGCATATCTCAAGCTCTTGATAGTAACAATCAAGTAGATGTATCATACAACGACTTCACAAAAGTTTTCGACTCGGTTTCTTAATAAACTCGACCAATTTGGATTTTCAGCGAAACTTCTACTTCTATTTTTAAGTTATTTCTCAAATAGACAGCAATACATAACTTATCGTATGTTCCAATCTTACAAATTCATCACAGACTCTAGAGTTCCACAGGGGTCAAATCTTGGACCCTTACATTTCTCGACATTTATCAATGACATTTACCATTGCATAAAATTTTCTAAGTTTCCCTTGTTCCCAGATAACATTAAACTATTCCTTTTAATAAAATCTTTGGAAAATTGCTTGCAAGCTACAAAGTGATATAAATTCTATCGTCGAATTGAGTCACACAAAAAAAATAGGATTTAATATTAAGAAATGCTCCATTATGTGCTACATCAAGGCAAACAAAACGATTTACTATAAATACAAAATGTCTTATTCATCTCTTCAGCACATTGTTATTTCGAGAGATTTGGGAATCCATATGTAGCAAAGCTTTAATAGCCTCGCCAGTAGAAAGAAAATTCTTTACTGACAATAGCATACAAACTTCTAAACGCTAACATCCGAAAAATGATTCTGATACTAAATTACCTGTTCCTTGGTGTAGATATTTTTCAGCTAAATTTTCATCAATTCAAAAACGCTATTATTAAAGTAATAAAAATAAAAAGAATAAAAATAAAATGCATTGGATATGATAAGGTTTGCTGACGATATTGCATTGGTTGCTGAAAGCGAAGAAGAACTGCAAGAGGCCTTAACAACCATGCAAAGCATTCTCCAATATAACTATAACATGAAGATAAATAAAGACAAAACAAAGCTGCTGACTGTAGGCCGAACGCAACATCAGATGCGAATAGAGATGTCAGGAGTTCCACTAAAGAACGCCAAGGAGTTTGTCTATCTCGGGAGCAAAATAACATGGGACGGTCGGTCTAAGAGCGATGTCGACAGCCGTATACACCAGGCTAGGCTTGCTTTCAATAAAAGGTCGAAAATAATTGAATCAAATAATATAGACCTAAAGCTGAGAATACTCCTCATCAAGACCTATGTATGGAGTATCTTGATGTACGGCTGCGAAACATGGTGCCTATCCAAAAGAGATAAACGGAGACTAGAGGCCTTTGAGATGTGGTCCTATAGAAAACTATTAGGAATTTCCTGGAGAGACCACATTACAAATGAGGAGGTTCTCCAAAGAATCGAAGGAGGAAGGCACCTGCTCAGGACCTTGTCCGAAAGGCGTGCAAGATGGATCGGCCATGTAATACGACAAGAAGGCCTCTTGCATTCCATAATGGAGGGTATGACCGAGGGGACAAACTCTAGGGGACGCCCACGCCGAGAGTACCTGGAGGACCTGCTGGTGGACGTGCGCTGCTTATCATATGCAGACCTCAAAAGAGCCGCACAAGACAGGGAAGAATGGAAGAGGAAACTAAAGGAAATTGCTGCAAACCAATGCCAGGATTGAAACCAGAGAGAGAAAGACAAGGTTGGTAACCATTGACATGATTTTTTTTTAATATTTACAGTAATTAATTCATTGCTTTGTAATTTTAATTACATCGTTTTATTTGTCCATAACCGTTATGAATCAATGAATGATCTGTTATGATCACGCGAAATACCCAACAACAAAATTTCTATAAACGCCACTTGTATTAATGTTTAGTTTAGTCTGTCCTATTTGATCACCATGTTCAGTAAAGAATTTCTACGAGTTTTGTGTCTGCTGACATTTTACCAAATATCATTTGTGTTATGTGATGCACCTATGCTTGTAAGAATTTTTGATAATTAAATATTACGCCCGTAGTTGCCCTATTGCGACTGTCCCTTTAGACATATATTCGATCGAGAAATGTTCTTCCTATTTATCAGCGGTTCCCGAAGTGGATTCCAGGGTCGCTAGAAAGTAGTATCTAATATTATTTGTTGTGGAGATGGTCGATATTCAAACTGCAGAGTTCCGCGGAGAACGCCACTGTTCCACATGGGGTCGCTAGGGTTTTGGCGACGGTTTCTGACAATTGCATAACATCAAAGAAAATGACAACCAATCTATCTCTCATTTTCCATTTCGAAAAATTATTCTCCAATATGGTGTGGCTGAAACTTGAGTGGAACGTTCGCGTGGCCCGTTTCATACAAATCTTTAAAAAAAGGATTTAAGATCAAAATACCCTACGAAATTGAAAAACTAATTTTTGTTATCAAAAGGTATATCATAATGGTATACGATCGGATGTGAGCTACTTTATTTATTTTTTTAAATTATAAGATATAGGGCATATGGGCCATTAAAGATTATAGTTTTAATTTCATGATTTTAGAAACAACTGTGAGTAAATGAAAAACATTTAAAAAAATAATTTTACTACTTTTTTTACGAATTTGATAAATAAAAACATAACGCATTATTAAAAATGCATGTTTTTTATGCAACTTTTATTCAGATTAATTAGGTAATTGGTATTTTAAATTTACAATAATGAAATAGATTTATTTTTATTTTATTTTATGTGTTTCTAATAAATACGTTAGTAAAATTATTTATTAAATGTTTTCATTTATTCACAAATAATTGCCTCCAAACATTTTAATATTAAAATCTGTCGTGGCCTATTCCTTATAATTTAATAAAAATAATTTTATTATTTATTTAAAGTTTTTTTACATTTTTAAATTAAGTCCCGTTAAACTGATTGATATCAGTTTGTCAACGGGTTCTTTTGACATTTACTTTTTTTTTTAAATTGAGACAGGTACATAAAATATACACATTATTACATTTTAAATGTACAAAAAAAACATATATTTTGGAAAAAAAATGTTAATAAACTTTTATATAAGAAATACAGAACAGAGAAAATGAAAGAAATAAAAAGAAAATAATAATGGAAAAAACATTAAAGGAAAAGCGGAAAAACAGAGATTAGTACAAAAAAGTTCTTTCACTTAACCATTTTTTTAGCGTACATTTCCTTCTGAAACTCAATTCACGGCTTTTTATTGCGTTGGGTAACATGTTGTAAATTATTGGAACAAGGTATTCTAGAGTTCTTTGACTGTATTTATTTAGGTATCTGGTTATAATTATCTAATTATAAGTCCATCGTTTGCAGTTAGTCTTGTATTATGAACATGAACCGATGAACCACTAGTTTATTATATTCAGATTGAGATGTATGCTGACCGCAATTTTAAGCCGCAATATAGCACGAACAGATAATAAATTTACAGAGTCGTATAGTAACGATTTTGGTATATCATGTCTTTTTTGTTCGTATTCAGTTTTTTTAAATAATAATTTTACCAAAGAATATTGTACGTTTTGCACTGAAATAAGATTTGTTTTTGTTGAATGTGGTTATTCCATATCCCCATGTGGTTATTCCATATCTTATAAGGGATTCAGAAGAAATCATCTTAGAAGAAATCAATATCACATTAATATTTTTACTAAATGGATGACTTCATAGCTAATGAATTAGAAAATAATTTTAAAATACAAGAATATGAGTGTGTATACACCGATTCATGTAATGACATAATCTCATCAATAATATTTTCATATTAACATACGAAGTATGGAACGAAATTAGGATGAATTAATTCTAAAATTAAACAATCTAAATAAAAAACCTGACATCATAATATTATCAGAAACTTTTACTAATGACGAATCACCCACCTATCATTTACCAGAATATAATTATGTTACAACCAAAATAAACATCAATAAAAATAGTGGTCTCGTTATATAACTGAACATCCTATACATCTAGTAAACTGTATTGACATACAATCAAAACTCGATAAAACAAACTACCACATAATAGCTATTTACAGAACACACGGTTCGAATATCTCGTCATTTATAAATGAATTTAAATGCATACTGTTAAAATGTAGTAATAAACTTTGCTTTATTGCAGGAGACTTCAATATAAACATTAATGAAACGTAGAAAATAATTTCAAAAATGAATATATTAATTGTATGACTGAATTTAACTTCATATCGTGCATTAATAAAAATACGAGAGAGATAAAAAAACACACTCCATCTTGTTTAGACCATATATGGACTAACATAAATATTAAAGATATCGACAAAATGAAATCAATTGTTTGGAAAACAAATATAACTGACCACCATTCATGCATTCTTCTCTATGATAACAAAATTAAACATAAAAAAAAAAATAATCTAACAAAGACAAAATCCTACACAAATATATAAATTTTATCCAAAAAACTAAGAAATGAACAATGGAACAACGTGTTAAATAGTTATGATACCGAGACTTGCTCAAAAAACTTTGAAAATATATTGTCTCAACACTTCAAAAATTCAACTACTGAAACTAGAGTCCGCATTAAATCTAAACTAAGAATTTTAAAGCCTTGGATAACACAAGGACTTATAATAACAAATATGGAAATCAGTCAACTTAGCCATGGATAACACTAAAAAAACAAAAACAAAAAAATACATTGAATATGAAAATAAAATGATAAATGCTAATATTCAACCTAAACAATGTGCAAACATCTTTAATTCTTTTTTGCTAATGTAGGAAAAAATCTTGCGAAGAATATCAATAAATCTTTTAACTCGAAAACGCAAACGATTGAAAATGTACAAAATCAAAATAATTTATCAAAATTTGAAACAACCTCAGAAAGTGAAATTTTAAAAATAATAGAAGGAATGAAAGGAGGTTCGTCTCCCGGATTTGACCTTATTACAGTACATTTTCTAAAATCCATGAAAATTCATTTGGTAAAACCAATAACTCATTTGATTAACTTAAGTTTAACAGAGGGAATATTTCCGACAAACTACAAAAATACAATTATTTCACCTATTTATAAATCTGGAGATCCTCAACAAGTAACTAACTATCGCCCAATTTGTCTAATCTCAAACATTGGAAAGATTTTTGAAAAAAATGTGAAAAACCAATTGGTCAGTTTCCTAAAAAGTAATAAAATTCTTCACAAAAACCAGTTTGGTTTTATAAAGTCACTCAGCACACAAAATGCTATTGCTAATGTTACCTCACACATCAACGAATCATTGGATAAAGGTGAAAAATGTGCCGGAATATTTATTGATCTCAGAAAAGCTTTTGATAGTATATCCCAGTCAACAACCCTGAGGTCAGCAGCGTCATCAGATATCGGAAGGTTAAAGGAACCAAAGCGCACACCAGATACTAAGTTCGGTGAGCGCGCTTTCGGAGTGTCAGGATCTAAAGCCTGGAATGGACTGCCACACTGCCACATGACTTAAGAATGATCACAGACGCGGCGGAATTTAGAGCTAGACTTAAAACTCACCTTTTCAGACAGTAGTATCCATAAGCTCAAAATCTCTCACCTTCACTTTCAATGCCCGCGACACCGTAAATAACTAACCTGTAAAAACGTAGAAAAAAAAACAATGTAAGCGTTTGTGAAGGTCATTTCATGAACATACTCCAGCCCTATTTTAAAATAAATATCAACTATACTTTTGCCACTAATCTCCAATAGTCCTAAATTCTCCAGTATTTTAAAATAAATACCAACTCTACTTTTGCCACTAATCTATTCACAAATGTAACACTAACAGCGATGAGGGTAGCAAATAATGTAAAATCATGCAGTGTCCAGTGTGTTAACTGTAATGTCCTCCGCGTGCAAAGCCGTATCTTCTCCAAGCATAAACTTATAATTAAAGTGTGTTTATCGGAAGTGACCTGCCAGGTAAGTATGTTTCTGTATCCATTTGTAAATAGTAAAATAAGTTAGAACCTAAGCATTCCTAATAAATTGTACAGCGCCCTTGAGGTGATTTTTCACAAAAAACGGCGCTTTATAAATTATCCAATTATTATTATTATTATTATCCCATGAGATTCTACTAAAAAAACTAAACAGTATAGGTATAAAAGACAATGCAATTAAATGGATTTTGAACTACCTAAAAAATCGACCGCAAGTCGTAAAAATAAATCAGATTAATACCGATAAAGAAATATCAGACTTTGGAATCCCTCAAGGTACAGTAATCGGACCAATCCTTTTCACCATATATGTTAATGACATTTTTTTTCAACCACTACATGGCCAAAGTACTTCATATGCCGATGATACGGTACTAATAATTAGCGATAAAACTTGGGAAAAAGTAACATTTAAAGCCACCGAAGGCATACATATTTTAAAGAATTTCTTCGACGTAAATTTACTATCACTAAATGGTGATAAAACATTTGTAATTCCATTTGCAATACACTAAAAACATTGACATCATCATCCATGATAATTCCAAAACACATTGTAAAAATTATTGTATCCAAAACTGCACAATATTAAAAACAACAAACACAATCAAATATTTAGGAGTCATTATCGATAAATATTTGAAATGGAAGGAACAAATTTGTCAAGTTGTAAAAAAAATTAGAAAATTGATTTATATATTTTTAAGAATCAGAATTTTTTTATCTGTAAAAAACTTATATCTAATATATTACGCTTCGGTTCAATCAACTTTACAATATGCTATCATTAGATGGGGATCCGCATACAAAACTAATCTTTCCCCAATTGAAGTTGTGCAGAGGCTAATAATTAAAATCATATTAAAAAAACCTTCTGACTACCCAACGGATCAAATATTTAAGGAATTCCAAGTACCATCTTTCAAAGATCTATACAATGCATTGATTCAAATTATAAAAGAAAAAGAAAAGTATCAATTTATAACTGAAAACCGTACTAGACATAAATATATTTTTTCATGCCCAAAATTAAACACTTCCTTCGCACAAAATTATTATACTTATCAAGAAAGACTTATTTTCAACCGATTACCGGATAAAATTAGAAAAATTAATGATAAAATCCAATTAATAAACACTGTTAAAAAATATTTTAAAGATAATCTCAAAAAAAAAAAGTTTCCTACTAATCTAATCTCAAGAATAACTTATAACTCAGTTTCCAAGTGATACTCCATTCTTCAAATAAGTTAAATTTTGTTTTGTTTTTAGCAACTAATTTCAATAATTCTAGATACATTATCCAAATAGTAAAATTGTTTTGATAGTAGATAAATACTTATAATTACATATCACCGAACTTACAACTTATTGTTTTTTACATTCACATTGTAATTTACGAACTTATAATATAATATAGCATTAGAAAATGTACACTACTCTTCCAGACACAAGCTAGTGCTTCCATGGAAGAGTGGTATTAACATATTTGAATATGAACATGTACGCAAATTATTACATCATTTAAATGTACATTATATTTTATATGCTAAAATAAAAAAAAAAAACATATTATAAAAATCATAAGAATAATGGGAACCCACTAAGGTGAAGCCTGTGCATTAGGCTTGTTGAAAAAGTATCGATATATCGATATTTTTAATTCAATATATCGATATTTTTAGCCGATATATTTTGATCCGATATATCGATATATCGATACAAAATATCCAATATCGAAAATTGTATCAAAAACGATATTTTTTTAAATATATGTATTTAAAGTCACTAGAATCCAAAACCGTATAGGAACGAACGGAAATAAGTAACTGTATTGGGTCATGACATCTGGCGGTTGAAATTTTAACTATTAATAGCTTACAAATCTATTGTCTTTGCATTAGTATTTTTGATCACCAATACTATCTCATGTGTGTTGGTACATACATAGAAATGTATGCTATTTTTCGCCATTTTTTTCTAAGCCACTCATATGTGTTGGTTCCCAATTGTCTATGATTATTGACTAAACCTTGTTCCAAAAACGAAGTCCTTTTTGACAGATTAATACGCCAATAGAATGTTACTGAGAGGCATACAAACTTTGTATGTGTCTCAGTTTACATATAAGTTAGAAGACAGCTTTTTAGTTATATCGTAATTATTACGTAATAAAAATGAATAGTGATAAAAATACCTTCATTTTTTTGAGATTTTTGTACATTAAAAAAAGCAAATTGTGTACAAAAATTAATATTGATAATATTGAGCTGAATACACCATTATATTAAAAACGCAAAATCTCTTGAAAATTTGACCGATATGTCGATATTTTTCCTCGATATATCGACGTCGATATTGATATTTTAATAAATATCGATACATCGATATATCGATATTTTTTTTCACTTTCGACATCCCTACTGTGCATGGGTAATATATAGTTAAATATATTTTATTATTGTACTTGGAAAGAAACAAACAGCGCATACATAGCAAAAACATGATTAAAATTAGTCTAAATATTTTGTACAAAAAGCGTTTACAATAGTGCACAATGTAAAAATAAGTGTATTGCGTGATGATAAGTGTATACTGTAAAGTTTAAAGTGATATAAATTAAATAAATAACGTTTCAACACCTGTGTTGTTAAGCCATAATTTTAACTCTTTTAAATATATTAGGTAGTTTAGTTGACACTGGAATATTTTTCGGTAAACAAGGTCTAATGGAAATGCCGTGTGTTCGCGTTTGTTTGATATTCGTAATTTAAGAAAATATTAGATAAGTACCTAATTCCTTATAGATAATATTTATTGTCAATTTCAGGGGCCTGCTGATTTAACCGTTAAAAAAATATTACAATGTGAAAACCCCGAGCAGTACCCCAGTTATTTTTTGGTTGATAAAAAAAAAATAAACAGGACTCATGACATTTTCAATGGAGAGGTGAAACTGGATGTGGACCTCGACGAAACAGTCGGAGTAATTAAACCAAATTATTATTTTATTTGGACTTATTACTTTCTGTATGAAATTTAATTATTTTTTAAAACTAAGCAGTTTAAGAACCTAGTTAATGTGATTAACCGCTTTCGTGATGATAATTTTTAAATTTGTTTTTGCCATTTAGAAAAGTTTTTTAAATTTAGACTTTTTAAATTATGTTTTCGAAATTGTATCAATTTTTTGAAAATATACAACAACAAAAATAATACTTTCGAAATAAAACAAAACTCATACACATATTAACGAAGCCCACTTGTCCTACAGAAAGCTATGCTATTATCCGCTTTTAGTTGTACCTGAATGCTGCAAAGTGGGGAGACGGGGGCTACAAGCCCAACTACCTTGTATATAATGACACAAACGCCTGTGAGACTCTCTTAAAGTATACCAAAAACGACATAACGCTTATGCTGAGAGCTGCCGGACGTCCTGAAAAATGTCCAATAATGGCGGTGAGTGAATATTTTTCTTCCGTATTTTACTCCCTTGATTTATGGTATTGTAAAAATAATCATTCATAGCACTAACTTCTTCTTCTTCGATGGCGCTACAGCCCATATCGAACTTTGGCCTCCTGCAACAGTAACCTCCAACTCCTCCTGTCCTCAGCGGCTGACTTGCAATTTGGTACCTGGAGAAGCTGTGCTGCATCCCTCTGACTTCGTCTTCCCACCCTGGGTCTTCCCACTTTTCTCTTACCACCTGGGTGTCCAGTCAAAATTCTTTTTGGGACGCGTGCATCCGGCATTCTCTGTACATGCCCAGCCCATCTCAGCCTGAGGAGTCTCATATGTGCTGAGATGCTAGGGGCCTTACATATATCATACAATTCTGTATTGTGCCGGATGCGCCACTGTTCACCCTCTTTCACGGGTCCACATATTCTTCTCAGCACTTTTCTTTCAAAAGTATCGAGCATTTCAGCCATCTTTACCGTCAGTGTCAGCGCCTCACATCCATATGCCAATAGAACTAACTACCTAAAATATATAAACAAAGTATAGTTTCACCTAGAACACAATCTCGAGTTTCTACACCATCCGCTGCCGGAACTGGAGAAACTTACTACAAGGCGGCTAAGGATTTTTTTGTGAAAAGTTCAGCGTTCAGCACCGGGATCAATTATTTAGAGTTCTACGTTCTATTTACATCAATTTGGTAGGCGGGTATGGGTACTACCTTTCTGGGAATAATTAATTGGATGACCAACACCTCTGCCGCAGGTCACCACAAGTGTTTCGCTACGTTTGGTGACTTAGCAGGGGTGCCTGGAGTCACAGCGCCTTTAGGATCGTTCGACCATTGCCTGGTGATATTTCAGACCGCCGAACGAGAGGCTGAAGAGAAAAGTATGGCAGTATAGGTCATCAGATTGGTTCGGTCTGCGGGCACATTTTAATGCTTTCCCATGATCATCTGTCTATTTTTAGACTTCGGATCCCTCAAGACGTGCCCAGGAAATTGGTGAAGTCATCACATCCACGATGGGTGGCTTCAACCAATCCACTGCTAAGGAAACTGGTGTGGGCTCAAAGCCATGGTTCAGTCGACAATGTTCTGAAGCAGTGCGGTGAAAAAACGCGGCTTACCGAGCCTACAACACGCCTCAAACGTCCAAAAACAGAATAGTATATACAAAATAGTGTATACAAAATGGAAGAAAGCAAGAGTTATTTTATGTATTTATGAAAAAAATCACAGTGATTTTTAAACGCTATTTTAAACATTCCCGCGAGATATTTTTCTATTTTGAACGAGTCGTGTTTTATCAAACATTTTCACAATTTTCGCTTAAATGTTATCGTTTTTAATATTAGCGCGCTCACTCTAACATTCGTATATACATATCTCTCCTTCTTCTTCTTTTTGAGTGGGGGTAAGGGATAAGGTTTATATTTCCGCTTATCCCCGGCCGCCTACTCCTGTTTAGATTTATGCAAGAAAAATTGTTATGCAAAGATAATGTGTTATGTTCCTATTTTGCTCAGTTCAGGCACAAATATTTAGATGCTTTTATTTATGTATTACCTAATTTTTCTACATTATTTAATAAAATCATAACTGAAAAGGGTTTCGTAAGTAGAAGATTTTAAACTTTATAGCAGCTTTCATAGATTTGATCCTTTTTTCTTGCCTTATAAAATGACTGTTCACAAAAATACTCGATTATTTCAGTGGTTAGGATGTGTTTTGCGCGAAGTATTTAATTAAAGCATCTTAAATATTTCTAATCGATAAAATTTTCAATAAAAAAAAACACATGATTTTGCATTACGTCTGGTGCTTCTTCTTAAAAGCTAGAATTGAATCCAACTTAAGATAAATTGATTTTACTCTAATTTATTAAATAAATAATAAAAATTGTTGTCATTTATTTTAGGGTTCCTTCCGTTTGGTCAACCACAGCATTGATTACAGGAAGCTGCCGCAAGAAGCGCTGTTCGGGGATTTCAAAGGCCGGTTGCTTCTGATTAAGGATGGCGTTACAAAATTGTGCGTCGAGGGTTATGTTGAATCTAGACCAAAGAAGCTGTTGTAGAGACGATAATAAAAAAAAATTAAAATCATATTAAAAACAACATTTTCAACAATTAAAAAATAATTTTATTATAATACGAATATAATGGAGTATGAAAAAAATATTTCTTACGGATTATTTCACGGACATATGAATATATCTGGACCTGCCCTAAGTGATAAAAACGTATTATTTCCCCCTCCACATGGCGCCGGCTGTAGCTCCTCCTTGGAACCGGCTCGCTCCATGGGGAGGGGATATAGCCTCGCTTGAATCTAAAATGTGTGACGTCATCATTCTTGCCGTGAACAGCAAGAAGCTGACATCCATACATTTAACGAAATAACGGCAGCTTGTGCTATACAATATATCTACGTATCAATGTACACATAGCGAATGTGGGCGGTACTCCAATGTGCTCGTCGCTGGTTACAGGGGTAAGTAAATTATGAAACATTTGTAAAAGTGTTTTAACTCAACACGGAAACAAAATATTGATATGTGTATTGGCGCGAGTCTTTTTGGGGCGAGCATTTGGCCTTAGCAAATATGTTTTGAACGTGGCAAGCAATTCGCGCTCCCATGTAAAAAGGTCTATTCATTCAAAGCAGATTTTGCTTTTAAGAACTAAATGGTGATATTGTAATGCGAGATGCCTATATACTGTCAGATTGATTGTTCAACGAATGACAGTCATCTTTCCCCTCTTCGCTCTCCATAGTTTGGTTTTACCCCTCATCTGTAACTGCTTGTCTATCCATTTGGATGTCTATGGATTATTTCATCAATTTATTGTTTTGAATTCCGTTTGGTAGTCACCATAGATAAGACAAATATCAGGCAAAAAAGTACATGTTGATGATTCTGACGTATTAAAAGAACTTGGATTACCATAACTACATACTATATTTAGGAAAAAAATTCTTCCACGAATAACCTAAAAGATTTTTCAATAAAGAATTCAATATACAAAAAAATTGTATTAATTTAAAAAAAATTAAATTGCTATAATGACAACATTACTGTAAAACTTCTAGGTATACAATAATAAATAACACCCCCTCCCCCCTCCTCTTGGTACTACTACTTTACATTAATATACTAGCGAGTTCCCGGCATGCGTTGCAAAGCTACTTAAAAAAGAAATTGTTTCCCCCTGCGCGTCCTTTCCCATTCATCTCAATCCCTTTCCGCCTCCCCGTACCCTCCCGCGTCCCTTTCAATCACGCGTTCCCACTCCATTTTCCCACCCTTCCCTCTCCCCACTCCCCTCTCCCATTTCACTCGTCAGAATGCCAGAGCTCACCAGTATATTGTTCAAGAATCTTCGCGAGCATGCTTACAAAAGTTCATCGCAATAAAAATTCATAGGAGCCTCAGCACGGTTAAGCCACCCAGTGAAGTCAATATTACTGGATTATTGTACTATGAAATGTTATATATTGTATCAAATAAATATATATTATTTTGGAAATGTTCACGATTTATTAACTTCAAATTACATACACCCATTCAACACATTAACTATACATTTTTTTTCTAAATACACTTAAATTGCATTCCCTAGAACACAGACGAAAAATAAATGACCTAACTCTTTTGTTTAAAATTATTCACTCTTAATTAGATTGTTGCGAACTCCTGCACCTCATCGACTTCAAGGTACCTAATCGAGCAATAAGGCAAAACATGTTGTTCTGCAACAATAATTCTGGAACCAACTACCACATACTTGTTCCTTAGCCTGGAGTGAAAGAGGTCTAACAAAATTAATCTAATTTCATCAACTGTGTATTACTAAACGTTGCTATGGATAAATAGTTGTTGAAATTTTTTTTTACATGTGATCTTCAGGTGGAGCAGAGGACTAGAAATTCTAGATTTTTTTTTTAAATTTAAACTAATATTATTATCAACTTAAACTTGATTATCTGCATTTTAATATAATTTAATTTAATATAACAAATATATATTTTTTAATAATTTCAGCCTTCAGTCATATCATCTGCATAAGTAACTCACAGAATTTTAGAGGAAAGGTGTGATTTTGTTTCGTATTTCGGCATTTCTTTTCTCGATTTTATTCTTGATCGAATATATCCATCGCGTGCTGTACTTCCGCAAACAACCAAACTTGCTTCAGTGACCGGAGCGCGATTCTGGTTCTTTTTAACGCAGTGATCCTTTCCTTTCCTTCAAATTAACGTCAATTGCGATTCACGTTCTCTCGATGACAGTTGAATCCTTTCCCTTGCGCTTCGCAAAGGAAAGGATCTAAAGGAGACCGTACGGGCTGTCATTAGCGAGGTTTTGATTGACGTTAAAGTGTGACATTGACGACAATTATCGATATTGACGTATTTTAACAAAAGAAAACTTAATATTGTCGTAAGTTTTGACTGTAAAACTGATTAGTGAAGTATTCTTCACATAATAATGGTATTAAATTTACCAAATTACCGTAATTGCGATGTTTGAACTAGTCAGAACTCGGGCCTATTTTTTGGAGGTCAAAATGTTTCTGCTTCGCATTAAATTCCAAATTAATGGAATATTTGCGAACCTTTCCGAAAACTAAAAACTTTTTTTGAAAGGTGATGAAATACGCTATCAAATTTTATTATTAGAAGTAACCATGTAATTTTCTAAATATAAATGTTTTGAATAAATTTGAGTTGTTCTGAAAACCAATTAAATTAGCCTGAGCCTGAGGGATTTTAAAGTACATAACTTGCAAAATGTCTGATTAGAGTCATTTAAATTACAATAAACTACATGTTTAAAGTATGTGTTATATTATGTTTAAAGTAGGTATGTGTGATATATTTGGCTGAAGGAGATAGGAAAACATGGTTCATAGGTAAAAATAATTAAAATGGCATAAAGTGAAACATATATTTTATTAAAAATACTCAAATTGCAAAACACAAAAGGATAATAAATCAAATAATTACTTATAACTTTATTTTGTCTTAGGTTTCCCTACATAAACTTGAGCCTTTCTTATGTTTACTTCTAACTTTGTCCTTCCCGGAAAGGTTTTTTTGTTCAAACCGTTGTAGAAATACAAAAAAAATTGGGTAAACCTGAACTTTTATATTATCATATATAATTACTATATTCTAATTAATAAATTCACTAATTAAAACCCAAAAAAATGTCATGAAAATTATATAAAAAGACCTTAAAAAAATTGGCGCCGAGGAAATATTCAATAATCTTAACATCGTTTCAATTAAACAATTTTGCTGTGAAGCAATACTACTTTAATGAACTCCACTTTCATTTAACAATCAACAGCAACATTATAACTCAAAACTCAAATAAAAAGCTGGATTAAAAACATACAATTCAATTCAATTTATTCATTTAAAAAATACTACAAAATTACAATTTCACAGCATTTTTAAAAGAAAAAATAGGTATCTACAGCTATTAAAATAAACAGATTTAGACTACCAGCAACAAAGCTTGTCGTTTGAATTGTGCTTCATTGATGTTAAACATATCGATATTCAAAGTGATTCTATTTAACAATAAGACTGCTCTCCCGACTGGCATAACCATCGGCAAGTTAGTTCTGCAAGCGGGGATATAAAACAGTCTATGGTGTCGGTGACGGAGATAACCATTGGGAACATAGAAACTAATGCTCTCCATGTTAGCCGAGTTTTCGAACCGTACATGAATCAGTCTGAAGAAATGTGTTACAATGAGCACATCCCTTCATCCGGTCATGCTCAAGAGAAAGTCGGTAGGTTGGGTAGAGCCACGGGTAGTAGTCATACTCCCTCAGGTAAAGAAATCTCGGAAATTTCTTCTGAACCTTCTCCAACAGCAGGGAATACTTCAGTTGGTGTGGGCTCCAAACCACCGAACCAGTCTCAAGCCCACTCCTAACCGAACTCCTATACAAACACTCGACCGCGCTAAAAAAACACCACATCATATATTTGTAATTCTTTCAGAAACTTCATATTATTTATATAATTAAATACAGGAGATCCCAGTGAAGATATCATCGCCTCAGTCACCAGCATTTCTTCACTACTCTAGAGCAGTCATCAGCGACAGTACCATACATCGACCACTGCCCTTTTCCATCAGAGTCGGAAGAAATTTCTGAAAAAGAAATAAATTGTATCATATGAAATTTAACCAATTAACTAACAGGGCAGAGAAGACGGACCTCCAAACAACTCGGTCTCGGCACACGCACTCCTTACCTCGTTTACATTCATACATCGTCTCATACATTCTCTTCTATTATTCTAATTCTTGACATGGCCCCGACTCAAGTATCTGATTCACTCGGTCAACGGAACCTAAGTTATAATCTACGCATTCACGCGGCGCAGACACAGGTGGAGCCAATTTAATTATTTAAGGTTAAAACACTTTTTGCAAGTTATGTTTTAAAATATTAAGGTAAATTAATTGTTTGTGCTCGTACGTATTCAATATGAATAAATAGTTTCGTCCATAAATAAACTCAAATCTTTCAATAAAGGTTAACAAATACAATATTGGATTGAGTCACCGATACAAAATTGGATTTGTAAGCGAAGCTTTTCTTGAAATATTTATTATTATTATTATGTAATGAGCAGGCAGCATTCTGCTGATGCGCTCATATCTAATTTCACAATAGTTTGACAGTAAATGAGTAGTAATTTGGGTTTGTTTATGGATAAAACTATGTATTCATATTGAATACGTACGAGCACCAAGATTAATTTACCTTAATATTTTAAAGCATAACTTGTAAAAAGTGTTTTAATATAAAATAATCAAATTGACGCAAACTGTGAATGTGTAGATTATAACATAGGTTCCGTTAAACCACCAAAAACAATTCAACACACATGATCAATATCAGTTGAGTACCGACATAGAATATATCATAAAAAAATACTTAAGTACTTTATCATTGGGAAGGTCTTTGGCCACATTTGAGTCCCTCGACCGCCTCTGTTCTTGAAACGATTATCCTAGTTGACATCTAAAGAATTATCCTCGTGCTATCAGGTAGCGGGCGTCAAAAGCAGTCATAAGCGACAGCAAATTTCAATGCCACTCGCATCAATATCGGAAGAGATCTCTCTCTGTAAAAGAAATAAACGTATTTTTAGCCCGCTATCGGGTATACAAACCAAAAATACACTAAGTACAATGATGTTAAATACCATTTAAAGTTGGTAAAAATAACTTACGTTTTGGGATTGGATGACTTGTGGACCACCATTATCAAAGTATTTTGTTTCTCCATTTCATGAACAGCGGGAAACATGTATTTAAATTGCTTTTGCAGCCTGTTGAGTCAACATACTGAAATAGAAATTACGTCAATTAGTGTCACAATACTTAATTATATACTTATCTTATGTTTCTTAGCACAATAATACAGTACAAAAAATAATAATTTATGAGCTACATTACAAAACCTAACCTCAAACGCAAAGCGTTTACTTGTTAACAGACATAATATTGCTTCGAGTTCGCTAATTCAGTTCGAGTCTGAGCAAATACATATTTAAAGCGATTAGTTACATTATATATTATAGCATTTACTTACCTAATCTTATTACTTTGTCCAGCAATCAATAAGTTATCGAATTCCAAACAATCGAACCGACAATATGACATATTTTGATGAGCGACATCTGTCATTTCACTTTTAGCAGTGAATGAGTAAAAAAGTTACTACCATCAAATAAGGTAGGTACCTTTTTAAGAAACGAAAATCTTCGAAATGGTTTTTTTATGTTATTTTAAAATAGAATAAGATGTGATTAAAATGAAATACAATGTTAAGTCATTGTTTTAAAAGTTTTGGTTGACAACCTCGCGTTATTAGATTGGATTTCATTTATCAGTGTTTTCAAAAAAACTCTAACCCAATTTTTTAGGATTTTTTACTAGGTCTCTCTTCTTAACACGATTATGTAAGGATATCGCTTCACAGGGGGAGAACGGGAATCGCTCGGTTCTAAGGCGGCGCAAAGTGCGCAACCTTACATCGTTGGCGAATGCTAGCATTTAGGTTAGCGCAAAAGAACGGGAATCGCGCTCCTCTGGAGCGCGATTCCCGTTCTTTTGCGCTAAGCTCCAGCTTCACAACTCTCCCCATAGCCGATGTGTGACAGGGAAAATTTTCAATACTGATATTTATTTCTTCGCTCATAATTTTGTCCCACAATTCACTGTCACCTTATTTTTATGTGAATCGCGGCTCGAATATTTATCATCTATCAAATGGTTCGTCACAAGGCGAACAATGGTCTTATCTTTCCGACCATCAAAATATAACGCACTTAATTTCCCGTCAGAACTCCTGAAGCTCAAATCTGCGCTCTCTGCAACTATTAGTATTACGTTTGAGGGATCTTGCTAAGAAGTAAAACCAACATCTTAAAGAACTGCACGGGTGATGGTTGACGCTGATCTGTCGGAGACACCAGTGCTGTCACAGGCAGTGGCAAGATTTCCAGAACTTTCTACATTATAGAACCTTCTAGAACATTCCGAAACCTTCTAGACTCACCCACATCCTCCGCCACTCTTTCTAGAATTTTCTACAGCTTTATCAAACCTTCTAAAACTTTCCGGAACCTTCTAGCCTCAGCAACACACTCCTCCAATCCTTCTGGAACTTTCTATAGCTTAATGGAATATTCTAGAACTTTTCGGAATCTTCAAGAAATTAGAAATTAGTCATAGTAAATACCTCTCTAGAAATAGTATAAATATATCGTCTGTATATGGCATGACCACAGTTTGATAATGCATTCGGAAGGCGAAACAGCTGTCACGCGTAATAATAATTACACAGCAGAACTTGTTTAAAAATAAACTGTAATAATATTATTATTTTAAACACATGTAGGATTACAAAAGATTTTTTAAATATTTATATTGAGGGATCAGCAGGATTTATAGGTTCAATTAGGAATTCCATAGAGCCGAACCCTCTGTTATGAAAATATCTGGAGTCGGTGAATTATTTTCCCATTTGGTCTCTGGTAGGTTGACATGTTGTTCTTGTATTGTTTTGTATTTATAAAATATAGTGCAATTGCATAGCGTGGATTAATTAGATGATCATTTAGAGAAGTGTGTGAAAGGGTTTAGTTTTTCCTGTGGGGAAAATTTAACCCAGACATTTAAATCTGGTGCGTAAAAATATAATAAAAAAGTTAATATTAAAAGTACTATGTTGATTAGCCAATTTTTTTATTTTTCTATATCCTTTTTTTATTATTTATGCATTACTAAGATTAGAGTGATAAAAGTTTTTGTTTCCTAAGCTGATGTAATTTGGTAATGTTTCCTTACTTGCTGTACGTGTACGTACATATTGATCTGGAAGCAAATCTGTGACTTGCTACTAAAAAGACCAAAATCTGTTTTTTCCTAATTTCACGAGACCTATGAAGAAATTGTTCTTTTTCGCAAGTTTCAATTTTAAGGAGAGGGTGTAAGTAATACCGACTCTAGAAATCTAAAAATTCTTTCTCGAAATCGAAAGGTTCTTTCGGAAGTAGAAATATAATTCAATTTTGAGGCATAAAGGCAAGGCAAGGCAACTGACAATAGTCATTTTAGAGGCAAGCCACATATATATTTTCAATGAAACCGAGAGTACAAAACAACTGAAAAAATTCCAGAAGCTTTTGATTTTGCATAGCTAGAGGATCAACACGCAATCCTATTTATTTCTTTCCGGAACTCGCCGGAGGGATCGGTATTGATTGCATCACTCTATTTAGGCATTACTCTGATTTCAGGTATCTATGCAGATATTACTTGAACAGTTGCATTGGATGACAAACCAGATATTGCGTTATTGGGAAAGGACTGTTGAGACATTTGGAGAAGCATATAGGGGTCAGTTGCCCATACGCGAAAGATAAACTCCAAAAGGAGATGACGATTTTTAACCAGAAGAGCCGAAGGTGCTCCCTATTGGCTGATCAGAAATGATAGAGGAAGTCAAAAAAGTCAGCAGTTCATCTTAATCATCGTCCGAAGAGGTACGAACTGTAAATGTTCCTCTTCTTCGTTTTCTGAAGACCCATGATAACTGTCAACATCAGAAGAATTCTCAAAAAGAAAAACATGTACTCGACATGTTGTAGGTATCTATAAATAATAAAAAGACCGCATAAAATCTTATGCAGTAAGCCCCACGAAAATCACAACCTCACGAGCACGGTGATCGCAGGGCATACTACCAAAATAATACTATTTGCTCATAAAATAAAGAATTCATTGATTTTTCTGATTAACAATTAGATAAATGAATTATAAATGAAGAAGAATTCACAAGAAAAAGAAAGAAAAATGTTATGTATCGTGTAATGTGCCTTTATTGTAGTGTTTCGGTAGTACACGGCAAATAAAGAGAGTGTAAGTAATTTAGTACTGGTATTTATTAGGGAGCTGCTCGTAAGCAAAAGAGACGTTAATCATGCGTGCATTCCCTTTTATAGAATCTCGCAAGCATACTATCTGGCTTGCTCTCATATACTTTCACACATACACCACACCCCCACGCTTAAACAATAATTACATGAATATAATATTTTTTAGATAAATGAAGCAATTCAACTTTGTTTGAACCACTTATATAATGAGTAAATCCAACCGGTTTCAGAACAAACGTTCCTTCTTCAGGGCAAGCGTATACTGATTTGACAGTTTCGAAATATGGATGGGAACAATGTTTTATTATGGTAGTGTTTTATTATGTTTGTACCACAAAGTTATAGCTTCATTCAAAAATATAACGGTTGTTCTGAAACCGGTCGGATTTACTCATTATATAAGGGGTTCAAACAAAGTTGAATTGTTTCATTTATCTTCTTTTTTTTTTACTGTGAATACCGCACAAGAATCTCAACTGCTCCCCTCTGGAGCCAGTGAGACTATGGCATCCCCAATTGGGGTATGTTGTGAGGCTGAAGGTAGTGGGGAGGGGAAGGAGGTGGGGAAGAGGAAGGTTGGGAAGTACCTGGCTATTCAGATCTGGTCACTAAACACGGCTAAAGCCATTTTCAAGCAACGTTTCAATTCTGAATGGTGGTCTTACACCAGGGCGATACTGATAGTATCTACCACTCTGGAACATGCCGCAAATATACTATATATTATTTTAATTGAATTAATTGTGAAATAACACAAATTAATCAAATAAAATTTATTTGCGCATGCCGGGTTCGAACACGCGACCTCCGGATCGTGAGTCAAGAGTCTTACCCACTGGACTACGGAGGTCGTCAATGGATAACGTCGTTAATGGATAACCACAAAGTTATAGCTTCATTCAAAAATATAATTTTTTTTCTTAACTCCATTCAATTTAATGGCTACAAATTTCATATTTTTCAATATCATTATTTTTATACATGTAATCACTTTTTATCATTTCGGGTAAAGTGGGCGTGGTTGTGGTCTGGAAGGCAGTCTCCCTTCCCATGGTGTAAGAGATCTGCAAGAAACAAGGGAATTAGCATTGGTTCTGTCCACGTCTGAGAGTGGACCAAAGTCCATCAAGTTATCAGAGTCACTCTCACCCCACCTAACCTTCCTTTCAGTAAGCTGATCATGGTGCCTTTTACCTGACCTGTCGAATTATCCTTACCATGTTACCGTATAAGTCCTACTCCCTAATCTTTTAACAATTGTTCCCAAAATCCAGTTATCATTTTTATTCCTTAAATCTTTAGTCAAAACTTTTGATCCTAAATGAAAGATTTTTTTTAAATTTCCTTCCTCGGTAATATTTCTTTTGACTAAGTTAGAAACCATTTTTTTTAGCATTTTCATTATACTAACTGAATCCACCATTTGACAATCGACCCACTTGGTGGTAGCGTCTACCACCACAAAAAAAATTAATTACAAAACGAACCCAGATGATCTGTTCTATATGAATCCTGCTCCATACAAAATTATTTACCGGCCAATACGCCAATTGTACCGTGGAAGGTGTAGATAAGCATTCCGCACACCAACTACACTGTTTGGTAATTAAACATAACTTGACTGATTGTCGCAATATAGTACCATATTAAGAATATGAACCAAATTCATTTTTAGAAAATGAATTTTATAAAATATATTATGATAAAACTATATTTATTTATTTATTTTTTTTTTTCATGTTCTCCGTAAAACGGTTATTCACCAATACATTATGGAGAAGATTACAAATTTGACAAAAAGTATAGCAGAACACATAAAAAGGTCAGTTTCACTACTTTGTGACATACGTCAAAAGATAATTGTTAAACTGCCTGTAGGTTACGTTAAAAATGTCAATGGTCAATGCAGACTCGTTGAGCAGTTCAGTCGCTCTGTTGACTGGCGCGTTCTGATAGGCAGAAGTCCTCGCTTTTGGAGCATAAAAAAGGGTATTGGACCTTCCACGAGTATACTTGTCTGGGACATTACATATAAGTTAATTTCTTTCAAAATAGGTGGATTATGTATAGTTCCAGAGATTATCTTAAAAAAATGTTTTCCTAAAAAATACTAACTGACAGAACAATTAGTCATAATAGACCTGATATAGTTTTACATGACAAAATTAAAAAAATAAACAAAAATTTTAACAAAACAAAAAACGACTTAAAAAAATGCACTAAAAAGTAAAAAAATAATTTCGTATTCTTCTACAACTTCATAATCAACTAACTTTTTCTTATCATCAATATGTAGGTACGATTGTTACTTTTGGAGTCGGTGTCAGTCAAGGTAGGTTTGTAACCACATACATAGTTATAGGTGAGGTGTGCTTGTATCGCACAAGCGACTTGACGAGGCGAGAGGCGAGAGAAAAAAAAAAAAAAAAAAAAAAATACAGTTGAATTGAGAACCTCCTCCTTTTTGAAGTCGTTTAATAACTTATATCATTGATGTAGCTATTCCAAATTCCTGTAATATTAAAAAAACTGTTTCTGAAAAAATAAGAAAATACACAGATTTAGGAAATGAGATTAAAAGAATTTGGCGTTCTCAGGCTATAAAAATATTACCCTTTGTTATTTCGGCTACTGGCATTATACCTAGGTCTCTCATTAAAAAAATAGGCATATTAGATTTGTCAAAGAATTTATACATAAAAATGCAAAAATCAGTCATTTTAAATATGTACACGTAGGATTACAAAAGATTTTTTAAATATTTATATTGAGGGATCAGTAGGATTTATAGGTTCAATTAGGAGTTCCACAGAGCCGAACCCTCTCATATGAAAATATTTGAAGTCGGTGAATTTTTTCCCATTTGGTCTCTGGTAGGTTGACATGTTGTTCTTGTATTGTTTTGTATTTATAATATTTATATAGTGCACTTGCATAGCGTTGATTGACTAGATGATCATTTGGGAAGTGTGTGAAAGGGTTTAGTTTTTTCTGTGGGGAAAATTTAACCCGGACATTTAAATCTGGTGCGTAAATCATCTCTTCCAGGATGTGGAGAGGATAGTGCAATCCTACACGTCCCATATAGTTATACATATTTATATATTAACACAATAAAGAAATAAGAACATAAATGGGAAAGAAATAAAATAATAATAAAAAATTATAATTGATTATTTATTTTTGTTATTAAATTAATAATAACAAAAATAAATAATCAATTTTTATGCAGGGCGTGATCTTGAGTGCGCTCGGGCCCATCGCTCACTTAGGAGTGGCGCTTGGTGCTGGAATCCTGCGGTCACCAACGTGTTGTCGGAGGCCATTAGCCGAATCCTGGCTCCAGTGACCCGGTGTCTCATCAGGCTGGCGAATCCGAATTTATGTCAATCAATCTTTTATTTAAGTCAAGTAATTCTAAATCTCTTTATATAGCACGTGTACAACATTGGATTTTCGAAAGGGGACGAGCGTACTTCAAAGAATACATGGGATCTTATCACTACATTTTAATTATTAATTTTTGCATTTCAAAATTTTTATTTCCATGTTTATTTCTATTTTTCTCTTAGTTTTTCGCTTAATTTTATTTATGTTTTAATTTATATACATATATGTTTAAATTTATATATTTGTAAAGAACACATGCGTTCTTAACACTTAAATCTTTATTATTAGTTTATGTATTTCAAAATTTGAAATTTTATTTTTAAATAGGCTTTTCTCTTGTGAGGCTTTTAAACTATCTATCAAGGCAAAGTAAAGCCTATTCTTATTTCGTGCGATGGTGGATCGGATGAAAACCCTCACTATCCTAAAGTGATAACACTCGCGATAAATCACTTTAAAAAGTACAACTTAGATGGCATATTCTTAGTGACCACAGGGAGGAGTTCTTTTAATAGAGAAGAAAGGCAAATGTCTCCTTTGAGTCGAGAACTGGCAGGCCTGATTCTTCCTCGTGACTCTTATGGATCACACTTGAATGAAGCGGTAAAACTATTAATTCCACCTTGGAACGGGAGAACTTCCAGAAAGCTGGCGAGGTTCTGGCCGAAGTATGGAGCTCGGTATTAATCGATGGACACGAAGTTGTTGCCTAATACATAAAGCCGGAGGACTACCAATCTTCAGTTCCTGACTTGATCGGTGAGCAATGGTATGTAGACCATGTCAGAGAAAGCCGGTACTTCTTGCAGGTACTAAATACTCGTATATACTTTGTGCTAAAATATCTTTTAAATGCACTTCAATAAATTCTCAATTTATATTCACAGGTGTTCAAGTGTGCTAATCGCGACTGCTGCGGGCCATTAAGAAGTACATTGCACATCGTAACTCGAGGTCGTTTCTTGCCTCCACCTTATCTGATTCTCCAAGTGGCCAAAGAACCGATTGTACCGGATCCTGGTGAACACGATGGGAAGTCGTTCGTTTCGTTCCTGCTTCGACAATGCCTTACGTTGTATCCCAATCATGCAAGCTTTTCTCAAATGCCGTTATTACTACCCATCTCTTTCGATGAATGATCAAACTATCAATAATAGGTATTGCAGGACGTGCGGCATCTATTTTGCTTCACGTGTGAAGCTACAAAAATACCGGTCGGTGTTGCATGCAATTCCGCGCGAATCTGTAGTCAGAGTTCGACCAACGCGTGTGATCACTCGTCGCGCTGAAGAGCTTCTATGTGTCGTGGAGTAAAACCTGGAGTGGGTGCACGAGGAGGATGTAGATACTTCTGATAGCTGCCTTCCTACACCACCAAAAACATGGACGTCATGTGTCCAATTATTTCTTTAGAAAAAGTACATGAATGTCCATGGAGTCAGTAAAAAATTAAGGAAGGTGGTTCTGTTGGCTGTTTTGACTTTTAATTTAATTAAATTTAAATAAACTCGCTATAGTTTTCCTGAAAGATGTATTATTTTTATTCTTTATGAAAATAAATGAATTCCTTTAACAACTGTTGTATAAATCTCACGTATATACTTTGATATGGGAGGGGGGGGGGGGGGGGCTGACCAAATCTCAAATTGAAAAAAAAACAACTCACGAAATTAATGCATGGCCCCTTACACAAATGTCAAACTTCTGTTTGAAGAATTCTACAGTTACATCACGGAAAATACAAATGAGTCAATAACACATTATAATAGCAAGGGTACCAACAAGATGTAAGCTGGAGAAGATGTAAGATGTAGGTCATCAACTACCTTTAAACTATTTAAGTATGATAATATATCAAATATACACTTTTAAACTTCAGTACGTCTTTAAGACTTATCATTATCTTTAATGTAATTAGCATGTTCAGAAAGTAAGTGTACTATGACCATAACGGGCGGTGGTTTTTAGTTTTTTGAGGTATCGCAACACTGTGTTATGAAGTACTTTCTTGAATTATAACTTCCTACCCCTGTATGAATGTTTCCGTCGTCAGGTACTAAATACTAGTTGTCAACAGCTGGCAACTTCGGCTAGATCTTTTTGATTGGTCAAGAATTCGCCGTGGGAGGGGGGAAGCAAGCAGCCAGGGGGCTGCAGCCCGCCACTTGCCGGCTCTTCTGGGTTTAACTGTGGTGAGGGACGGTTCTTGGTGCATATTGCCGACCGCCTTTTTGATTCCAACATTTGTTTGGGACACGTAATTCAAAATATAGTTAAATTTGGATATTTAAATCAACTCGGTGGTGTTCCCGGACGAGATCCTCGGCCCAGATGCTGCCCGTGACAGTGTAACGTACGTAAAACTTATATAATTATGTGTTATCATTCAACCCTTTTATTATATGTTAGAATCATTAACCTTGAGTTCACAAAGAGATTAAAAGCTTTTCCTAGAAGCGTCGAGTCATTAATAAATTCACCAATTATTTAAAAGCGACAAGAGATCTTTTCATTTATTAAAACCCTATATATATAATTATTCCAACAATAAAGCGACAGTCGTTTTGAATCAAATCCCAAACGAACTGAAAACACGATATCCCTGAGGGACGCTAGCCGGAGGTTTGTATTATAATTTGGTTTCTGTAAGTATTTAAATTGAACCATTGTTGTTGTGTCCTAATCATGGTGATTATTAATTTGTACCTGTTCGTAACAAGGCGGTTCGAGCCCGTGGTTATGTAACACTGTCGCTTCCAACTCGGGGCTAGATTTGGTTCATTATGAATTGTCGCTTTCTTTGATTTTTTTTTCATAACTCCACGCTGTTTTTCGTGATGTATGTACTATAAAATATGTATGTATATAATAATCATTTTTCCCATTTAAATGTATAGGTAAATAAGTGATTTTGAATTGTGTTAAAACCCCCGCGTTTTAAATGCCGTTATCTTGAAGGCCGCGTCTACACATTTTTCAAAGGCCGCCATTTTGAAAACAGCACGTTTTTTTAGACCGCTGGTAGCCTTTTAAAAATTAATCAAAGTCACCGCGTGACAATCCACACGTGTTTAACAATCGAATCATGTGCTTCGCGTTTATGTTTGGTCTGCGAGAAATTGATCCACGCGTTTGGTGTTAGAAACGCGTCGTTTTTTGGAAACAGCGACATTTTAAACTATTAGCGTCCATTTTAATCCACGTGTTTTCAAACGCCAATAAAGCAAAGCCAGCATCTCACAAGTGTTCGAGGACTATTTTCAAAAAAGTTCACGTGTGTTTTCGAACGTCGCCATTTTGTCGGTCGCAACTCCGAATTTAAAAACCAGCACGTGTTTTGACCGTTAAATAAATCACACGCGCCGTATGTTGAAAAGCTTCGTTTTGTTTTACGCGATTTTTGAAACAAAAATGTTACTGAAACCTCAGAATTAGATAATACCAAAGCTATTTAAGGTCTAAGATATTTTAGTCAGCGATTCGTGAGTGAAATAATATTATTGACTTGGCGTTGCTGCGACGTCATTTATTTGAACGTCATTTATTTTGGTTTTAAATAACCTAAAGTTTAAATATGCTTGAAATGGCTTTAGACATATTTGATGACTGCATATTGTGAACTTCTGCAAAAAACGGCGTGGTGGTTATTGGTTAGTTAGTTCTTTAACAAATTTTCCTTTAGTAAATGCAGCTCGCATACGCCAATAAATTGTGTGACCTAAGATTTAAATTTGATCGACGTTTAAATATATTTTAAACACATTTTGAATAATATCAAGACGTTCTAGTTAAAAATCCTACAAAAAGCCGTCAACCTCGGTAAACGGTCGAAAGCAGGTATATTCCTAGGGTCGACGGGGTCATTTTTACGACCGAGCACCGGGCGAGATCTATTGTCTTGACAAATGCACTTTCGGGAATATTTCTTGACAAGTCGGCCGATGGACAATGGTTATGTTGGGTTCCTTTGGAGACAATAGCTCAATAAGACCATAGTCTGAAGGGCTGAAAAATGCACTGTTAGGCATAAACCTTTTTTTCATAGGCAAAGAATTTGTTTCAAATATCGGAAAGTACCTACGTAGTCTGTGCAGCGTGAAGATATTTTTAGTAGGTATTTAACGATATTAACTTCCTTTATGAAATAGTGGCAAATAGATGCGATTATTTTTAGAATAACGGCCATTAGTTTGAAAACAGAAATTGACCAGTCTCAGAGTGTGTTGAGACCATATGTTAGCGTTATCTTCGTTGAAACGAGCTGATGATTTAGAATGGTAAAATAGTGATTACCTATTTAAAAATAGATTTTAACAGTTAAAATAACGACAGCAATAAAATTTAATCGAGTTCAATTCTCGAATTGATTTGCCAGTGAGACATAATTTTTAGTGTTCAATGATACTGCCTTCCTTATAGGATATAAATACCTACCAGTTCGAATCTGGAATAATAATAATGCAACACACTCCGATGTAATCACATTACTTTAAAATTCAGTCGCGGGTTCGATTCCTTGCGAAATTATATATCTCCGTAACCATGCCGATCTCTCTATCGAAGAGTAGAAACCTATTAACGATTAGAAAAATATGTTTGTGACTTATGTCATCTTAGGGGATGCTGCATGAAGGGTCTTTTTAAGGAAAGGAAGGAGAGGAAGGAAAGAGGTATGAAGGGCTGATCGAAATATGGTGGTCAGCGTCCAGGAGTGATAGGCATAGGAATTCCTCTCTCCAAATTGCGGTTCCTCGCGATCCGTCCTGCCATGCAGCAGGTAGTCTAGACCCAGTCCGACCTTATCCCATGGACTCGGGCACTTGTAGCGAATAAAGCGATACCAAACATGGCGAATCTCTTAACAGGATTATTTATAACTGAGGCGCTGGTTATACAATAGATAGTTCAGGGGCAGCGGTACCCATGCCCGCAACCTCAAATTGATACGACAACGAAGTCTATGAAAACGGAAGTACGATAGCTATTTTTTTATAGATGAATATAATCGGTATCTGTTAATATTAATGTATAGGTATTACTATTAATTAATTATTTTACAGAGAAGAGATGTGGGTTCGATTACCTATTACGTTGGATTTTGAGATTTTAAGCTCACGATAGAACAAGTGCCTAGATTTATTCAACTAACGGTGTAGATTGATCGCATAGAAATCAATAGATGTTAATTGAAATTAAAGTTATTATTTGAAATAATGAGGATAAAGAGCGAAATAATTTACAGGTATTTGATAAGTTGATACAAGAAGAGCAAGATGGAATTCAACTAGAATGTTGGCCCATACCAATTAGAAAATTCTCCAAAGAAAATCAAGTTGGAATACAAGTGGAAAATTATTTCTTCAAATAATTTTTAAATTTATTTGTTTGAGTAGAGTTTCGCGCTAAGCGACGGACGTGAATCATGTTTTGATTGATTAACCATTTAAATGGTTTCGTAGGAACCGGAGAAATCAACGTATTATGAAATTTACACTACACACATCCACACATACATTCAACACGCAGCACTGTTTTGAAGGGACGCTTTTGAAATAGTGTGTACACACACACCTACATTATATCTTTTCGGAGTAATTAACCGGATTGATAAAAACACACACCTACATTATATCTTTTCGGAGTAATTAACCGGATTGATAAAAACACTTCACATTTTTTACTATTCAACTATATCATACAATACTTTTATTTTATTTTATGGTAACAATTACCTAATATTATGAACATTGCAGTACTCTGGTGAGAGTAACGCGGGTCATTGATACCCTCGTTATTTTGATTTGAGTTTGTCTTGTTTAACTCGTACAAAAACAAGATGGCGCCCCGTGGCATAGCCCGCGTAAATGAAGTGGAAAAGCGATACTATTTTATGATATCTTTCATTATTATCATTGTTGTCATCATTAAAAAAATACTATAATGCGCTGACTAGGTACAATAACTTTAAACATTGCCTTAAAACGCAATAAATCGACGACAATTATATTACAGTGAATGTGATAAAATCTGAGGTATTATTAATGTGTGTCTAAAGAAATCTCGGAGTCCGCCCGTTTCTGACGACAATTTGAGGTATTATTAATGTGTGTCTAAAGAAATCTCGGAGTCCGCCCGTTTCTGACGACAATTTGAGGTATTATTAATGTGTGTCTAAAGAAATCTCGGAGTCCGCCCGTTTCTGACGACAATTTGAGGTATTATTAATGTGTGTCTAAAGAAATCTCGGAGTCCGCCCGTTTCTGACGACAATTTGAGGTATTATTAATGTGTGTCTAAAGAAATCTCGGAGTCCGCCCGTTTCTGATGACAATCTGAAGTATTATTAATGTGTGTCTAAAGAAATCTTGGAGTCCACCCGTTTCTGCTGACAGTTTAATTTTAAGGGGGATCACTGCGGTGTTCCAATTAGTGTCCTAAATTATACCTACGTTAGAATCTTATAAGATTTCTGACGCTATGTGGGTCACTAAAGGACTTTGATTTTATGTTGTCTGTTTTATTATCTGTTTTGTTTTAATATGTCGTTAACCAGTGATCCGTACTGTTAAAAAGTGGACACTGACTTCACTGAGCCATTACCTGTTCTTTAAAAGGGGGTTGAATGTGCTTTGTGTTCTACGACATACGCCAATGCATACATCACGACATCTTATGTGGAGTTACCTTACGCTTTGATCTCTTGTTGCTTATACAATTCCTGTTCAGATAATTTTGTTTACTCTAAGTGCCTTGATGCCTAAATGTTTGTACTTTTCTAATAATTTTGTAATTTTATTTCATGTTGACACTTCTCTCCTGCTGAGGATCCTGACTATTCCTCTAGACGCCCTGATGGACATTACACACTGACTTGCGCTGCCTAGAAAACTGCGTGTCACGAAGTTCCTGCCAGGCCACTTCGACGTGTTGATTTTGCTGTCTATTTGATACTTTATGTATATTGTAAACTATATAACTTTATGTAAACTGTACAACTTTTTGCCTAGGTTTTTAATGCTGAATCTCTATGTGAACGATTTTTTTTTTGTAAAGTTTATCGAGGGAAATCTTTGAAGGGTTTAGATTCAAAAAACCTTCGTTACGACCGCGGTTTTTTTCCTGGTGTTTTCGGGGATGTGTTATGAAGTACTTTCTTGAATTATAACTTCCTACCCCTGTATGAATGTTTCCGTCGTCAGGTACTAAATACTAGTTGTCAACAGCTGGCAACTTCGGCTAGATCTTTTTGATTGGTCAAGAATTCGCCGTGGGAGGGGGGAAGCAAGCAGCCAGGGGGCTGCAGCCCGCCACTTGCCGGCTCTTCTGGGTTTAACTGTGGTGAGGGACGGTTCTTGGTGCATATTGCCGACCGCCTTTTTGATTCCAACATTTGTTTGGGACACGTAATTCAAAATATAGTTAAATTTGGATATTTAAATCAACTCGGTGGTGTTCCCGGACGAGATCCTCGGCCCAGATGCTGCCCGTGACAGTGTAACGTACGTAAAACTTATATAATTATGTGTTATCATTCAACCCTTTTATTATATGTTAGAATCATTAACCTTGAGTTCACAAAGAGATTAAAAGCTTTTCCTAGAAGCGTCGAGTCATTAATAAATTCACCAATTATTTAAAAGCGACAAGAGATCTTTTCATTTATTAAAACCCTATATATATAATTATTCCAACAATAAAGCGACAGTCGTTTTGAATCAAATCCCAAACGAACTGAAAACACGATATCCCTGAGGGACGCTAGCCGGAGGTTTGTATTATAATTTGGTTTCTGTAAGTATTTAAATTGAACCATTGTTGTTGTGTCCTAATCATGGTGATTATTAATTTGTACCTGTTCGTAACAAGGCGGTTCGAGCCCGTGGTTATGTAACAACTGGTAAAAAAGGGTCACCTAACCAGAACGAGCATCGCAGAAACATTGTAGAACGTAAACTCAGTTGTAGTATCCAGTCACGTGAAAGATATCGTCAAGAAATCCCGCCAAGTGCTTTGATCCGCTTTTTACTCACGGTAGGAATATCACCTACAAGAAAAAAGGTGAGGATTTCTGAGCTCTATTGTGTCTGCAGATGATAGTGCGTGACTTATTACAAGCCCGGAAAAAATACACAGTTGTCAAAGTGGCATCACACAAATTCTCCGTCTGTCAAAAAAATTGAAAACCACATTTTCGAGCAAAAAATTATGGCCACAGTGTTTTCGGACCGAAAAGGCATTAATTTTGGTCGAATTTCTGCCTCAGATTGAGACCACCAATGCACAACAATGTTCCGATATCCAAAAAAAACTCAAAAGGAGCATTCAAAACATAAGGAGGTGAGTGCGGTCCAGAGAAGTGAGCTTGTTTCACGAAAACATCCTCACACAACCTTAGCCACCAATATGCTCGTGGACTCATTTGGTTGAGATATTTTGAACCACCCCCCCCCCCCCCGTATTCCCCTGACTTAGCGTGTTCAGATGATCATCTTTTCACCTTCTTGAAGGCATATATGGATGAAAATAATTTTTCAACCGACGAGCAGGTGCCGAAAGTGAGAATTCTTCGAGGAGGGCATGAAGAAACTTGTGTCACGGCTCACCACATGCATTGAACGGGTTGGCGATTATTTGAAAAAAATAGTCGACAAGTGTATCAACAATATCTTGTAATTTTTTATACGCTTTATCAAAAAAAAAATTCTGTACACATACTTTCTGAACTTACCTCGTAGGCCAAAATAATATAATCTTTCTAGGATTAAAAATAAAAATGACACCAGATACCAATCTTTTGTAGACAGCTTGATTAATTTAAGATAGTTATAATTCATATTTTTAATAGGAGTATGAAATTTATAATTCATGGAAAAATTAGTGCTGTATTTTTTAATAGAATCTGAATTTAATAATGCCATGACCAAATAGGTGAGTTATGCTCAAATTTGGCCCCGGCCTAAATACGTCGAATCGAAGTATAAAAAAATGTAAAGAAGGTACTTGTGTATTTTAAAATTCTTGGCAGTTCTTTTTTTTACATTAACTCCATACAGGAGGCCCTGAGGAAAATAATTTCCCTGATGATGCTGTGGGGAGGATCTTTTGAGGAGAGGAAGGAGAGAACACGGGTCTCTTGAAGAGACCCATGTTGTAGGAGGGAGGAAATACAGAGGCTGGCAAATTGTTCCACAGCCGAGTTGTTGAACTCAAGAACGAGTCGTAGAAACGACCTTCACTTGAAAACTGAAATATTTGAAAAATAATCATTCATAATCAATATATATTATAAAAGAAAGTCCAAAAAAACGTGCGTCCACAAAAACGAGTCCTGGTACGATCAAGCTAGTTATATGGTTTGGTAGATCTCAATCCCCCCTCCAGAATGACGGTTCCCTTTTTTACCTAAAGGGCGTGCTTTTGAAGATATAAGGGCTGGAAGTTCACCCTCTTGAAATTTCTAGAACAGTCTTCCGGAAAGTTCTAGAAGGTTCGATAGAACTCTAGAAAGTTCTGGAAGAAGTGGCGGAATATTATTGTGGAACATTCCAGAACACTCTCGAATATTGTCCTGAGCTAAGTCGAGTAACCCACAGCTAGAAAATATTAAAATGTTTTTAGCAACGCCCAATTTCAGACACGACTGTGACTGCCGGTCTCCTCGCGTTCGGGCGCCCCATGCATTTCCCTCACTGTCATAGTAAGAAATATGATCAAAACGATATCGAAAAGAAAAAAAACCACCAAAGTATTAATATGTACACTTTTATCAAACCAAAGTTTCCGACAGCAATTTGAAAAAAAATTAAACTTCCTGAAATTTTAACTAACTAACTAACCATCACGCCGTTTCCCCGCAGGGGTAGGCAGAGAGGACGGACCTCCAAACGACTCGGTCTTGGCACACACTCTTTGCCTCACTCACATTCTACATCGTCTCATTTTAATATTCCTGAAATTTATTTTTACACGACACGACAAAAACTAAGGCAATAATAAAGGCGGAAACACACTTGTATGGTGTGGTGTGTCGGGGTGCTTACTGTCGTGACGGTGAGTGTGCACACTAATGTGTTGTGTCGGGGCGTGCTCTGGCGTTTTTCTGAACAGTAGATATCAAACCATTGCAGCGTTTAAATGTGCGATGCTTTTTTCTAATTCGGATAGTGATTTTGATGAAGATCTTCAATTTATATTATAATATATAAAATAATTCATAATATAATATATAATATAATAATATATACATTTATATATTTATAAAAGATTAGTATATTAAATAATAATATAAAATAATATTTCAGCAATTTCATCCCATGCAGCATTTCTGATCAAATGATCCTTTTTACACTTTGTATCATATACATTTTCTTTGACGCACAAGTTCAATAAGCTCCATTTTTCAGAACCAACAAGCGTCCGCTATTTGTTTATATCGTTAATGACGCGCCACAAGCCGCGTCGGCATGGAAACACATTTGCGTGTTGTGTCGTGTCGCGCCATACCCCCCTCCACCGCTCTGGCGCAATCGGAGGCGAGCAGTCGACGCCACGACAGAACGCGTCCCGACGCTCCACAACCTACAAATATGTCTCTAACCATAATAAATGTATGAAACCGATGTGCTTCTGGCGCGCCACGACACTCCACAACACACAAGTGTGTTTCTGCCTTAACGTTTACAAATGCGGAAACACACTTGTGTGGTGTGGTGTGTCGTGACTACAAATTCATCTTCGTCGCTTGTCGACACGCCACAACCTACAAATATGTCTCTAACCATAATAAATGTATGAAACCGATGTGCTTCTGGCGCGCCACGACACACCACACCACACAAGTGTGCCAGTGCCTTTACAATCGTCTAATAAAACATGAAAATTTCTTTTTTTTGATATGTTCAAATTTATATATGGCATATATATATATATATATATATATATATATATATATATATTTATGTCATACCACATTTTGTGGCTCATCTTAGAAGAAGCCACTTAAGTTGCTCATTCTTTCGCATGTAATATATACTTACGTAGATGAAGTACCAACATGCTGTCTTTTAAATTTTGTTTAAAATATGGTCAGCTATAATATGTAATCAAAAATTATGTTTATTTATTAAAAAAAAATATCTTAAAATAACGTGCATTCCTTGATCTATTTTAAGAACACACTTACCGCATCACGCTACGTTGCCAAGTTTAATGCTACATATACATACCAATATAGTTCATATGAAGGTAGGTTGACAGAACAGGTCGGATGTTGCTTATTCACACATTTATTATTTCAAGCGGCCGTTTTTGATTATTGGCGCGTTTTTTTAAAATTGGAGTATGATTTGCTAATTAATATTGTTATTTATTTGGTGTTTACGGTTGTTTTTTTTTTTTTGTGTTAAGGTTTATTTTATTATTATCACAAATAAAATTAGGTATTTAAATACATATTGGTGTAGTTTCTTTTATTTGCTACATAATTATTTTATCTTAGTTTTATTAGTGTTTTCGAAAAATTATGAATAAACTTATTAGAAATATATTACAAAACTTACTTTGTTCATTGATTCGTACGCTTCTTTAAGTTGTAGGTTGGTTTGCAAATTATAATTTTTAATATGTTTATTAATTTCATGTTTACATACAGTTTTATTAAAATGTGTGTAAAATGTAATTTTTATATAATGTTTTATATTATCATGTTATACCTACTTATCTTATCTTATCTTACCCTATAATTATTTTTACACGTGTAAGCATTGTCTCCAGTTGTATGACAGATAGGTAGGTACCTACCTTCCACCAATTTTATACACGTATTCTAATTTTATTATTTTCTATAGTATACATTGTACAACCAACGTCTCTACAATAGGCCGCCCCAAATGGTTTGACTAGGTGTCGCATCTGGGAGAGGGTGGTTGAGGGAGACCTTTTAACCTCTTCAGCCTGGCTCTCTCGACTCATCACCTTGCACCGCAGTAGAAGGGATAGACCCATATGCCCGTTACCGACACACTAATCCCAAGATTAGTGTCGGTGTGTGTGTGTATTAGAGCACAGGCGTCTGGTTTGAAAGCTGTCCTTGTTCTACTGGTATTTCAATGGAAGATGCTCCGAGGAACTAGCGTCATTGATCCCTTTGGCACCGGTCTCTTTAGTCGGGTAACACGTCAAACGTGTGCCCAACATTTGTCACATGAGAACGGGTCATTTCTACGACTCATTTTTGCCTGCCTCTGTGTGTCCTCCCTCCTACAATACGGGTCTCAAACGTACCTTTCAACATTTCAAGGGTGATAAAATAAAAACGATCATTTTGAAAAAAAACTCTTTAATTTGAATTTTTTAAAACAAAAAATATTACTATACATACTAAAAAAAGTGTGTAATCATTTGAAAAATAACATAACACAATAAAAAAATAATTATAGCCTAATAACTTTATATTCACAATCATTATAAAAACAGCATAATATAATAAAAAATTAAATCATAATTAAAACCAAATAACTTTTTATTATACATCTATCACGAAACATTTAGCGTTGTACATTACAGAAGAATCCTTCGTTTTTTTTTATTTAACAAGGGATATCAAATTATACCTTGCACATAAATTTAACAAAAACTAAAATAAATTATAACCCTCCACAACCAATATCATGATGAAAGATAAAGGGGCCTTATTCGCCCGGTACTCTGTATGCCAGTATTACAAAAGATAAAATATATGGAACTGCTATAACGACTGCCAATGATCAAACTATGGAACAAGCCAACAGCTACTTTACGATTGCTTCACGCTTTATATCAGCTGTAGTGGAATCGGAGTCGATACCTTTGGATCGTTCAATCGTTGAAGCCGGTATAGCGGTCTCTTAATCAATACAATTCATTTGAATTCAAGTTAAGCATCCTGGAGGTAGAATTCTCTTTTTCTCTGCAAATCCTTAGGTAAGGGCAATTTCTTGACACGGTGATTATTAATAAATGTATTAATTTGCTTCCATGACCTCATTGACAATATTCCTGTTTGTTTTTTTATTTCGTTTATTTTCGAAGCGCCAGGATCAATCCCTTCGATGAAATAATTTGCAAAGTTTTTATAAAGTTCATCTTTTTCTTGATTAAGCCACCTTCTTCTAACTATAATTTTTTTTGCCATATTCCCATCAAGTAAATTACTTGGTAAAGACTCTTGGTCATTTTCTAAGCTATTATCCAACGTAACATGATCCACATTTTCTTTATGTGATTCTTCAGGTTGAGGGACGGAATCTATTTCATTTTGTAAAGTTGTTGTAATGTTCGTTCCATTATCAGACTGTGATCGGCAAGATATTTTTCCCTCAGCTAATTGCAGTAAATTCAAGCCAACTTTACCTTTCTCAAGAGCTAGTTGTGGTATCATGTAATTCCCTTTATGTGTACCTGGTGTATGCCCTAAGAAATGAGACAAAGCGTTTACATAAGCATTATTCTTTCCAGCTACTTGGCTCATGGTTGCAACATGGTGTCGCAGCCCAGTTGAAGTTATATGATCTGAATTCACAAAGGAAAACTTGTGTCTTAGTTCCCTTAAAATTTGCGTGCCACAAAAATAAGGTTCACCTCCTAGTTTTGGGAATAAATATTTGTTTTCATTTGGAATTCCAACTAAATTTCTGTATGCAAATATAGTGTCTACATTTTTTTTCATCTGATTTCGAAGAAGTATTGGAACTGTTCTCCCCCTTTTTCCTGGGATATGGAAGCAATATAATGTATGTATAGCATTTTGCTCCTCAGAACTCATGATTTCCAATATTTCTTTAGGAATGTCTTGTTTTTCATTTTGGCTGGCTATATAATTTTCTAATGGAGCTCTTGCAACTTCTCCTGCCCTCCTCCTATTAAAAATTATAATATGAGCAATTGTTATTTTACATAGCTCCTCATAGGCGATATAAGACTTTTCACATTCAAATCGTTGAGCTATATTCACTTCTAGTTTCATAACTTCCGTGCATATTTTTTTTATATCAGTAGTTAAAGGCATGACATCAGTTTTCAGCATTTTTTGAGTTTTCCTTGATTTTTCAGCGTTAGTAGAAATTTCAAATTTCCAAGCGTGACCAAAGATTATTTTAAATTCAGACAACTTGTTTTTTATAACATCTTTGGATGAAGTGGTCAGCACAGGATTCTGTATTGTTTTACGCATCAAAATATCAGCACAATCTTTTATAGCTGTACAAAGTCGTTGAGGGATGCTAGGAATTTTTACAGAACCTGTACTTTCATCGTAACCACTATTTATTTTGACAGCGTCAATAAAAACATTAAAATGTATAGGGTCAAATGCAAGGTCAAATGAGGATATTGCAGGATTTTTTTCTTTGATGACCATGAACAGTCTAGCGAGATCTCTCATCTTGGATGTAATGTGTGTTTTCAAATGATGTTCTTTATGATTGCTTAATAGTAGGGAACCATATGCACAAATTAATGGCTCAGACTTTGCAATTTTTGCAATAGGATCATTTTTGAACACAGGAAATATCTGAGATCTTAAAGATTCAGTGATCTCAGAATTGTCTGGGGATAATAAAATAGCGGATGATTTTAACACTCTGCAGCGTTTTAGTGGATTTCCTTCATGTGATTGTTTTCTATTCGAACATTTTTTCAGGTGTCTATAGAGTAAACTTCTTTTGAATGTGCCACAGCATTCTATACAAACCGCATAATCTTTAGCTGTCGCAGTCGTTCTTGGGCGGCGATTCGGTAGTATTATTCCATCAACTCTATTTATCGCGTCCTGATTATATAGATAATTGCCTCTATTTCTTATTTTCTTCGAAATTAATTCACGCTTTTTTTTTCGTTCGCGCAGATCGGGATCTAAAATTTTATTATATTCAATCACTTCTGCCTCTAAGGGATGTTGGATAGTGATGTGGCGTACAAAGTTGGTTATCAGCTTGAAGCAGTATGGACAGAAGTTTTTACGGTCATAAACTCTTGGTTTTTTACTAGCTAAATCAGATGTACATTGTTTTGAAGTTGATGACACACAGCAGTCCGTTTTCTCCTGCTTCCCTGGATGATCGCTGGTATATGAATCTAAAATTTAAAAATACAATAACATTTTATAACATATTTAATAAATTAAATTTGTGTGGAAAATTATACAGAGTGAATTATACAAAGTTACCACACAAACTTAAACCAGCGATTCCTGAGCATATGTGGTGTGTCAGTCATTTTATTATGGGATGACTTCTTTGTTCGGTAAACTTAAACGTTCACGGGGTCGGTAAGTTTTCTTTGTATTTGTGTTTTTTGCGTTTTGTTTTTTTTTTTTTAATTTTTTTTTTACATTAACTCCGGCCTCCATAGTCCGGCCTATTTGACGACCGCCATAGTCCAGTGGGTAAGACTCTTGACTCACAATCCGGAGGTCGCAGGTTCGAACCCGGCATGCGCAAATTAATTTTATTTGATAAATTTGTGTTATTTCACAATTAATTCATTTAAAATAATATATAGTATATTTGCGGCACGTTCCAGAGTGGAAGATACTATCAGTATCGCCCTGGTGTAAGTAAGAACACCATTCAGAATTAAAACGTTGCTTGAAAATGGCTTTATCCGTGTTTGGTGACCAGATCTGAATCGCCAGGTACTTCCCAACCTTCCTATTCGCCACCTCCTTCCCCTCCCCACTACCTTCAGCCTCACAACATACCCCGATTGGGGATTCCATGGTGTCACTGGCTCCAGACGGGAGCAGTTGAGATTCTTGTGCGGTATTCCCTGTAAAAAAAAACTCCACACAGGAGGCCCTTAAGAAAACGATTTCCCTCAAGGCCTATGTCATCTAAGATGCTGTGTGGAGGGTCTTTTTGAGGAGAAGAGGGAGTTAACATTGGTCTTGAAGAGACCCATGATGTAGGAAGGGGAAAACCCAGAGGCCGGCAAATTGTTCCATAGCCGAGCTGTTGAGCACAAGAACGAGTCGAAGAAGCGACCAATTCTCATGTGACAAATGTCAACCGTGTACATATGTTGGGCACGCGTTTGGCGTGTTTCCCGACTATGCACCGGTGCCGAAGGGATCAATGATGCTAGTTTCTTGGAGCATCTTCCATTGAAATACCGGTAGAACAAGGATAGCATTCCCACCCGACGCCTGTGCCCTAAAGATTGCAATCCGTCTGTTAAAATGGGAGAATTTATCAAACGGATCGCCCGCTTCTGCACAGAATCGAGGTTATTTTTCAGATATTTTGGAGCTCCAGACCAGAGATGGCTACCAAATTCAACTGTGGGGCGGACTTGCGATTTGTACAAGGCTAGTAGTTGTGTACTATTAAAGTATCTGCGGGCCTTGTACAGTACGCCCAGTTTTTGAGAGGCTAGCTTTACTCTGGCTTCGATGGAGCCCCCATATCTGAGCTGGTCACTTAGAGTTACATCGAGCATATCAATAGAGGGCCTGTTCGGAAGGTTGCTTCCGTTGAAGGAGACGAGATTTTCATTTCGATTGCGAGACGTAATAATACATTAAATACATTTCTCTGTGTGTATGCAATTTGAATAATAATTTTATTATTTTGAAACATTTTTGTTTATTATTTATTAATAAATTATGGGAAAATGAGAAGTTATGGGAGGAGTTTGTCGATTAAAAATAGGTGGTGCCCGCCACCCTACCGATATTTTAGAATATGCTCTAGAGTACAAAAAGGTTGGGAACCCCTGCGCTACAGCATAGCGTTTACATTACCAAGTTGGAAATTTGAAACGAGCGCTTACCATGCGCTTATCACATATATGATCAAGAATCATTGGTTAACGTTTGTCAGGTAAATGAGTTAGTCTACCTACCAGAATCAGACGAAATTCTCGAGGGTAACTTGAATAAGTCATCACTGCCGGACGTCACACTTGCTTCTAAAATAAAGCATAATAATGTAATATTCCAAAACTAAGCATCACTACCGTTAATTGCTAAAACATTTCACAATAATAAGTAACGTGATGTTGGTATGTAATGAAAAATACCTAAGATTATTGTATATTATCAGTAATTATTATGTAGCTACCTGAATCTGAAGAGTTTGCAAATAGATCATCCAGTTTTTTCTCCATTTCATTAATTACGGCTCTTTTACCCTCTGAAATTGGTGAACCTTCTTCACTTGTACTAGATATATTTTTATCTATAAAATAACAAAACACATTAAAAATCATAAACATAATAAAACAATAAGCATAATTATTGTACTCATGTGAAAATCAACAAGCATTATTATTAAAATAACAGTGCAAAGCGTTTTCATAGAGACCAAAACTTAAAAATGCAATGCATTATAACGTAATTTTATTAAAAAACACTTTTATTAAGTCATTGAGAGTAATAATTTATATGTAGCTACCTGAATCTGGAGAGTTTGCAAATAGATCATCCAGTTTTTCTTCCATTTCATTAATTACGGCTCTTTTACCCTCTGAAATTGGCGAACCTTCTTCACTTGTACTAGATATATTTTTATCTATAAAATAACAAAACACATTAAAAATCATAAAGATAATAAAACAATAAGCATAATTATTGTACTCATGTGAAAATCAACAAGCATTATTATTAAAATAACAGTGCAAAGCGTTTTCATAGAGACCATAACTTAAAAATGCAACGCATTATAACGTAATTTTATTAAAAAACACTTTTATTAAGTCATTGAGAGTAATAATTTATATGTAGCTACCTGAATCTGGAGAGTTTGCAAATAGATCATCCAGTTTTTCTTCCATTTCATTAATTACGGCTCTTTTACTCTCTGAAATTCGCGAACCTTCTTCACTTGTACTAGATATATTTGTATCTATAAAATAACAAAACACATTAAAAATCATAAACATAATAAAACAATACGCATAATTATCGTACTTATGTGAAAATCAACAAGAATTATTATTAAAATATCAGTGAAAAGCGTTTTTATAGAGACCATAACCTAAAAATGCAACGCATTATAATGTAATTTTACCAAAAAAAACATTCGGTTCGCACTGGTCACGATTATTACGAATAATCTTTAGAAAACCACTTTAGATTCGCCTTAATTACTATATAAGGAAACTTTTTATTACACAATAAATATTATTCGTAATAAGCGTGGCCAGTCCGAACCATTGTATGGTCCGAATCGATAATTACCAAACATTTTTGTTACGTCATTGATTGTAATAATTCATTATGCAACACAATATTTTAGGTTATATGATAAAATCTTACCGTTAATTGAAGAATCCATTGACATCGCAATAATGGTATTAATTCTCTGCCGTGACATTTTATAAAATGCGAAAGAAAAGGATTCATACGACAAATTCCACACGCGATTGGATGCGCTGGGCGGCCGCGGCGTCATAAATATTAAATAGGTATACCAATCTAGCGCAAATATCAACTTAACATCGAGACAGTGTTGCCAACTTTATTTTGACCAATTCACAAATTGTGGTACCGTAACCCATCAGAATTAAGGGATAACCAAATTAACTAAATTTGGTTATCCCTCAAACCACCGTATTATGCCAGTAAGTTAATACCTAAATATTATTTTTTTACAGTGAATACCGCACAAGAGTCCCAACTGTTCCCGTCTGGAGCCAGTGAGACTATGGCATCCCCAGTATGTTATGAGGCTGAAGGTAATGGATAGGGGAAGGAGGTGGGGAAGATGAAGGTTGGGAAGTACCTGGCTATTCGGATCTGGTCACTAAACACGGCCAAAGCCATTTTCAAGCAATGTTTCAATTCTGAATGGTGGTCTTACAGCAGGGCGATACTGAGAGTATCTTTCACTCTGGAACGTGCCGCAAATATACTTTATATTATTTTAAATGAATTAATTGTGAAATAACACAAATTAATCAAATAAAATTTGAGACCTGCGGATTGTGAGTCAAGGGTCTTACTCCTGGACTATGTAGGCAGTATATTGTAATTTATTTTTAAATTATTGTTTATTTTTGTTCATAATATTTTTTATAAAATACACCCAAACAACAATAAAACACCTTTTTATTATCTACTACAATACAACTAGAGACAATGCTTTTGAAAAATAGTCACGCGTAAAGTAATTACCTAGGTACAGAGCATTTTTTTAAATGAAAAACTTGTTAGATTTCTTAAATATGATAATATTATAATCCATTATAAAAATTACGTTCTACTAAAAAAACATTTAAACAAATTAATATAACTGTATGAAAAAACATATTAAATGAGTACCTAATATATTTCTGAAATTTTTAGAAAACCCTGTATAGATATCATCACATTACAACTGACTATGCTTTCGGAACGCAAAAGACAAATACATAATTACGTAGCAAATATTTTATTTATTAAAGAAAAACTACATAAATGTGTAATAAAATACGAAATAATATAAATCTTGTATTAAAAACAAAAACAATTAACACAAAATTAATAACGATATTATAAAAGCAATTCGTAAATCAATCTTCAATTTTAAAAAAGCGCGCGAATAGCCGCTAAATATTACTCGTATAATATAATGTCTGTTCTTCTAAAACAACTAACAGTCCACAGCGAGCGCTTGGCAGTCTGGCTACCTATGTAGATAGAATACAACATAACATACCGGCAAACATATAACAAATCGCAAAAGATTCAATCTGACATAGCAATGTCATGCGATAATAGATTTTGAGGAATTTAACCATTGAGTTCAATATCGCAAAGCATTGATAAACGACTTGGAGTTTGAATGATATTGTATGACGAGAACATCCGGCAACGTCGCATGCCGTGATGTTATAGATGCGATAAAAAGTGTACCCAGTTGATGTTCTAAGTATGGATGAATATTTACTGATAAAAAACGCATTCCGGAGCATTAACGGTCCACGTAAAAATGTCATTTATTCACTCAAAAATTTTTTTTACACCGTTCGACTCGTCTCATCGAGTTTGATATGATGGACTTAAAAAAAAAAAAACGATGAGCCACTAAGTGCCCAAATGAGCCAGTAAGTCGAAATGATCAAGAAGTTCCGGTAATTAAAGGACGCTTTGAGCCACTAAATGCCGTAACATAAACTTATATATATATATATATATATATATATATATATATATATATATATATATATATATATAAATATATATATATTAATTTTTTACAGTGAATACCGCACAAGAATCTCAACTGCTCCCGTCTGGAGCCAGTGAGACTATGGCATCCCCAATTGGGGATGTAGTGGGGAGGGGAAGGAGGCGGGGAAGAGGAAGGTTGAGAAGTACCTGGCTATTCAGATCTGGTCACCAAACACGGCTAAAGCCATTTTCAAGCAACGTTTCAATTCTGAATGGTGGTCTTACACCAGGGCGATACTGATAGTATGTTCCACTCTGGAACGTGTCGCAAATATACTATGTATTATTTTAAATGAATTAATTGTGAAATAACACAAATTAATCAAATAAAATTTATTTGCGCATGCCGGCTTCGAACCCGCGACCTCCGGATTGTGAGTCAAAAGTCTTACCCACTGGACTACGGAGGTCGGTATATACATTTATTCGGATTTTATTGCGAAGATGTTAGTGGAATGCGCTGGTGGCAAGAGCTAACAACGACCTTCTCTAAAGTCGCAGGCGAGAAGCACTATTGTTATTGTAACTTGGCAGGTACAAAATATTGACGTTTCTGTTTTAGAAACTCCAAATTGATGCGTTGGAAAGAGAAAATACTACACACATCTCAACTTAGGCATAAAAAAGGAGATATCAAAGATAATCAATAAATTTTAACATTTTATGTCACATCTCTCTCTGACTAATGACTGAAAAGAGATGTTACGTTAAAAGCAGGTTAACGAATTCGAAATGACATAATTTATTGTTTTCTCTGTCTATCCCAGAAATTCAATTCCAAGAAATTCGTTATTTGCCGTTGCACCTGACATTGAAATGGATTCATTTTTATTTAATGTTTTTATTATGTACAGAATAGTTGTAATTTTTTAAATATTTTCAATGGTTGCAAAAATATTTGTTTTAGGAAAACCTAAAATATAGATTTAATATTTTTTTATATATGGAGATTTTTTTTTTTAAAGAAAGTCAAACATTCCCGGGTTACGAATAACTCAACAATGTTTGAAAATCTCCTACAACCACCATTGATTAGAATTACACTACTATTGATTTAAAATCTTTTACCGTCCTCAGAAAAAACCCCAGGCATTTCATGGCCTTGTGAGTTGTTTCATTCATATGAGGAAGAAAAGTTAATTTACTTTTAAAAACAATACCGAGGTCCTTAATTTGTTCTACTGTTTTTATGAAAATGTTGTCGATGCTATGTTGACATTTAATGGGATTTTGGATTCGGGCAAAAGTTTTTGTTTCACATTTTTCAATATTGAGGAACAGTTCATTAACAATTCACCACTCTTGTGGGCTCACAAGATTTTATTGTAATAAGCAATAGTAAGGTAAAACACCACATTTCTGACCCTGCTCCAATTTCTGACATATGTAACATAAATTACGATTTTACCAACTGAAGTAACATTCCTACGTATATTGATATTAGCGCATCGAGAAATTTGTTCCCCTCTCCCTCCAACCAACGTTTAGTCTAAGGACTATTTGACACCCATTTCTACCAAAATATTATTTAGTATATGATTTTGGTGATTTTGTGAAGTTGCACATTTTTTCACCTTTTTCGGCGAGTAAACCAAATTTTACAAAATGTGAACACACAGTTCACCAATGTTTTACGTATTGTTTTTGTATGTTTTTCAATAGAGTATTGACCATATTTATACGTTTAAAACGGAAAATAATATATTTCAATATATTTATGACAGTTTTTGAGCGGTCAGAAATAGGTACCTGTTTTAATAGGGTGACCATATTTCTGATATGTATGTCAGAAAATGGTACACCTTCAAAAAATCATGTTCATATTTCTGACCGGTATGTCAGAAATTGATACTTATCATAATTTGGGTGGTTTTAATCCTGACATAAGAAGAATGGCTGCGCGACCTCCCTTATAATAAACCATATTTTGGATTTGATGCCAAAATACCCAAACAAATCGAATAATTAAAAAAATGTTTGAGAAATATCTATTGCCGATAGTGTAATTTAATTTTTCTGGTATTTTTAATATAAAATTCAGGCCATTTAAGAAATAGTTTTCTAATGATTTTAGGGGCAAATTTGGCAATGTTTTGCGAGTTTGTGAGTAACAATTTTATAAAATAAATAATGTTACCGAACTAATGTTTTAATAAAATGAAATATCAAACACCTCTGCCATAGGTCACCCCAAGTGGTTCACTACGTTTGGTGATTTAGCAGAGGTGCCCGGGTTCATGGGGTGAGGTTTGTCTAGGTCTTGGAGGCGGATGACCAGGACACACTGAACTCCAGATTCCTACTCACCCTTAAACCCTTTTCCTTCCCAGAACTCTTCTCTTCTTCCTTTCCTTAAAAAATCCTCTACACAGCATCCCCAAAGATGACATACGCCCTGAGGGAAATTATTTTCCTCAGGGCCTCATATGTGGAGCTAATGTAAAAAAAATGTATATATATATATATTTAACTTCTGTCATTATCTCACCTAACACTGAATGTTGTGAGTTTTGCAAAGCAAATCAAATTACTTCGGTGGCTTTGTACCCAAACGCCACACACATCTTGCAACCGCTGGATGTTGCTGTGTTTAGGCCATTAAAAGTGTCCTTCAAAAAGTCTGTCCAGGAATGGTGACTGAAAATAAGGAAGCAAAAGTAAAAAGGGAAAGTTTTGCACTTATTTTAAAAAGCGCACCAGATAACACGGATATGAAATCGCACCTCAAAAATGGTCTTTTTCCTTTTGATGCAAATGATGAAAAACATCATTATTCAATGAAAGTATAAAATCAGTGGCTCCAGAGAGCATTGCAGTGGAAGAAACAATATATTTTGTAGAAAATAATGTATCACCGGTTATATCCCCTCATTCCTTTCGTGAATCTGAAATTTCGTGAATCGCGCGAGGTTCGGATGGGCCTTGCGGAGTACAAGGCATTATTTGATATTTGAAAAATTAAGACCATAACTGTAGACAATTTTTCGTGGAATTTAGATATTTCGAATATATCATCGGAAAAGAATTCTGATAGTAATAAGGGTAAAGACCTTCAGTGGATTGCTGATATAATTGACGAAACTATTTTGAATATCCCTTTGAAGACATTGAAAATAATATGGAAATACTAAACGAGAAATAAAAAAAAAACATCGAAAATTAATCTTGTTAACAGGAATACCCTTACTCCATTTAAAAATAGTTTTTTCGGGCCTATTATCAATCAACCTTCTACTTCTTTCAATGAATGTGATGCAACAAAAATAACTATTATTATTGTAATGCCTGTACTTATTTAATTTAGATATAATGCCTGAAGAAGGCAAGATACGATTAAGTTCCTTTGCGTAAAACAAAGGAAAAATAATGTAAGCGATGTTTTAATTCATTTTCATCCCTGTATAAAAAAAGTTGTTTTTAAATTGTATGTTTAATAATTAATAAAGTTTCTCCAAAATACCGATTTTTGCTTTAAATGTTGTCCACCTGGCTTTGCATTTTATTTGCATCAACGTATGTCGGATACTGGATTCATATTGATTTTGGTATGTCAGAAATACGAACAGCCATGTCAATCAATGGGAACATATTGATTTTGGTATGTCAGAAATATGTGTTTTGTTAGCATGTTTCTTATTAAATGATTTTAAATATTTAACGGTAATAAATTTACCAAAAAGTGATATTTTATTATTTGAAATTGAACAATGTTTCCTAGAATTCAAAATTTCGTTTCAGTAATACAAGGTTGATTTTACAAAAAAATATTGAAATTCAAGAAAAAAAAGTGATAGCTTAACGTGTCAGAAATAGGGTGTTTTACCTTAATTGAGATTAGCAATTGTTTTGTACATTTTAAAATCGTCCTCAAATAAATTATATATAATCATAACTCCATCAACAGTTACGTCGTTGAACAAGGAAAACAACAATGGTCCCAGATGTGATCCCTGTAGAACTCCGGTGAAGATTTCAAACTGATGTGAAAAGTGGGCATTGAGTTTGAGTGATATTTTTCTTTTATGTAGAAAACTTTCAAACCATCTTAAATTATGCCCCGGTATTTCTTAATTTATGAATAAGAATTTTGTGTGAAATTTTGTCGAAAGCCTTACTAAAGTCTGTGTATACTACGTTGAGACGATTGTGCATAGTAATTAATAAATTTTCCTGATAGATCACTAAATTTGTAAGAATATTATGATAAAATTATTTTTGAAATGTTGAAAATGTTGTTTATTATGTGATTATAAATGTTTTTTATCCTCACATCTACCAAAGCTTCTTTGGTTTGGTTTCAACATAACTCTCAAGGCACAATTTTGTAACGCCATCCTTATAAAAATGCACCCGACCCATGAAATCTCCATACAGTGATTCTTGCGGCACCTTCCTGTAATCAATACTGTGGTTAACCAAGGGGACGGAACCCTGAAATAAATAATAATTATTTGTATTATTAATTTAATAAATTGCAGAAAAACCGATTTAATTATGAAATTTATTTATTTATTTATTGTTAATTATGATTCAACTCTGGCTTAAAAGAAGAAACACCTCGAAGTAATGCAAAATTACGTGTTTTTGGTTTGACAATTTTGTCGATTTAAAATGCTTTAATAAAATACTGCCAGAAAAATATATCTTTACCATTGAAATAATCGAATATTTTTGCTTTAATCGTAAGTCGTTTTATAAGCCCAGAACATAGTATTAAGTCTGTGAAAGCTACTTTAAAGTTTAAAGTCTCCTACTTACTAAACCCTTGTCGGTCATGATTTTATTTTACAACGTAGAAAAATAAGTTTTTCTGAGATTAAATTAAAACATTTAAATATTTGTGCCTGAACTTCCGCAAAATAAACATAACACATTTTTGGCGATGCTTTTTCTTGCATAAATCAAAGCAGGCGCAGACGGCCGGGGTTAAGCGGAAATGTAAACCGTATCACCATCTATATAAAGTGTTATTGTTAGCGGCCCCATTTTAAATACGAGTATAAAACTACGTGGTGCATCACCTTCATGAGATTGATCCCGGCGCTGAACGCGGCAATGAGGTTTTTCATAAAAATGTAGCTATAGTGAGTTTCTCCAGCTCTGTAGAACGTAGAACTCGAAATAATTGATTCCGGCGCTGAACGCCACAATGGAACTTTTTATAAAAAGTTTGTTCAGTTATACAAAATTGTTACATTGTGGTGAGTTTCTCTAGCTCTTGGCAGGGGAATACGTAAATAGAAAGTACATACATCGTACAACTTTATTTATTTATTTAGTAACTATACATTTATTATTTTTTACAATTTTATATGAAACATGTTAGTGTTGTTATATATAAAATAGAAAATATATTCGTAGTCCTCCTCACTAGGAGATCCTGTGCTCAGGGGGACTTTGCTTTGGATAAGTTTTCAACGACTTCTATGTTTTAACTTCATTGTTTGAATAAGGTTTTCCAGAAACTTCTATGACGATGTTTTAAGTATACAAGTAAGTTCATTTTCCGATAGTTCCTTCAGCCAACATTTAATGTCCTTAATGTAGCTATTTTTTGTTTTAATTTGTTTGGTACTAAGTGGAAGTTTTTTGTATAACTTTACTGCTAAAAATTCTGACCTTCTTTGTCCAAATGAAGAGTTACACTTTGGTATATTAAGTATGTCTGTTTGTTTGGCTCTGGTTTTATGAGCATGTGAGGTACGCCTGTGAATAATTTTGTGGTGATGTACTAGAATGTTTTTAGCATAGATTTTCTGTATGCTTGGAACATCAAACTGTTTAAAAATTTCTGTTGTTAACGTCCTTACGGGAACCTTCAGTATGGTCTCTGAACAATTGATCCCGGAGCTAAACGCCGAACTTTTCACAAAAACTTCCTTAGCCGCATTGTAGTGAGTTTATCTAGCTACGGCAGTGGATGGTGTAGAAACTCGAGTTTTATTGCAGTGTTCTTTGTAAAACTATTCTTTTTTAATATCTTTTAGGCAGTATGTGTAATGAATGATCATTTTTACAATACTATAAATTAAGGTTGTTAATTTAAAATATGGAAGAAAAATATTCATATACCGCTGTTATTGGACATTTTTCAGGACGTCCGGCAGCTCTCAGCATAAGTGTGAAGTCGTTTTTGAAGAACCTGAAGAGAGCCTCACAGGCATTTGTGTCATTAAATTCAAGGTAGTTTGGCTTGTAGCCCCCATCTCCCCACTTCGCAGCATTTAAGTAGATCTAAAAAACGAACAATAGCATAGCTTACTGTAGGACAAGTGGTATTTGTTGGAAAAAATGTGTGAGTTTTGTTTTATTTCGAAAGTATTAAAATTTTAGAATATTTTCTAAAAATTGTTACGATTTCGAAAACATAATTCGTAATGACTAAACTTAACAAAACTATCCGGAATGGGAAAAACAATTTTCAAAATAATCATCACGAAAGCGGTTAATCACATTAACTGCTTTAGTTTAAAGAAATCTTTTTAAAAATTCCTAAAGAAAGTACTAAGCCCAAACATAACAGTAATTTGGTTTAATTACTCCGACTGTTTCATCGAGGTCCACATCCAGTTTCAAAACGCCATTGAAAACGTCATGAGTCCTGTTTACTTTTTTTCTGTCAATCAAAAAATAACTGGGGTACTGCTCGGGGTTTTCACATTGCAGTATTTTTTTAAGGGTTACATCAGCAGGCCCCTGAAATAAACAAAAAATATTATCAACAAGGAATTAGATACTAACTTAGTACTTCTTCCAACACTGAAAACTTATTTTGTGGCACTATTTTAATTCAAAATTAATAGAATACTTCGTTTATGTATGTATTAAAATATTAATAATGTTTTCAAAAAATTTTCTGATATATTATATTAATGTTAAATCATATTAAGTTTCAGGTATATCATACTGGAAAATAGTTTTTCGGAATAGAAAATGGAGAATGATAGGAAGAAGAATATATGTGTGTTTTCGTGCAAGTATGTATGTGTGTATATATGTGTACGTGTTGGTATTGTGTACATGCTTGTATTTATATATGTATGTATTCGTGTACGTAGTAGTAGTGAGTCGCAATAGGGCAACTGCGGGCGTAATACCTAATTATCAAAAATACTTACAAGCATGGGTGCGTCACAGCACACAAATGTTAATTGGTAAAATATCAGCAGGCACAAAACTTGTAGATAATCTTTTCTGAACATGGTGACCAAACAGTACAAACTAAACTAAATATTTACACAAATGTATTATTGTTATGTAGTTCGCGTGATCATGAGCGATGCATTAATTAATTCCTATCATGCGGTTATGGACAAATAACAAGATTTAACTAACATTACAAAAAAGAGTTAATTAGGTAAACATTAAAAACATCATGACAATGATTACCAACCGTGAAGGGTATCATAGCATTATATATAAAATCAATGTTTCGTTGTTCGTCCCGAATGCGTTCCCATTGTATATTATTATTAATTAATAGCAAACTGGCTGTTATCACAACGTCTATCACAAACAAAACTCAAATTCTTTAATTTTGTCCAGTGCAAGCTAGACATGGTCAGATTAATTCCCAGGAGTGAATCGATTCAGTCTGATTCCCCTGGCCTTTTGAATTGATTCCCTTTATTCATTCCTTTGATTCAATTAATTCCAAAAAAAAACAAAAACAAAAACATTGATTAATTACGGTTTTTTGTTTCACCCCTAAAGTTTCAATAATTTTATTTTTGAAACTTTATTTTATTTATTTAACTTAAAATAGTTCCACTCCACGTGATCTAATATAAACGTACATTTTAACATTTAAGTGAGTATTTTGTGATAGGTGACTACAGCCGTCTGGCCTTATAATTCGGCAAATTTACATCTTAATAATATATAAAACAAAGTCGGGTTAGTTACACTATTCATAACTCGAGAACGGCTGAACCGATTTTGATGATCTTTGATTTGTTGGATTTGTCTCCGCCCCGGATAGGATAATAACTATTAAAACATCGCAAAAATTCACGAAAAACAAAGTTATGACGAAAATTCATTTCCTCATACATTTAATATGGAACGAATTTTTATCTTTTGAAAGAGCTGCAGGAATATTGTGGTAGGTAGGTATAATATTGCAGTTTGCTTGAATTCCGAAAATTCAAAAAAGTCAAATGTCAATGCGTTGATTGTTGTGCATTTGTTTTTAATCATATAATGCTGCCCTTCTTTCTTACACACTCAATGTCAATAGTCGAAAATAAGACAAATGGTGAACGTATGTCTGCACACCTCCAAAGAAAAAATACAATAATTATAATAAATCTCTGAAATAAAACGCATTTTTTTACATAAGCTCCACACAGGAAGCTCTGAGGAAAATAATTTCTCTAAGGACCTATGTTATCTTAGGGGATGTTGTGTGGAGGATCTTTTTAAGGAATGGGCGCATTGATAATTGCTTCATTGCGTAATTTTTAACTTAATAAAAAAAACCGAATTTAATTCAACAGCTATTGATTCTGAGGCGGTACGAAGTTCGTCGGGTCAGCTAGTATTATAATATTTAAGTCGGAAGTTTTAGACCAACTATGTAAGGAAATTGACGGCTTTGCCTGCGGAGGAATGAATGAACCGCACGGACGGATTCGCGGCAAGCATTGAGGAATGAATTTGTAACTTTTGAATAGTGTCTTGCCTTGCAGTGACTTGATTAACTCGCGAGCTGCAGACCTAGCAAGGACTGTAGCGTTTCGGACATAAGATCGACGGAATTGGATAGGGACGATGACGTCACAATTGAATAAAGATTTAATTCCAAAATAAGTGAAACAGACACTCTCCTGACACACTCGATAGCGACAGACTGTGGACAGACTAGAGGCTAGGTACGCGGACCCGGGACGGCGGGACTTTGACTGGAAATACTGAGTTAATTCCTTGCATTTGAAATAGACACATTGCTCGGAATCAGACTCGGCTGATTCGCGGTCATTTTTCGCTTGGGACGGGGACCATCATACGTAACGTGACCATCGATTGGCATGCGGGAACGGGATACTTTACGTTTTTAAGTGATAAGAGTCGTGCACTATTATTTGAATATTATTCTATTGGCGCGCCGCCTATTAGAATACCTACGAAATATTATAATATTTTAATCGTTTATTGTACACATCATTCATTGAATTAATTTAACAGTAAAATAAATGGAAAATAAAAATTTATGGTGCCGTTAAAAATCGTAGAATGCAAGGCCAAAGGTAAGGAATGAAGAATCAATTCCTTATGAAATTGAGAATCAGATCGAGTGTCATCCAATTTAGCCCACGTCTAGTGCAAGCTACAACCATAAACATAGATGTGAACTTAAATAATAATATTATCGAACCTTCCCAAACTTATTCACTTCTGGGAAAACAACTAGATATTAAGTTTTTTAAATACTTTCATTATATTCATGTATCTATTGTACTCGTATGTATTGTAACCAAAAATTTTCAAAAAACAAAAAAAAATAAACTGGAAAGAACATGTATCAAAAATCAGTAGCTTTTCTTTTGTTCTAGGTACACTGAGAAAAATATTAAACAACGAATCAGTAAAAGCCGCGAACTACGGTTATGTATATTCAATAATAAAATACGGTATTATTTTTTGGGGAAACTCAGTAAACGCTGGATATTTTTATCATCTAAAAAAGATTATGCATGTTAGTGCGATCATCTACAGTCAAGTTCCTACAGAAAAACTCATCATATAAATTAGATCGTCTTTGTTATAGCGAACTAACTCACTTTGTGCACCTTCTGAGTTAGAGCTTGAAATAAGGTCTCCATATTTATGGAGACGAAAATCATCTCTCCAGGATGACTTCCAGTCAGCTTCCAAGATGGCGAGTATGAGTCCACAATAGCGATCTTCAAAAAGGACCACCCTGAGCTCTCGGCCTCTACCTTAAGAATTATAAGCTCTCTTTTCAAATTTGCTGATTTGCATTTATCCAGGATCAACAACTGTTGCATTTCAAAATATTGCAGGGCTTATAATTTTACCAATGCTCAAATGTCAATGGGCAAGCACTAGAGGTGCCAAAAAAAATGCACACACCGAAACCATAAATAAAGTGTATATAAGAGGGTGCACACACCCTGTTACAAATAAAAATACTGTAATAAATATAATAAAAATATGCTAATATTTTCTTTTTTTCAGTCAAAAAAATCCAGGTCCCAGGAAGAAAACTCCAAGCAAGCCAATTATTACATAAATAACAGAAATAATTTCACGTATCGATAAGAAACGAAAATATATAAGAAAACAATAAGATAACAACAATAGCTGATCCAATGCCACCAAGACGAACTCATTTAGATTTTCGCGCATCTGAAGTCGAATGTTGTGGTGGGATTGAACAATCAGTTTCGTCGCGGCGACCTCTGAAACATATTAAACAATTATATAGTGTCTGCAATAATGATAAACAAAAAAACTCAACTAATTGAATGAATCTATAAGCAAACTTGCTTGTATTTTTTTTATAAATCTACTATTAAGGAAAGAAAAATCTATGTTTCTTTACTTGTTAGTTATTGTTCAACTCAAAAAGAACATAATAAAAGTAGAATGAAGTAGCACATCATTACTACAAATCACTAGAAAAAATTAGAGTTGATAACATCATTATATAGAACATAACTTAAAATTAATACAAAAACTTAACCTAGGATAAGAAGGAAAGTCGACGGGACTGACTGGTCCAACTCCACCAGCATGAAACTCAGGCTATTAGAAGCGACGAATACACCGCGAATCTGGTGGAGTTGCAGCGGTTTGTCTTAGCTCACCTTTAATTGCTGTAATTAGAGAAAAAAATATAACAGTAGGATTTCCATAAGTTGATAAAAATGACCAAAATAACCATAGAAATACTCGAACCTCGTATGCTTCCACTTTAAAAAAATCACTTTGGCAGGGAGAACAACCCTCACTAGTCTTTATAAACCACCACAAGTTAACACTGCACTGGTTTTGAAGAATAAAGTGTTCAGAATTACCTATAAGCAACCTATTTTATTTTTTCCAGATACACAGTTAAAACCTGCAGCTATTATACACTACCAAAGAATAATAAGGAAGTAGAAGAAAACACTCCACTCAAATCTTAACGTAGAAGACATTATAAAATATATGAAAAATTGAACTCGGAAAAAAAGTTGAATGCTGAATTTTTTTTAACTATTAAATAGGGTCAAAATTGCTGTAATACTAAAAAGCAATTATTTAGTTGCATTTAAATAGGAAAAAAAATCATTAATACAAATTGATCATGACTCGATATACAGAGTATTTTTAAAACAGTAAATTCGAAAGAATTTAAAAAACAATAGAATTAAACATTAGAGAACAGCATAATATTTAAAACTATTGGAAAATCTTACGACGAAATCAATCTTAGATGATGAAAGGAATAAGTTTATAGTTAACGTGACCAAAAAATACAAATACAGTAGAAACAAAACGTCACGCAGTAAGAAGTTAGTTAAGTCTCAAACTACGAGGAGTAGGTTTAATACTTTATAAGAAAAATAAAAAATAAAATATTCGAGGGTTTGATTTCAATTTAACAATAGCAATATTCATATTAAAATCTTCCGTGATTTTTGCGTTAAGATCTGCCAATCTGTAAACCAGATCAGAGATTTTCTTCACGACTACATTACAACAAATCTCGGAGAAAATTTGTGAGAGAAGTAATTTATAGCAATTGATTGAACAAAGTTACGACGCCAAATAATATCACCCTCACGGTAGACATATGACAAACTTACGGCGAAGATTATAATGATGAGCACCTTTCTGATATGCACCATTAATAACGCTGTTGATACCTGTTCATAAATTGGAACCAACTCCTCAAGTTTCTTTGCAAACTCTTACCGAGGTGCGAAAATGCTTTGCCCTTCAACTATTGGGGCATCCGTGAACCGATGCATGTCGCCATCAATAATTTGTTCTCTCTCGTGCATTAAGAAAAATCGTATAAAACCAGTGGCAAAGTTCACACAGTTATTTAAAGATGATTGAACCTGTAGTAAGAACTTGGCCCAATTCCGATGAACTGATTCTACTAGAATAGAAAGCAATATTTGAGCTAGGAAAATTTGTTTTTCTAATTGTTTAGAATTAAACCCAGGACGCAAACCAATTATGGAGTTGAGTTACTATCAAAGGTTGGATTGCGATCCAAGAGTTGTCTGATTTGTTTGTTAGATGTCGATAGAATCATGTTTTATTTTTTGTCTCTCTCACACAACAAACAAGGGAAATATAGAGGTACGAAAGTCTTATAAAAAGGCTTGTATCAGTAAAATTAACTTGCTTCTTTACAAAAACTTGCACTAAGAATTTAAAATACTACTGAACCCTTGTCCGTTGGGTGGGGAAAGTTATTGTCGTCAGTTATAAGTTTATAAATATCAAATCATAACAATAAAAATTCAAGAACTTAAAGTTAAAACAAAAAAGTGCTTCATTTATAAAAAACCAGTCTGCCCAAAAGAAATCTCCTGAGTGAAGACCTCAATTTTTTACATTTGATCCTTCGAGCGGATTGATCCCACGAGCGGATACCTGGAATCCAGATCAAAAAATCAATGAAAGCCAGACATGAACCAGCAATAAACTAGGAGAATTCTGATGAAGCGGATCTTCAACAAGGGCAAGTGACCATCCTATTTTTTATCCATTTGATCCCATAGAAAAGAAACAAATTCGGTTAGACCACTTCGGTATTTTATTGTTGTTGATATAAAAAATCGCAACGGGCTAATTGTTACAATTGATATTGGCAAGATTTTTTGTGGCTAGCTATGATTATAGTGTCGCAAAAAACATAAAAATCGGAGTTGTGTTTTCATTGTTTTGATTGTTTTTGATGTTGATGCTTTCGATACTGTCGGTAAAGCAGGCGACGAGTAAAAGGTACTGTCGTTATTTATTTGCAACTGAAACTAACAAGGTTTTTTGTGGGTAGTCATATGATTATGATACCGCAAAAAACAGAAGGATAATTATTATAATACATGAAATGTATTAATTGATTATTCAAACAATCTGAAAGCGATCGTTGGACGTTGGTTTGACTCCGAAGTGTTTTTCCAGTCGGTAAAGCAGGCGCACGCCATTTGTAAAGTCATCGAGTCGCGAACTTTCATAACAAAATAATAACAATTAACAATAGATTTTCTTGTTGTTGAATACATGCATCTAGTGATCTAGTGTTTTGTTAACAAAAGAAACAATCGAGTAAAAGACAGTGCAAGTCTTTTAGTGGTTTCGTGGTTAAGATTGGACCACCAGAGCAATCAGTGAGTATTGATTGTCTGTTATGTATCCCTGTTATTTAAAATCATGGATTTGAAATATTTAATTGCCCAGTGCGGCATATGTAAGGGAAAATTGTCGAGATTTAACAATTACTTGGATGGGAAAGAGTTGTTACATTCGGAAATCGAAATACGTTTGAAAAGAATCGAACCTATGCTAGATGTCTTTAGAAAACTCCAAGATAAAATAGAGATATTATTGCCGGATGAATTAAAAAATGGAACCGAGCGAGAAATGTTTGAAAACTTATATTATAGTGTATTGGCAAAGGCCAAGGGTAGATTCAACGAAATCATCAATTCTATCAAACTTTCAATCTTTGAACCACCTCGGTTCAAAGAAGATTATGAGCACAATTGCATTTATTGTAATAAAAATCATAAAACTTATAATTGTCAAAAGTTTTTAAATTTAGCAATAGAGGATAGATTGACAACAATACATCGTTTGAATGCTTGTCTGAAATGTTTGTCGGTAGAACATAAATTTCCGGATTGTAAAAATAAATATAGTTGTCACAAGTGTGGAGCGAATTCACACAACACTTTATTACATTTACAAAATGAAGAAATGCAAAGTCATCAGGGAAGTGATACTTCTTCAAGAGGACTTATTATTAAAAATTGCGCATTAAAATCATCCAGCAGAAAAGCTGATATCCCTATTACCGGAATTCATTATGAAATACAGCATATTAAAAACATTGTGGATTTGGAAATATCTTCCAATTATTCACCATATTCAAAGAGGATTGAATGCCTAGTATTGTCGGAGGTGACCAGTAATCTACCGCAAATCTCATTTCAGGAAAAAGGCACCGGCATCCCCCAAGGATTGCAATTGGCAGATCCAAACATTAATGAAACCGGCTCGATAGACATGTTGATCGGGGCTAACACTTTCAGGGAGACTCTGCACTCTGACCGGATGAAGATTCAAGATTCCGGACCCATCTTCACTTCAGAAAAGAGGCCAGTAGAAATTTGTAATCTTTCACTCAACTTAAAACATAAGCAAATTGAAAATTTGTTGAAATTAGAGGAGCTAAATCCTATTGAACATAGGAATCACGAGGAGCGAGCGTGTGAAGAAAGCTTCACAGCTGCTCATAAAAGAAATGGCAGAGGCCGTTTCATTGTAAGTTTAATACAACGCCCCTGTGCGAAACAGCTAGGCGAAAGTCTCCCTATGGCGGAGAAGAGATTGTATAATTTGGAGAAAAAATTAGCCTCAAACCCAGAATTAATGAAAGATTACAAGAATTTTATGCAGGAGTGCAAAGACTTAGGTCATATGACGCAATGTGAACCATTGTCACAAAATCAAATACCTTATTATCTGCCTCACCATGCGGTGATCAAGGAACCTAGTACAACTAGAAAGACCAGAGTCGTAGTCGATGGATCAGCTAAATCCTCAACTGGAATTATCCCAAATGATGCCCTCATGATTGGGCCGGCATTGCAAAAGGATTTATGTGCACATCTGTTGAATTTCAGAAAACATCAGTACGCGTTAACAGCCGACATAGAAAAAATGTACCGGCAGATATTAGTGCAGCCAGAGGATAGGGACTTACAACGTATCCTTTGGAGAGACGCACCCAGCGAGGAGATTCAACATTATCGATTGAATACAGTCTACGGTCTGGGATCATCATTCTTAGCCCCAAGATGTTTGGAGCGGCTAGGAAATGAAAATCAAGGCACAAATCCCAAGGTCAGTCACATTCTTAAAGAAATTTTTTACATGGATGACTTGATGGCGGGTGACAGTGGTGAAGAAGATTGCTTGCTAAGTAGAAGCAAACGACGGATGTTAACCTACATAGCATCCATTTTTAATCCCCCGGGTCTGATAAGACCTGTAACGATAGTAGCGAAGCTACTAATGCAACGTCTGTGGCAGAACAAAACTCAGTGGGTTGAAGATATATCTCCTGACATTTGGAAAGTTTGGAGAGCTTATATGGAAGAATTGCCGCAGATAATGTGAAGGTACCTAGGAGAATCATTTGTCAAAAGCATGTGATATCAGAAGATAATGCTGCGGATGTACTATCCAGAGATATTAGGACTTCTCAATTATTGACATCCACCATTTGGTGGCACGGACCCGATTGGCTAACTCTTGCACCATCCAGTTGGCCATGCGGAGAATCTACGTACATAGATCCACCTGAGGTGAAAACAAAAACTGTAGTGTTGGCAACAGTAACGCAAGATTTGGATATTTTCAGGAACTACATCTCTCTACTAAATCCTTATGTACATAATGATTTACCTTGCGTAGGCGGCAGGCTTTCCGAAGGAAAATTGCTGTCAATAAATCAACGACATCCAATCTTGCTGCCACCACATCATAATTTAACCGAATTAATTATGAAAAACTACATTTACATTTATTTATTTATTTATCAGTTACACTTGCATGCAGGTACTCATACCGTATTGGCAATAATCAGATTGAAGTTCTGGCCAATAATGGGAAAATTTTGTGAAAATGATAATAAGGAAATGTATAATGTGTTATAGATCTAATACACGATGCAGCAAATAATGGCAGACCTTCCAGCCGAAAGGAGCTTATATATTTTTGTTATTGGTGTTTTTCTTATGTATGTTTATTTGTATGTGTGGTGTCAAAAGCCATACACTTAGAACTTGAACTGTCTTTGAATACAGAAAGTTTTTTAAATGCCTTGAAGCGTTTTATCGCGAGTAGTGGAGGGCCGAGTAAATTATTTTCAGATAATGCTACTACCTACTATCGGAAAATCATCATCAAGATTATCAATTCAATGGGGGTACATTCCGACAAGGGCGCTGCACTTTGGAGGCCTTTGAGAAGTCAGAATGAAATCTGTTTAAATGTCAGTTGAAACGGCTAGCGACGTGTGTAAAGAAAAGCCTGAAAGTCGCCACACGCTAAAGTACGTGTGGCGACTTTCAGAACATCGCATGGAACCACTCAGAGGGCAATTTTGAAGCTGTTCTATTGCCAATAGACGACAACGGACCAGGCGCTGTGTAAGCACAAAATAAAAAAAAAGGACTTGTGCTTTATGAAAAAAAAACAATGAGTGCATAAAACAAGATAAACCAATAAATAGTAAAAAAACAATATAAAAATTTGTACGTTGAAAGTAAAAAATAATATAAAAATTTGTACGTTAAAAGTAACCAAAAAGGACAAAAGGAAGATATAATAATAAATTAAAAGTAAAAATCAGTGTACAAAATGCGGATAAATGTGGAGCAATAAAATTTTGAGTGTGGTAGGGAGTGATATAAAAAATAATAAAACAAAAAGGATTGTAGATCCATATATTTTAAAAAAAAGGATAAAACCACTTAATGAACGCTTATAAACCAACATAGCCTGCTGGCTAGAATTGCAAACTGCATATGTAAATATATCTGGAAAGGCATTGTAATAATTCCAAATGTGGCAATGAACTATGGAAGGAAGGATGATTTATCTTTATTTAATTTTTTCCCGAGGAAGGAAGGAAGGATGACCAGGAAACCTACCGCGATATGTTTGTGCCGTCTATATTATATGTTTATATGTAATTATTGTTATGGTTTCTGTTTGTTTTTAAAAAATGTAGTTTGTTTTTGGAATTATCTTAGTGTGTTATGTTATTGAATAACTTTAAAATTAATTTAATGAATTTGAATTTGATTTGAGCAAAGTCAATATTTAATTTAGGCTCATAATTTGTTTGCATAATGTTATTTGTATAATTTGCAGAAAAATGGATTCGATATTTCAAAATAAATATCTGCCCATTTTGGGGCGGAGAATGTTTAGAATTAAACCCAGGACGCAAACCAATTATGGAGTTGAGTTACTATCAAAGGTTGGATTGCGATCCAAGAGTTGTCTGATTTGTTTGTTAGATGTCGATAGAATCATGTTTTATTTTTTGTCTCTCTCACACAACAAACAAGGGAAATATAGAGGTACGAAAGTCTTATAAAAAGGCTTGTATCAGTAAAATTAACTTGCTTCTTTACAAAAACTTGCACTAAGAATTTAAAATACTACTGAACCCTTGTCCGTTGGGTGGGGAAAGTTATTGTCGTCAGTTATAAGTTTATAAATATCAAATCATAACAATAAAAATTCAAGAACTTAAAGTTAAAACAAAAAAGTGCTTCATTTATAAAAAACCAGTCTGCCCAAAAGAAATCTCCTGAGTGAAGACCTCAATTTTTTACACTAATTTTTTTACTACGCTAAGCGCAGTACCGTTACGCAATGGGAATAACCAAAAAAACTTGGTAAAAACATCCACGCAACTAAGAATGAAGTTAAACCCAGAACAACTACGAGGTAAGGGACCAACCAAATCAATGGATAACATTTGCACAGGCCTACAAACTATTTTATGCTTTTTTGAAATTTCTAAGGGTGGAGCTGTACTTAATTTGTGTGCTTTACAAACTGAGCATTGGTTAACAAAATTCTTTTCATCACTACAAATATTTGGTCACAAATAAAGTAATTGAACTTTTTATGGGTTTTAAACACCCCATAATGGCAAGAAAGATTTGAATCATGTTGTTGAGATAAAAACTCTTTGCGTTTTTCTAAAGGAACCACAAGTTTCCAAGCCGTATCGTCGCGCAAAGCATAACGCGTCTTACTATGTCTAAACAAATCATTATCACAAATTTAAAAAAAAATTACAAAGCGCTGGGGGTAAATCTGGCAACCCTTCCACAATTCATTGTACTATTTGTCAGAACTTGGTACCAAATCTGGTACATTAATAATTGCAAGGTCCTTTCCGGTGTACTACGTCAAGCGTGTATTGTGAAAGGTGCGCTGACCACTCCGCTAGGATTTGACAAAAAGTTAACCACTGCAAACTGGAATGATCCGTGATGACCGTAAAATGAGCTCCTTCCACATAAGAACGAAAGTGTGTAACATAATCTAATACGGTTAGCAGTTCGCGCTCAGTGATACCTAGTGCGGTTCGTGAACGTTAATGCATCGTGAAAAATCAGCAATTGGATGCTCTTACTTCCCAAAAGTTTGAATAAGAACGCTCCCGATGCCCACCGTACTGGCGTCGCAATGAATTGAAAATGGCAAAGAAAAATCAGGGCAGTTAAGTACCGGAGCAGAAATCAATGCATTTTTTAGCTTATTAGAGTTTTCAGCCTTCGGAGATCAACTGAAATTACTTATTCCGCGCTTTGAACCCGTAAGTTTAATTAACGGAGCAGAGATTGTAGAAAAATTGTTAATAAATCTGCTGTAATAACCACATACCCCTAAAACTGATTTAACCTGCTTAGAATTCTTAGGTGCTGGATAATTCTGGATAAATTCAATTTTAGCCGAATCAGTACGTTACCCCTTAGAACTACAAATCCTAGGTATTTCAATTTCTCTTTGCAAAATTCGCACTTTTTAAGATTTACAGTAAGACCAGTTTATTTGAGTCGCTGAAAAACTTTTAATAGTAATTTGAAATGTGACTCCAGGGTCTTCAGAAATTATAATAAGATCATCCAAGTAACAAAAAATATTCTCATCAAATTCTGGGGCTAACAGAAAATCTGCTAAAAGCTGAAGTTCGCTTGGCACATTTTTGAGCCCAAATGGCAATGGCATACGCACAAATTCAAATTATGTTTCTATTTTCTTTTACCTATCTGTAAACATTCATAATTGGTCTGTTTTTTTGTCATCCTCTTATGTATATTATGTTCCTAAATAAATAAACATTAAAATATAGCCTGCTTGCCATTACGCGTACGCTGTTCACTAAAGCAAATATCACCATTCCCTTCCTGAACTTTCCCACTAACGATACCTTCCTGGGAACATAAATTCAGTGCACAGAAAGTACCTACGCAGCAGTTTGGAGTGGATTGGTGAGTCAATTCCAAGCAAAATAAAAATACATAACCGCAATCACAATTACAGTAGACGAAATGCCGCATCATTTGATCTCTCGAGCCAGAATATTTGATTCCTTACCGCATCTTTTGACCCCTCGATTTGGAACATTTGATCCCTCGCCGCACCATTTGGCCCTTCTCGCTCCATTAGGTTTTACAACACCAGTGCGGAAAACGTTGACAACAAGTTTTCAACAAGCGTGTCATCGATTTTGTTGAGAATTTTTTTGCATATTTCCACTTTATTCTGTCCAATTTAGTCTAATTGATTCACCATGACGTTTGATAACTTCCTTTCTTACAAATCTTTGATTGCTTCTCATATTTGAGATATTTGTGCCCCAATTGGCAGGGACAGGGAATACTCTGAGATGCGTTAGTTCGTTCACCTTCAAAAAGTCCATTATAGCTGCCATAAGGCTTATATTTCCCAGTAGTTCCGAGAGTTTCGGTGACAATTTTCTCACTGTCAAAGTAAGGACTGGGTGGTCGGAAATTATCAATTAGGATAAATGAGGTTTTTTTTTAAATTAGATTCAGGTTAACACAGAGATTTTAGAATATCTTGAAACTCTTTTATTGAACTGTTTCTGTAATCCTTTCTTTATTATTTTTGGTCAAATATGTTAAGAATGTTAACTTATTTTGTTTTAATGCCCGGCTTCTCGCATTTCTACCGATTTATTATATATTTCCTTAAATACTGTAAGTTTTAAAGCTCTTAAAAAAATAATAAATAAATAGTGTTATTCTTGAAGATAATATCTATACATTCCCCAAGCCGAAACGGCAATTATATAAAATTCCCTCAATAGAAAAAATTGTAAAATACTCGTGAAGCTTCGAAAATTATTATGAACATGTTTTTTCAGTTATTTTACAAGTTATATGTATGAAAATATTTACATTTAACCCTAGAAACATAATCATATTTTAATATATTAAAATAACCATACATAAAGCTGTAATATTTTATTTTGTTAATTGATTTGAATAAACCAGTCGGTATTATATTTTTACAAATAATTGACATAACTTTTTTTTTTTTTAAAGAAAGACAAACATTCCCGGGTTACGAATAACCCAACAATGTTTGAAAATCTCCTACTACCATCACAGAAAGCCGAAAATGTTCCTTGTGTTGTGATGGAGGACTTAGCCAGCCGAAGAATCGAACACGCGACGCTCGGGTGAGACCCAAGCGCTATGCCCACTCAACCACCGACCAGACAAATAAGAAATACAACAATTTTTAAATGTATATTTATTTGTTATTTGAAAAAAAAACGAAACGCGAAACTTCTTCAATAATCAACAAAACTTAGGAATAATTTTATTTTTCTCAAATCATTTATTTCTTACTAATAATCAGCCATTTAGAGTAATGTACTTAATAATTAAGATATATATATTTAATAGTACCATATAGTTTTATAAAAATTAATCAAAACTGCTTTGCAACATTATGTTTTAATTTTTTAATAATTTTGTTTAACTGATTTTTTTTTTTCAACATTATGCTTTTTGACTCATGTGGTCGTTATATCTCAAAACTGGTGACACCTACCTCAGCGACGCGCGCGCCCCGCGGAAGGTCCAAGCAGCGAGTGAGATGTCTAAATAGCACAATTAGAACGAAAGAGCAATAATTCTAATAGCATGCGTAAATTTCACGCAGACTATCTTTCCAGGGTTAAAGGCTATTTTAGACAATCCCCACGAGATTTTTGCTCTAATTTAAACGAATCAAAATTAATATCCTTCTTACTTCTACTTAGATACATAAAATATATTTTTAGTCGGGGGAGGGGAGAGGGAAGGCGGTCAAGATCCCCACAAAATAAATAGAAAAATGCATAGGGTCGACGATTACCGATGTTGGCCTGTCGAGAGATATTATCGTTTTTAGCGCGCTCTTTCTAACATTAGTATTTACATATCTCTCCATCTTCTTATTTTTGAGCAGATATATCGCGCCTTAAGCTGGAGCGAATGCAACAGCGTGTTTCCGTGGAGTGATTATTGCGTATTATTGTTGAAATGTTATTCATGACCAAATTAAAGACAAAATCTCTCGAAGGACTCTTGATAGGTATATTATTTCGTATATAAATATTGGTTGGGCGTACAAGATGGCCGCGACAATCTCCTTCGCAAAGCGGGTGCGCGTGCGTGTGCCATATTTTAAATAAGGTTCACTAAAATAACTGCTCAAAGGGAAGGTTAAAAAGGGATGCCAAAAACTCACCAAACTGCACTTCATGGTCCGTTCAGGTTCTTATAGTCCACTTTAGGCCGCTGGTTTAGTCTAAAGTCTAAAGGGTTCACAATACACAACACGGCATTCTCCACAGCCGCGGCGAGATAACTTAAATTAATGTGGCGGGCGGTTTCACGCAAATACATATGGCTTAACAATACACAATATCAGCGGGCAAAACAAATCACGATGAATTCACACGAGGTGCCGGCAAACCATACACACTTCGTGAGGCGAGGAAAAAACAATCATACACTTCGTGAGGCGGGAACAACAATCACTTCGTAAGGCGGGAACGACAATTACTTCGTAAGGCGGGAACGACAATGAACTTCCGCGCAGTTACAGGCGGTTCACAGTTTTTGTGTGTGACAATAATTTAGGTACAAGTAAAGCGAACAAAGCTGTTTGTCACTGCACCTTGTTTTTGGCATTTTATAGGTAATGGAAATAAGGGAAAGGAAAGGGAACAAAGCAGTTATTCAGCTTCTTATCATAGATAAATGATTTTAATTGAAACTGGCGCCACCAAATATACTTACTTATATATAAATTTATCACAAAATTGTTGTACTCGCATCATATTTGAACAAAAATAACAACGGTGTATTATATTTTCGTTTCTAAAATCATTGTGCACCCATATAATTACCGTCATTTTTCCACTAACAAGCAAAATAGATATACCATAATATAATAAATTTCATTGTTTTCAGTAATAATGCTGTAACAACAATCGTCCAATTATTATTGATTACTATCTGACCCGGTCGAGCCGTTTCGGAGGAGTGTGACCACAAACACCGTGACACGAGATCTTCTTCTTATATATATCTCTAAACACGAGAATTTCTCAATTAGGGAGGTATTGTTACCACTAATATTATATATTATATACATTGGTTAATTATATATTATATGTATTGGTTAATAAAAAATAAAAAAAATAAAAAATATATATATAAAAATCTTCTTATATAAGTATAAAAATCTCATGACACGGTGTTTGTGGTAGCACTCCTCCGAAACGGTTTGACCGATTTTTATGATTTTTTTAATGTATATTTGGTGGGCATGAGAATAGGTTTCAAATATATTTCATAGGTGATTAGGGTGTCCCTATCCAGAAAAAAAATCAATTTTTTTGACAAATTTTTATTTTTTGTTTTTTTTGGCATCAAAAAATATCTATAACCCCAAATTTTATTACTCCTACCCCCACCCTCCCATTTTTTAATCACGATTTTAGTATTTTTCTATGAACAAATTTAAGCGTCTTTCGTATTTCAAACCGAACGAAATTCAATTTTTTTATAAGAAAAACTCTCTTTTTATAACTTTTGGAGGTTTTCTGTGTCTTGTTCTCTTTCAAATTTTCGTTTAGATTATTATTGTTATATTCTTCTTCGATGATATAGAACGAAATTATTTATGTTGTTGAATGACAGATGGCGCTACGTCTGCATCATCGAACTTTCATCCACACATGCGCATCATGTCCTCGCGTGGGCAAACCATCGAGCTTATTTGGGTTGGCTAAAGATGGACTGCCAAAAAATATCGTACACTCAATTGCTCCCTGGTGTTTTTTTTGTTTTCATCGGCGGTCATCGTCTACAGCGCTCCATTCCTCTTTCTGCCATAGATCCCATCCCCACACACTTACAATACATTCGTTTTTTTTTATTTAACAACAAAATATTCACTAGAAATAATTTAAATGGCAGAATAAGCTTTGTCCGGTCAGCTAGTTTTTATATATATATATATATATATAGATTGAAAAACAAATAAACCGATTGGCGGGAACTTTGTCGGTTTGTGTTGACGCTTGTGATTCCCTAGAAATAACGGCATTTTATGGACAAGCGTTGCACTACACGGGATAAAAGCACTGTTGACAGACAAATTTATATTATAGCGCAGAGTTGGAAAAAGTAATTAATCTTTTTTATTACTAGCATCAAACAGAATCACCTCCCGAAGCAAATACTCTTTACCCCCGGACACCCTGTACGGGACCTTGTTTTTCGTGGTGAAACGCTCGTTGGTTTATGAGCATGTTTTTCCTATGGATAAAGTTACGTGACACATAGTTATAAACAACTTTTAAGGATTTTATATACTTTATGCCGACCGGGTTTCGCTACAACCGTCGCTTCTTCAGGGCAGTATAATGCTCTTCTAACATTAAGTAAAATGTGTGTTATAGATAAAATATGATTTAAATAAATGGGCTGGACTCCTCAAATGAAGGAGGTAGATGGCGTAAGTGTAGTTGGAGAATTGGGAAGGAAACGGGAGTGCTCTTTATCAATAGGGAACAATCTTAGTATAGGACATTCATTTAAATTTATTTGGTTTTTTAAATTTATTACTATTACTATAGATTTAAATGTCCGGGTTAAATTTTCCCCCCAAAAAAAAAAAAAAAAAAAAAAAAAAAAAAAAAGAAGGAAAAACTAAACCCTTTCATACACTTCCCCAAATGATCATCTAGTGAATCCACGTTATGCAATTGCACTATATAAGTATTATAAATACAAAACAATACAAGAACAACATGTCAACCCACTAGAGACCAAATGGGAATATAATTCACCGACTCCAGATATTTTCATATCAGAGGGTTCGGCTCTGTGGCATTTCTAATTGAACCTATAAATCCTACTGATCCCTCAATATAAATATTTAAAAAAATTAAATTAAATTAAATTAAATCTAATTACTATTACTATTACTATTACTATTAATATTTATGGCATAGGTTCTCAACGTGGCCGATAACGCCCCCTTGGAGGCGTTTCAGACCCTCAAGGGGCGGTAGAAGACCAAGAGAAAATTGGGGGGCATTTCAGACTTTCTGGGGGGCGGTAGGAGACCCAGAGAAACCTCATCCTCAACCTCATCTCATCCTATCTTGCCCCATCCCATCCCGTTAGTGGCCATCCACCCACAAAAATATTTTCCCTATCCCATTACGCCCCCTCCGTTGTAGCAAATGTAACCCCATCGTGTTATCCCATTACGCCGTAGTATCTCGTTACGCCCCCTCGACTGTAGCAAATGTAAGCCTGTCGCGGTATCCCATTACGCCCCCTCCGTCGTGGTATCCCGTTACGCCCATGATAATTAGTGTTTCGGATTCAATTCACGGGTTAGGGGGCGCTTGAAATAAAAATATTCTCAAAGTGGGCGGTGGGCAAAAAAAGGTTGAGAATCTATGGTTTATGGATTTCTTTAAATCAAGTGCCTCTAAGTTATCCAACCTTATACCTATGTATAGTGTTTTTATGAATTATGGTGGCGCCTGCATCTTTATCAAATTTATGGTCTGTTTCGATCAAGTGGTTTGCAAGTTCAGAAAATCCAGTGCCGCGTAAACATCTAAGATGTTCTTTGACACGGGTGTTTATGTTGCGTGCTATTTTGCCCATATAAAAAGCGAACACGGTCGGCGTAAAGTATATAAAATAAAAAATAAAGTTTACGAAGTTATTGTTTTATTTTAAATTATAATGTCACATCACAAAGTACGAGTATCTGCTTCATATGAAGAAACTTTTAAGAAGTTGCAGGTTCTTTTGGAATGTTGCGTCATTTAAAAAAAATATAGGCCACTTGTAATATATATAGTAGGGCGGAGTGAAAAAACTTTTTTTCAAATTTCGAGTTTCCTGTATTACCAATGGGTGCCTTGGTAGTACCCTGTAAAGTACACAAAATATCATTAAATTTTTACTTCGTCTTCAGGTGGCGCACTGACCCTAAAGTTCTACAACAAAGTGTGTTTTTTCGGATTTTGTTAGTAACAAGCAACTCATCTTATGCAGTTTAAACGTCACAAAATAGATTTTATTTTCACCCATCTAACTTACTCCTTGTTCCCAACACCCTTTGACGCTATTTTGCGAAACAAAAGATGCAGTCAATCAGAAAAAAACAGATATCAGCGCGGAGCGCACATTCTTTGGAATAGTCGCGAAAACTTGATTGTGATTTGTTCGTAAAATGCCTAAAACAATACAAAATTCATCGTGTTTTGTGTTTGGTGGCCTAGAAAAATTAAAAAACAATATGTTACCAACTTATTCCGATATAATAAATTATTGTTTGTGGATTAGAAATGACTTGCAATGGTTATCCAATGGAAAATCATCTAAGTATAATACATCTAAGTATAATACATTTACCTGTTCAAATTACGCTTCCTGTGTTAACCGTTAAAACTGTTTATTTTTATATCATCTCAATCCAGTTCCAGTAAAACGAATAGAGCTTAGTGGAATCCATAAGTGAAACTGTTATCCACGTTCTCTGTGCAGAATAACTTGCTTTAAATTCAAACACAAAATCACAATTTCTAACCTTATATTAGTGACTCCTGCATATTTACCTGTCATCCTCGTTTTGACAGCTGTGATTGGTTGTAATCGCCGCCATTTCTTCTCGCAGCCTTGTCATTGGCTTATTGCTATCACCGCCCACTCCTATTGGCCGTGATAACGTAAACAACTTCTAAAATATTTTAACAATTTGAAATGCCTCCTAAGAAGTTGCAGTCTGATGACTCCGAATTATTAAAGCATATCGATCTAAAATTCGACAGCTTTCAAATGTCTTTTAAATCTGAAATCCGAGACTTCATAAAGACAATAGATTTTATGTCAAAAAAAATTGACGGTTACGAAGGAAAACTAAAAACTATGGACCTTCATCTAAAAGAAGAAAAAACAAAGTCAGTTAGGCTTGAAGACGAGATTGCCGATCTCAAGAAAATTGTAAATCACCTCGACATAAGGAATAGTAACCACGACCAACAGCTGCTCGAAAATAATATTGAAATCTTCGGAATCCCAGAAAAAACCAACGAGGACCCTGCTGACATCATCTTGAAAGTTGCAACTAACGTGGGATATACAATAAACAGTGAAGATATTCTTTACGCCAGCAGGGTGAAAATACGCCAACATCCTCTACCCGATGGTCCTGGACCTGTTACCCCCCGTGACCCCCGCCCCCGAAACATTGTGGCCAAATTTGCTAGCAAGAAATTGAAGGACGAATTGATTGCTGCCATCAAAAAGAAGAAGGGACTCAACTGCAGTAGTATAGGTTTAGTCGGAGGAAAAATATTTATTAACGACCATCTCACAAGAAAAAATAAATATTTATTACGGTCCGCGAAAGAGTTTAAAATCGCTAACAACTTTAGTTTTTTATGGGTGCGAAACTCCAAGATATACCTAAGAAAGAACGAAACCTCTCCTGCAATCCTGATATCTTGCCCTGCGCAATTATCAAACCTGGTATAACTATAAAAACTTCTACCCTTCCTATCCAATTCACTTATGTTTCTTTAAATCATAATTACCTACCCTTTACTCCAGCGCACACAACACATCATAACAACACATTCATTCTATCTGTATCAACAGCTAAAATGTTCAACAACCATACCTACACACTTGCTTATTCAGTATATTATCATTATCCAGCGATACACTCGCCGAATGCATATTCCAGTGGACTTGTGGCAGACAATAATAAATCGGTAATTTACTTCATTCTCCAATGTCTGAAAAAATAATAATTTTCTACCAAAATGCACGCGGTCTTTGTACTAAAACGAACGAGTTTTATCACAATGTTCTGATAAATGAATTCGATATAATTTTAATTACTGAAACTTGGTTAGTAGACAGTATATCTGATAACGAGCTCTTCGACTCCAGGTACAATGTTTACAGAAAAGACAGAGACACGTCACTCACGGGTAAAACCAAAGGAGGTGGTGTCGCAATTGGTATTAAAAAAAAAATTACTGCACATTCACACGAGTCATGGAGCTCGGAAGCTAAGGACATTTGGATTTCAATAGTACTAAGAGACCCAAAACGTCGTATATTTAATATTCACATCCTGACAGACATAAAAAAGTTCAACAAAGAAGCAAACAATAGAGAGGAAAAACTCAACACCACCCTCGTCGGAATTGCAGGACCTCGCTCCCACATATACGTCTCGGAACACCTTACGTTTCGTGCGAAACACTTGTGGTTCCTTGCACGTAAGGCTACACGGGAAAACTTATTTAAATTCGCCTGGACCCGTGGAGGGCAAGTGTACGTCCGCAAAGAAATTGGGACACCAGTCATTATTATCAATGACAAAAACAAACACCTCTTATCTCCCTCACTCAATAACTTGTAAAAAAACTGTAACTATTGTACTTATGTTTATATATTTTTTATTTTACCCAAAAATCATTAACATCACTATTTTATCTATTAAACTCAATCTATTATATGAACCAGAAGGGCACAGGTATATGGCGACAGGGGAATTTAAATTATTTAATTTGTATTTTTCTAGTTTTCTTTTATATCTTTACACAAACACTACATTTAGTTTTAACATTAACAAATATAAATCTTGTACTATGTATCTTCAATTCGTAGTTACAATATATACCTGCTATAATTATATAAAATACTTGCAACATCTAAATCCTTATAGCACTTGTGTATTTTACATGCTTGTGCTTATGTTTTATATTCTTATGTTTTATACTCCTTATATGCTTATGCTTTATATGCTCGTGATATATACTCGCAACAAATATATGCATACTTTGTATACTTATGCTTGTGTTATACATGTTAAATATCCGCAACAACCAAATACATATATCACTGGTATACTTTATATGCTTTTGTTTTATTTTCTTTATATGCTTGCGTTTTATAATCTTTTTAAGCTTATGTTTTATTTTCTTTGTATGCTCATATTTCATATTCTTATGTTATTTATTATTTATATGTTTATGTCATACATTCGCAGAAACTATAAGTACACTTTATACACCTATACTTATACTATAAATACTTTATATGCTTATGTTAAACATTCTCAACAACTAAATTCTTATATCACTTACATACTTTTTATGCTTTTGCTGATGTTTTATACTATTTATAAGCCTATGTTTTATTTACTTAATATTCTTTATATGCCTATATTTTATGTTCTATATATGCTTGTGCTACATATTTTGTATACGCTGATGTTATATTTTCGCAACAACTATATGTGTACCTTATATACCTATGTTTATGTTGTACATACTATACATACTTTACATACATACTTTTATTTTATATTCTATATACGCTCGTATCATATATTATCTATACGCTTATCGTATATTTTTCGTAACAACTATTTGTATACCTTACATACCTATGTTTGTGTTATATATACTATATATGCTTATATTATAAATTCACAACAACAAAAACCTTATTTCACAAAGCTAACACTATATTCTTATGCTTATGTCATATATTCATTATGTGCTTATATTATATATTCACAACAACTATATTTACACTTTATATATTTATGTATATTTTATATATTTATATCAACTAAATCTCTATCTCATAAACGTACCAATGTCACTACAACTTGGTTGTTAATAATTTATGCAAAACAAAAAACCAGAAAATGGAAGACATAGCAGATTTAATAGATAACACAACACAAATCCCATGTATATCTACCAATGATTCCGAAGTAGTACGTCAATTATTATTAACTAATTCAACCCTTACGATATTCTCTATGAACATAAGAAGTATAAACAAAAATTTTGATGAACTTCTTATTCTCCTCACTGATATTGTCTCAGATTTTGATATAATTGTCTTGAGTGAATGCTGGATTCAAGGAAATTTCATCCCTAAAACGATAAGAAACTACAATCACTATAATACTCTACACAACCAAACTCAGAACGACGGAGTGATTGTATACATTAAAAATCATATCTCTCACTCAGTAAAAGAGATCAAAATTAAATATGCAAACTGTCTACAAATTCAAATTGATAATCATATAACACTTCTTACAATGTACAGATCTCCGAATACACATAACATAGCCCCATTCATACATTCACTGCAAGAAATTTTATCAAACATTGAACACCGCCAAAACACCTTTATAATAGGTGATCTTAACATAAATATAATTAATAAAATGCACCCTCAAGCAAATGAATACCTAAACGCACTAACTTTATTAGGATATTTTCCAGCTGTTACAGCACCAACTAGAGAATCAGACTCAAACACTAGCAGTTGTATAGATCATGTATTTGTTAAGAGTGAATTAGACACCAAATCCATTGTCTATCAATCAACTGTTACAGATCACTATTCAATCATCACTTCTCTCTCGCATAAAAATCATAAATCACCACAAAATACTTCCCCTCAAGAAAAGATCTCATATGAAACTCTCCTAAACAGTGTCTCTAAAGAAAACTGGGAACTCATCTATTCTTGTACCGATGTCACCTCTGCATGTAAATTATTTATAAATACCCTACGTAACCACTTAACCGATGCTACATCATACACAAAAAGTAAAAAAAAACGATCTGACACAAAACTCAAACCATGGATCACTGCAGGAATTCTCTACTGTATCAGAAAGCGCGATAAGATTCATAACTTCTGTAGAAAAAATCCCCACGATTATGAATCTCTCTTATTCTACAAACGTTACAGAAATAACTGCAAAAAAATAATTGACAGTGTTAAAAGAGATTACTACCATAAACAAATCAGTGAAGCTACCGGTGATAATAAAAAAATTTGGAACATCGTTAAAGATATAGCCAATATTAATAAAACCAATACACGCATTGTTAAGATTAACATCGAAGATCAAATATTACATGTCAATTCCGACCCCGAAAAAATTTCCGACCATTTCAATCAATTTTTCTCCAATATTGGATCTAACTTAGCAAAAAATATTTTAGACAGACACAACGTCTCGGACAAAGATCTTGCAAACAATATACCCCTCACTAATCTTAGCTATAACCCTTTCCAATTCACTCCCACTACTGACACAGAAATTTTAGAACTAATCTCATCCCTTAAAAACAGTAACTCTGTAGGTATAGATCACATTTCAACAAAAATCATCAAACATATCCAAAAATATATAGCCTCACCTCTGAAACATATAATCAATCTAAGCTTTAAAACTGGTGTATTTCCTAACTCCTTAAAACAGGCCACAATAATCCCAATATTCAAATCAGGAGACAAACTATCTATAAATAACTATCGACCGATATCTTTACTTAGCACAATATCTAAAATCATAGAAAAAGCGGTGAAGAATAGACTCTACAAGTTCCTTGAAGATAACAAAATATTATCGGACAACCAATATGGTTTCCGCAAAGGTAGGAGTACCTCAGATGCAATAGCCGCCCTCACAAAAATAGTTTCTTTTAATCTTGACCTTGGTCGAAAACCGCTTGCTGTTTTCCTCGATCTCTCAAAAGCATTTGATACGGTCTCCCATCCCTTACTGCTTAAAAAACTTCAACAGATCGGAATAACTGGGATACCCTACACATGGTTCGAAAACTACCTAACAAACCGAACTCAACAAACTCTTATCCACTCTGACAAAATAAATAAAAGCAAAAAATTATCCATGTCTTATGGTGTACCGCAAGGCAGTGTACTAGGACCACTCTTATTTCTTTTATACATCAACACACTATGTACCATGGATATTGGAGGTAAGATTTTATCATTTGCCGACGATACAGTCTTAATATTCGAAGATGAAACATGGCAAGCAGTTATTAATAAAACTAATAATGGCCTAATAAAAGTGAGGCATTGGCTTGACACAAATCTCCTTACACTCAATATTGACAAAACACAATATATGACGTTTTCCATACGCAAACATAATTTTCCCAACAACTGCCCTAAACCAATAATTCACTCGTGTTCACTAAACATGCACCCACACCCACCCGGAACCCCACCTATTACAAATTGCACGTGTCCTACCCTTAAATCATCTAAGGAAGTTAAATATCTGGGCATAATCATAAATGACCAACTACGTTGGGAAGCACACATAAGTGACACAGTGAAAAGACTCCGTAAGATCTGCCATATATTCTGCTCTCTTAGATCCATCTTAGACCTAAAAACCCTTAGAAGCGTATATTTTGCCCTTTTTCAATCCATTGCAACTTACGGTATTTTGGGATGGGGTGGTTGCACAGAATCCGTCATTAATCCAATAATTACAGTTCAAAAACTAATACTGAGAATCATATTTAAATGCCAACCTACCCACCCCTCTAATGTGCTATTTACTAAATTTAAGGTCTTAGATATTCGCCAACTATTCACTTAGACAAGCCTATCCTACGTACGGAAAAATAACCTACTGGTGGCTCCACAACATCAAACCAAAACCCGCTTTTCATCAAATCTGGGATGCATGGTTCCAAAAACTAGAACCACATTCGCTCACCGACAATTTTGGTTCATTGCCCCCAAAATATACAATGCATTGAGCACCGATATAAAATCAAGTATTACCATACCTCTTTTTACTATTCGTGTTCAAAATTGGATATTCGAAAAGGGACGAGATTTCTTTAAAGAATATCTGACTTCCTAACCATTATAAAGGAAAAGAAAATAATTAAATTAACTAAATAAAATATCATACTTCACATCTTTTTCTAACCTGACTTCACTGAAATCTAATCTAACCTAAATATATACTCTTCTAGGTGATTAATTACCTACCTTGTCAAACCTCCAGAAAAAATTTTAGCTTTCATAAAAAAAAAAAATTATAGATTAACATATTTAAATCTTACTTCTTAGTATTTTATATTTTTATATAGTTATATTTTAGTATTTTATATAGTTATAAGTTTATTTTTTAGTATTTTATTTTTTATGTATATTTTATATAGTATTTTATTTTTAACTTCTTTCAAACATTTTCTTTTTTATAATTATATATATATATATATATATATGTGTATATGTATATATGTGTATGTGTATGTAAGTGTATATATACATCCCGCTATCATTGCTGCGTCTTCTAATGGTCCACTTTCATTCAATCCTGCGTCCGACCGTCATTCTGCGTCCGGTATACGGACGCAGGATTGAACACATGTAATTTCAAGTTTTCCCCACTCCTCTACCCTCATACAGTCCAAAACCGAAAATAAGCCAGACGCGGTATTGGTACCTAAATCAACTGAAATATGCTATTTTAGTTCAGGGCTTTGTCACGCGAGCGGCGAGCCGCGGCGCTGCAGTAGACGAGCGTATATTTTTAGCAAAATATACGTTTCATTGACTAGCGTATCGCAACTCCTACATTTGGCAACATCGCTTTTTAATAGCGTTTCTTCTGATACAGATCAATTATAGTAAAAACATCGCACATTGCAATTAAGATAAGAAAAAACAAGATTTCATTCAAATTCAGCTTGTCATTAGGTATGTTATTATTGTACAGGAAATATTTTCGCAACTTTATTTTTTTATATGATCTTTTTTAAACAAATATTGGTTATTTTCTTATCCACGAGACCTACAATGCTTAATCGTGTGCCACGCCACTCTATTATTATTAAACAAGATAAAACCAATGTGCTAAATATATTAGTAACTTGAAAACTTACTTACTGCAAATAAAACAATTTTCTCTTCAATTTATGACTGATTTGAAATTAAAAAATATATGTGAGATACTTTGAGATTCACGGAGAATACAAGACTGATGAGTGTAATGAGATAAGAATATGACTCTTAGATGGTTTGGGAATGTAGAGCCAATTATCTAAAGAAAGGTTGTGAGAAGAATATATGACGTGAACTTGAATGGTAGAAAAAGTCGGGGATGCCCGAGAAAGACATGGCATGATTAAGTAAACCGAATTCTTGAGTCATGTCGAAAGACAGAAGAAAAGAGCGATGCATGGATATGAATGAGGCAAGGAGTGTATGCACAGACCGAGTTGTTTGGCGGTCCTCTCTACGAACCCCTGCGAGGAAACAGCGGGATGGTTAGTTATAGTTATTGTGAGGTAATGTTTATTTATTATTAAAAGCATGTTATTTTATTTGTTTACACAGTTTTATGCTTTCAATTTTCCTTTTAAGAGATTTAACATATATTTTCCTCCCAGGAGGCCCTGGGAGGAAAATAATTCCCCTCAGGATCTATGTCATCTTTGGGGATGCTGTGTGGAGGGTCATTTTTAGGAGAAGAAGGAGAGGAAGTTCTGGGAAGGAAAATGGTATTGGGGGTGGGTAGGAATCTGAGGGTCAATGTGTCCAGGAGTAACAGTCAAGGAGGCTCTCTCAACCGATCTTTCCCGACTTGGCCTGCCATGCATCTGGTGGGCCGACGCATCCGCCACCAAGACCTGGACAAATCTCACCCCATTTACCCGGGAACCCCTGCTAAGTCACCAAACGTAGTGAACTACTTGGGATGACCTATGGCAGAGGTGTTGGTTAACATATAAATGGTTCCTGCGGCGGCTGTACCCACACCCTCCTCCCAAATTGAATTATTTTTAATTTTAATATAATATTCGCAAAAGACGTAATATTTCTATCGATAATCGTGTTGTAGTAATAATTCCCCATTCTGCCAAAGCTGCAAGTAATTTGAAAACTACGACTTCTTCTTAAAAATCAAGGCAAGTGATGCTGTATTCCGGCTTATTTCTAATGATAGAAATAGTATTTTTCCAAGTTCTCCTACTAAACTGAAAACATTCAGGTGAACTTCATAGACTAATCAAGAAAAAGTACTAAGAATTGGCTATTGGCGATTTTAACCAACTGATAAATATTAGTACATTTTTTAATGTGAAGTGTATAATCATAGAGAAAAGACCCGGTTCCATTTAATTTAGACGTGCAAGAAAACCCAAGGACAGGACATAACGACCTCCGTGGTCGAGGGCAAAGCTCTCTATTAGCAATCCGGAGGTCTTGGATTCAAATCCCGGCGTGCGCTTATAAAATTTTACGTGTATTATTACAAAATTTATTAATTAAAAATAATTGTATTAGTAGCTATATTTGTGACTCCTTCTAGAGAAGATGATAATTTCAGTTTCGTCCTGGTGTAAGACCACCATTCAACAAATGGAGCCAGTGAGTCTATGGCATCCCCAATTGGGGTACCCATGTTTGCGGGATTGTAGGTAGTGGGACGAGAAAGAGATGGGAATAAGGTAGGGGGGGGAAAACCTGGTTATATAAATCTGATCACCAAACACGGCTAAAGCCATTTCAAGCAACGTTTCAATTCTGAATGGTGGTCTTACTCCGGGGATTTCAATTCTATTTCCTTTTTTATTTTTTTTAAGAAAGACAAACATTCCCGGGCCTTGAATAACCCAACAATGTTTGAAAATCTCCTACTACCACCACAGTAAGCAGAAAATGTTGCTTGTGTCGTGATGGAGGACTTAGCCAGCCGAGGAATCGAACAAACGTTCCCCGGTTGGGACCCAAACGCGATGCCCTCTCAGTCACTGACCGTTCAATTCTGAATGGTGATCTTACGCCAGGCCGATTCTGAGAGTATCTTACACTCTGAAACGTGCCGCAAATATACCTTATTTTGTTTTAAGTGATTAAATTGCGAAATAATACAGATTAATCAAATAAAAAAAAAGCTGCGTGGAGCTATTTTAAAAAAATATATTAGCTCAGTTTGCGATTTGAACCCGTGACCTCCTGATTGCAATTCGAGAGCCTTACACCTCGACCACAGATACCGGCAAGGTAGAACATTTCACAGCTGTGCGGTTGATGTCCTCGATAAGTAGGTATCCGCAGTCGTTGAGACATACTGTACTGCTGTCAAAAATGTCGATTAAAATCGTTATCTTTTTAGTGGCATGAACCGTCCATTAGAGTAATCGGCAATATTCCAGAAGACAAAATTAATGAATGAATCTCTTGTTACTTAACGGGCCTCCTAATCCATTATGGAGTTCTAGGAACCACATTTCAAGTGTTTGGATGTGATGTATTTGTTTATAATATTTATAAAACAAACCAATTTTTCATTATTAGGTCAAGTTCGTGAACCAGTACACTGAGTGTACACCGTACAAGCAAGGCCGTAGCCAGAGAAAAAATTCGGGGGGGGGTTTGTTTGGTGGAATAGTGTTTATATTCGGAGGCGTCTACTAATATCTACAGGAATTCCAAAAACTGAAAAAATCGAACTAATATCTATGAAAACCAAAGTGTTGACGAATATCTATAGCTCAAACTGCTGACTAATATCTATGAGAACCAAAGTGTTGACGAATATCTGCAGCTCAAACTGCTGACTAATATCTATGAGAACCAAAGTGTTGACGAATATCTATAGCACTGGCAGAGGTTGGATTTGCAATTATGTATAGCATATTGGAATAATGTAATATTGCGTATGCAGTTTAAAAAACTTAATTTATGTAAGTAGTATGTACGTAAAAATCGCTAATATCAGACTATTGTACACATTTAGCTGATTAGTCCAACCTACGCTCTGTAGATATTAGTTCAACCTACGCTCTGTAGATATTAGTCAACACTTTGAAGTTCGTAGATATTAGTTCAACAATTATCTTTTAGCTCTGCATATCTCACACAGATGGACATCTGTTTTTGTCTTGTAGTGAAACATCAGTAGTTTCATCAACAAGGAATGAAAAACATTTAGCAGAATTCAACCTTTGCACCAGTTTTTTTCTGGACAATTTCACCACAAATTGCAATAAGTTAATTTTGTACAGTCGGGCGTCGGTAGCGTTTAACATCATATTTTCAGTGTGCTTTATTAGATTTCGGGGGGGGGTCAAACCCCCTTGATCCCCCCCCCTGGCTACGGCCTGGTACATCCGGTACAATGTTGAAGTAATTATTAACCTTTTTAATTATCATCTGATATCAATGAACTAAATGTTTGTCAATCCTCTTTTGTTTAGAATTTATTCTTCAGAACTGGCATAAATAGACTGGCTACAATCAGACACTCAAAAGTTTGCACGTAAGGAGCCGCAACCGGGCTCAAAAAGAAGAACATGGAGAGATATGAAATTACGAGTGCTAGAGGAGCGCGCTTGTATTTAAAGCGACGAAGTCGATTCAAAAATTGTGAAAATGTTTAATAAAACGCGACTCGTTTAAAATACAGCAAAAATCTCGTGTTATTTGTCTTAAACAGCATTTAAAAAAACACTGTGAATTTTTTTATACATATAACTGGTAAAATAACTGAAACAAATGTGTTTATAATAATTTTTGGAGCATACTTTCCGATTTTTTTCCATAGAGGGAATTTTATATAATTTGCTTTTCGGCACGGAGAATGTCTAGATATATTATCTTCAAGAATAATATATATTTTTTAAAGAGCTTTAAAACTTAACGTGATTGAGGCAAGGAGTGTGTGCCAAGATCGAGTTCTTTGGCGGTCCTCTCTGCAAAGAACAGTGTCATTGTTAGATTAGTATTAGATTTAGTTATTAACTTATTATCCGAAGTCATATTATATTATTTGTTTAGACAGTTTTATGCTTTCGCTTTCCTATTTTCCCCTTTTTCTTTTAAAAGGATTTCTCATATAATTTAGTTGTTAAAAACCTAAGCCCCTAAAACCCCTAAAATTGTTTCTCCCGTGAACGAAAATGCATCGTCAAGCATGATAAGAATTTTTTTTAAAAGAAAGACAAACATTCCCGGGTTAACGAATAACCCGACAACAATTGAAAATCTCCCACTACCACCACAGTAAGCCGAAAATGTTGCTTGAGTCGCGATGGAGGACTTCCGTCAACCGAGGAATCGAACACGAAGCGCCTGGGTGGGACCCAAACGCGTTGCCCACTCAACCACTGACCGGTCTATAATATAATTCAAAATAATAATATATATATATAATTAGTGACCGACCGAAGGTTCGGTTTCGGTTTGGTTTGGACCTATGGCAGAGGTGTTGTTTATCCAATAAATGGTTCCCGGGGTAGCGGTACCCATACCGCCTCCAAAATTGACTCTTTCCGAAGTCTGCGGTTTCTTTATAAATAGGTCACATAATATTTCTACTGATAATCGTGTTGTAGTAATAATTAGCCACTTATATCTAGAGTGCATTCTTTAAAATTAACATGAAAAAACTGTTTTTGATGAGAAAACAATACAGGATTCCACTGCACTGATATAGTCTAATATGGTAATCTCTGTCGTAATCAAAATGGAGAGAAGAGGAAGCATTGGAAGATCCCAGCAATATAGATCTAGTCACTAAAAATAACAAATAACACTTCAAGCAACGTTTTAATTCTGAATGATAAGTCTCAAAAAAATCTCATACCAATTTAATAAATTTTACGTGGGCATTGCCGCCGGGTTGATTAGAGTCCGCGACGTATGGGCCAGTCATCTTGGCGCCTTCATATTCTATAAATACCTATATAGTCGTCCAACCAAAAACTTTAACAAAAAGCGGCAACGTCGCAAGACCTCGGTTTGTCGTTAACATGAAAATGAATATATAATTGGACGCTATATTGTGGACCAAATTAACGAAAATATACGCAGGATGCATCACTGCATGGAATATGAAAGGAGTTCAGATTGGTGGAACAGTAAAGGGCGTTTTTTTCGTTTTGTATATTTTTAAATTAATGTTTTTCAAAAATGTAAATACCTAACTACAATCAAACACTGAAAAGATAGTATATACTTTAGTTAGAACTATGTAAAATCAAGTCCTTCAGATAGACGCAGTAATGTCGATCTGATGAAAGGACGCAGAAATGATAGCGGGATGTATATATATATATATATATATGTATATGTATGTATATGTATATATATGTATGTATGTGTGTTTGTATGTATTTGTATGTGCATACGTATACATATATCTTGTTATATTTTACCTTAAATATTTTTATCTTTTTTCTTTCTCTTGTTTCTAATATCTTATAATTTCTATTTCAAACCTATATTTTGTTCTAGTTCACACATTGTATAATTTATATCATGTATGATTACCTTAACACGGGCATTAGCCTAGTATGGTAATCAAGAAAAAAACATAAAAGTGTATTTTCAAAAATTGTATGAAATAAAAAAAAAAATAAAATAAAATAAAAACATCTGTTGTTCGTACTTACCCGGAATCGGTCCAAAGCTATCAAACACTCAGCGATTATCTCTTCTCAACAGTCATACGTCCAGAATATCCGATCTAACCACAAACTATCCAAATGATATCTTCCTTTTAATTGGAGACTACAACATGCCTAATATCAGCTGGAACACCACACATCATCCCCGCGGTACTGACCTTTGCTCCACCACCCTCCTTAACTGCCTATCTTATTCGGATTTAAAACAATACAACAACATTCCAAATAGACACGGTAGAACACTTGACCTAGTGCTCTGTAACACCACAGTCTGCGTCTCTCCTGCCGACTCCCCTCTGGTTCAGGAGGACACACATCACATATCCCTAATAGTCGAACTTAATATTCATGCCCCTACTTCTACTTCCCAGCCCCAAACGATCAAATTATTCAATAAAGTCAACTATGACCTAGTCAACGACGCTCTGTCAAAAACTGACTGGTCTTCTGTCTTAAACGCATAAGACGTCAACACGGCGGTTAACAGCTTTTACTTAATCATTGACGCTGTTATGAAGTACTTTCTTGAATTATAACTTCCCACCCCTAAATGAATATTTCCTTCATCAGGTACTAAATATTTACTATTAGTTATCAAAAGTTGGCAACATTTGCGAGACGTTTTGATTGGCCCGGATTTCGGGAGGGGGCCGAGCAGCCCTTTCGACGGGGCTGAGAGCCCTGGCGCCTTCTTCTGGTTTTAACTGTGCTATGGGTCGGTCCTTTGCTTCTCAGCCGGGGCCGCCTAGACCTTTTTTTGGTTCCAACATTTGGTTAGGACACGTAATTTAAAATATAGTTAAATTTGATATTCAAATCAACTCAGTGGTGATCCCGATGCTGCCCGTGACATTGTAACGTACGTAATATTATTTATTTTTGTGTTTTCCATTTATCCCTCTCGTTATATTTTAGAATCTTGAGTTCACAAAGAGATTAAAAGCTTTTCCTAGAAGCGTCGAGTCATTAATAAATTCACCAATCATTTAAAAGCGACAAGAGATCTTTTCATTTATTAAAACCCTATATATATAATTATTCCAACAATAAAGCGACAGTCGTTTTGAATTAAAATCTGAACGAACTGAGAACACAATTTCCCCTGAAGAGCTAGCTTGGGATATAAAGTAAGTATTATAATTTGGTTTTTGTAAGTATTTAAATGCAACCATTTTTTGTCTTGAACATTGTGGCATTATTTATTGTTAATTTGTACCTGTTCGTAACAAGGCGGTTCGAGCCCGTCGTTATGTAACACTGTCGCTTCCAACTCGGGGCTAGATTTGGTTCATTATGGTTGTCGCTTTCTTTGATATTTTCATAAACTCCATGCTGTTTTTCGTGATGTATGTATAAAATATGTATATAATAATTATTTCTTCGCATTTAAATGTATAGGTAAATAAGTGATTTTGAATTGTGTTAAAACCCCCGCGTTTTAAATGCCGTTGTCTTGGAGGCCACGTCTATGCATTTTTCAAATGCCGCCATTTTGAAAACAGCACGTTTTTTAGACCGCTGGTAGCCTTTTAAAAATTAATCGAAGTCACCGCGTGGCAATCCACACGTGCTTAACAATCGAATCATGTGCTTCGCGTTTATGTTTGGTCTGCGAGAAATTGATCCACGCGTTTGGTGTTAGAAACGCGTCGTTTTTTGAAAGAGAGACGTTTTAAACGATTATCGTCCATTTTTGATCCACGTGTTTTCAAACGCCAATAAAGCAAAGCCAGCATCTCACAAGTATTCGAGGACTATTTTCAAAAAAGCTCACGCGTGTTTTCGAACGCCGCCATTTTGTCGGTCGCAACTCCGAATTTAAAAACCACCACGTGTTTTGACCGTTAAATAAATCACACGCGCCGTATGTTGAAAAGCTTCGTTTTGTTTTACGCGATTTTTGAAACAAAATGGTTACCGAAATCTCAGAATTAGATACCTAATATAAAAATCTGCTAGCGTAGGTAAATGCATTGAAGGTACGGTATGCCCGCTCAAAGGGGAGATAGTAAAAGTCGAGTTAAACCATAATTCGGAATCTAAGCCTTGCTTGAAATGGCTTTAGACATATTTGATGACTGGTATTGTGAACTTCTGCTAAAAAAAACGGCGTGGTGGTTATCTGTCAGTTAGTTCTTTAAAAAAAATTTCCTTTATTGAATGCCGCTCGCATAGCACGCCAATTTAATTTATTTTGTGTGACCTCAAGTTTAGTTTGCTTGACATAAGTTTTAAATATATTCTAAAAATATTTTTGAATAATCGAAATCAGCGGCCATTGACCGCATGCAAAAGAGACGTTCGTGTGCAGTTACCTAAGCAGGTACTTTTTCTAGGGTCAATTTATGACAGGGCTGAGATTTGGAGACCTTCATAATGTTAAGGGTCCGCTTTATTACCGGGTAAGCAATTATTACCGGGTAGCGGGAGGAACGATTGTATGTTGGGTTCCTTTGGAGACAATAGCTATTGTCTGAAGGTCTGAAAAATGCACTGTTAGGCATAAACCTTTTTTTCATAGGCAAATAATTTGTTTCAAATATCGGAAAGTACCTACGTAGACTGTGCAGCGTGGAGATATTTTTAGTAGGTATTTAACGATATTAACTTCCTTTATGAAATAGTGGCAAATAGATGCGATTATTTTTAGAATAACGGCCATTAGTTTGAAAACAGAAATTGACCAGTCTCAGAGTGTGTTGAGACCATATGTTAGCGTTATCTTCGTTGAAACGAGCTGATGATTTAGAATGGTAAAATAGTGATTACCTATTTAAAAATAGATTTTAACAGTTAAAATAACGACAGCAATAAAATTTAATCGAGTTCAATTCTCGAATTGATTTGCCAGTGAGATATAATTTTTAGTGTTCACTGATACTGCCTTCCTTGTAGGATATAAATACCTACCAGTTCGAATCTGGAATAATAATAATGCCACGCACTCCGACGTAATCACATTACTTTAACCCTTCGAATAATAAGAAAATAATTTTCTGTCAACTTTTGCCTGTCAAAGTTTGCGCGCAAAATTTCTGGTTCTTCCCGTGCATTTTAAATGTTCCTATTTATTAGTTTTTTTTAACGCTTTTGCAAAAATAAAAATTGTTCTAAAATTTAGATAAAATAATCTTTCCAGTATGTTTATTAGAAATCAACATTTTTGTTTATAAATATAAAAATTTTAATATTGGAAATGTAAATTGGCTAAAAAATGCATACCTGCGAATATTTGAATTAAAGTAATTAAAATAGAATAAACTTCAAATTTTAAATTCAGATTCCTTTTCTAAACAAAATTTGTAATAAAACTGTCACCTCACTTTTTATCACTTTCATACAATTTTATTTTAAAACTAAATGTGGGTTACGTCACAAATAGGCGCAAAATCAAACCGTCACTTTTGATCGGGTTTGTAAAATATCTGAACATTCTAGATCATATTATTCTAAGACAATGAGAAGCATTATTTATTTCCGTTTCTAACATAAAAGAAATCACAAATATTCGCATTACAGCAAGAGAGATATCTAACTTTTAATAATGCACGGTCGCTCTGGGACAATCTGGGTCTCCTGTTATTATAACGGCATATGATGTTTTGGGACAACTTGGGTCTCCTGTGATTAAACGGGTTAAAATTCAGTCGCGGGTTCGATTCCTTGCGAAATCATATATCTCCGTAACCACGCCGATCTCTCTATCGAAGGGTAGAAACCTATTAACGATTAGAAAAATATGTTTGTGACTATGACATCTTAGGGGATGCTGTGTGGAGGGCCCTTTAAGGAAAGGAAGGAGAGGAAGGAAAGAGGTATGAGGGGCGGATAGAAATATGGTGGTCAGTATCCAGGAGTGACAGCACTTGTAGCGAATAAAGCGATACCAAACATGGCGAATCCCTTAAGAGGATTATTTATAACTGAGGCGCTGGTTATACAATAGATAGTTCAGCGGCAGCGATACCCATGCCCGCAACCTCAAATTGATACGACAACGAAGTCTATGAAAACGGAAGTACGATAGCTATTTTTTTTATAGATGAATATTATCGGTATCTGTTAATATGAATGTATAGGTATTACTATTAATTAATTATTTTACAGAGAAGAGATGTGGATTCGATTATCTATTACGTTGGACTTTCGAGATTTTTCTCAGGATATAACAAGTGTCTAGATTTATTCAACTAACGGTGTTGATTGATTGCATAGAAATCAATGGATGTTAATTGAAATTATTGTTATTATTTGAAATAATGAGGATAAGGAGCGAACTAATTTATAGGTATTTGATAAGTTGATGCAAGAAGAGCAAGATGGAATTCAACTAGAATGTTGGCCCATACCAATTAGAATTTTTTTGAAAGAAAATCAAGATGGAATCCATCTAGGATTAGCCATTAGCCAAGTGGAAAATTCTCCTAATAATTTTTAAATTTATTTGTGTGAGTAGAGTTTCGCGCTAAGCGACGGACGTGAATCATGTTTTGATTGATTGATCATTTAAATGGTTTCGTAGGAACCGGACAAATCAACGTATTGTGAAAATAAGATATGAATTGACACTACACATACTTACACTCATCGCGCTGTTTTCGAAAGGACGCTTTCGGGACAGTGCATACATTACATCACAATTGCTTCGGAGTAATTAACCGAATGCGATAACCACACTCCACATTTTTATTATACGACTATATCATGCAATATTTGTATTGTATTTTATAGTGACAATTACCTAATATGAACATTGCAGTACTCTGGTGAGAGTAACGCGGGTCATTGATACCCTCGTTATTTTGATTTGAGTTTGTCTTGTTTAACTCGTACAAAAATAAGATGGCGCCCCGTGGCACAGCCCGCGTAAATGAAGTGGAAAAGCGATACGCGATATGATATATTTGATTATTTATTATTGTTGTCATCATTAAAAAAATACTGTAATGCGCTGACTACGATAACTTTAAATATTGCCTTAAAATGCAATACATCGACGACAATTATATTACAGTTGTAAAAAATTGAGGTCTTCACTTAGGAGATTTCTTTTGGGCAGACTGGTTTTTTATAAATGAAGCACTTTTTTTTTGGGCAGACTGGTTTTTTATAAATGAAGCACTTTTTTGTTTTAACTTTAAGTTCTTGAATTTTTATTGTTATGATTTGATATTTATAAACTTATAATTGACGACAATAACTTTCTCCACCCAACGGACAAGGGTTCAGTAGTATTTTAATTTCTTAGTGCAAGTTTTCGTAAAGAAGTGAGTTAATTTTACCGATGCAACCCTTTTATAAGGATTTCATACATCTATATTTCCCTTGTTTGTTGTGTGAGAAAGACAAAGAACAAAAAATGATTCTATCGACATCTAACGAACAAATCAGACAACTCTTGGATCGCAATCCAACCTTTGATAGTAACTCAAACTGCATAATTGGTTTGCGTCCTGGGTTTAATTCTAAACATCCTCCGCCCCAAAAATGGGCAGATATTTATTTTGAAATATCGAATCCATTTTTCTGCAAATTATACAAATAACATTATGCAAACAAATTATGAGCCTAAATTAAATATTGACTTTGCTCAAATCAAATTCAAATTCATTAAATTAATTTTAAAGTTATTCAATAACATAACACACTAAGATAATTCCAAAAACAAACTACATTTTTTAAAAACAAACAGAAACCATAACAATAATTACATATAAACATATAATATAGACAGCACAATCATGTCGCGGCAGGTTTCCTGGTCATCCTTCCTTCCTTCCTCGGGAAAAAAATTAAATAAAGATAAATCATCCTTCCTTCCATAGTTCATTGCCACATTTGGAATTATTACAATGTCTCCAGATATATCTATATATGCAGTTTGCAATTCTAGCCAGCAGGCTATGTTAGTTTATAAGTGTTCATTAAGTGTTTTTATCCTTTTTTTTAAATATATGGATCTACAATCCTTTTTTTTGTTTTATTATTTTTTATATCACTCCCTACCACACTCAAGTTTTTATTGCTCCACATTTTTCCACATTTTGTACACTGATTTTTACTTTTAATTTATTATTATATCTTCCTTTTGTCCTTTTTGGTTACTTTTAACGTACAAATTTTTATATTATTTTTTACTTTCAACGTACAAATTTTTATATTGTTTTTTTTACTATTTATTGGTTTATCTTGTTTTATGCACTCATTGTTTTTGTTTTTCATAAAGCACAAGTTCCTTTTTTTTTCATTTTGTGCTTACACAGCGCCTGGTCCGTTGTCGTCTATTGGCAATAGAACAGCTTCGAAATTGCCCTCTGAGTGGTTCCATGCGATGTTCTGAAAGTCGCCACACGTACTTTCCCGTCAGCGCCTGGATGGACTGCAATCACACGTCCGAGTTTCCACACACATGGTGGTAGGTTGTCTTCCTTCAAGACCACCGTATCGCCTGGTTTGAGCTGCGTATGAGGTCCGCTGGTCCACTTCGTTCTGCTTTGGAGTTGAGCCAGGTACCTCGATCAAAAAACATCGTATTAGCAAGGAATTTTTTTTTTTGATATTTATTCAGTCCGTTGACTGAAATATTTTGTAGATCTTGTTCCGGAATTACTGCAAAGCTTTCACCAACAAGAAAGTGACCGGGACTGAGGGAAATTAGGTCATTTGGATCATTTGACAATGGGGTAAAAGGACTAGAATTTAAACAAAATTCATCTGACACAAAACGGTATTAATTCCTCATATATCAATAAGGAGTTACTCGCTAGCCGTTTCAACTGACATTTAAACAGATTTCATTCTGACTTCTCAAAGGCCTCCAAAGTGCAGCGCCCTTGTCGGAATGTACCCCCATTGAATTGATAATTTTGATGATGATTTTCCGACAGTAGGTAGTAGCATCATCTGAAAATAATTTACTCGGCCTTCCACGGCGCGCGATAAAACGTTTCAAGGCATTTAAAAAACTTTCTGTATTCAAAGACAGTTCAAGTTCTAAGTGTATGGCTTTTGACACCACACATACAAATAAACATACATAAGAAAAACATTAATAACAAAAATATATAAGCTCCTTTCGGCTGCAAGGTCTGCCATTATTTGCTGCATAGTCTTTGTATTTGATCTAAAACATATTACACATTTCCTTATTATCATTTTCACTAAATTTTCCTATTATTGGCCAGAACTTCAATCTGATTATTGCCAATAAGGTATGAGTACCTGCATGCAAGTGTAAATGATAGTAGTTTTTCATAATTAATTTGGTTAAATTATGATGTGGTGGCAGCAAGATTGGATGTCGTTGATTTATTGACAGCAATTTTCCTTCGGAAAGCCTGCCGCCTACGCAAAATAAATCATTATGTACATAAGGATTTAGTAGAGAGATGTATTTCCTAAAAATGTCCCAATCTTGCGTTACTGTTGCCAACACTACAGTTTTTGTTTTCACCTCAGGTGGATCTATGTACGTAGATTCTCCGCATGGCCAACTGGATGGTGCAAGAGTTAGCCAATCGGGTCCGTGCCACCAAATGGTGGAAGTCAATAATTGAGAAGTCCTAATATCTCTGGATAGTACATCCGCAGCATTATCTTCTGATATCACATGCTTTTGACAAATGATTCTCCTAGGTACCTTCACATTATTTATCTGCGGCAATTCTTCCATATAAGCTCTCCAAACTTTCCAAATGTCAGGAGATATATCTTCAACCCACTGAGTTTTGTTCTGCCACAGACGTTGCATTAGTAGCTTCGCTACTATCGTTACAGGTCTCATCAGACCCGGGGGATTAAAAATGGATGCTATGTAGGATAACATCCGTCGTTTGCTTCTACTTAGCAAGCAATCTTCTTCACCACTGCCAGCCATTAAGTCATCCATGTAAAAAAATTCTTTAAGAATGCGACTGACCTTGGGATTTGTGCCTTGATTTTCATTTCCTAGCCGCTCCAAATATCTTGTGGCTAAGAATGATGATCCCAGACCGTAGACTGTATTCAGCTGATAATGTTGAATCTCCTCGCTGGGTGCGTCTCTCCAAAGGATACGTTGTAAGTCCCTATCCTCCGGCTGCACTAATATCTGCCGGTACATTTTTTCTTTGTCGGCTGTTAACGCGTACTGATGTTTTCTGAAATTCAACAGATGTGCACATAAATCCTTTTGCAATGCCGGCCCAATCATGAGGGCATCATTTGGGATAATTCCAGTTGAGGATTTAGCTGATCCATCGACTACGACTCTGGTCTTTCTAGTTGTACTAGGTTCCTTGATCACCGCATGGTGAGGCAGATAATAAGGTATTTGATTTTGTGACAATGGTTCACATTGCGTCATATGACCTAAGTCTTTACACTCCTGCATAAAATTCTTGTAATCTTTCATTAATTCTGGGTTTGAGGCTAATTTTTTCTCCAAATTATACAATCTCTTCTCCGCCATAGGGAGACTTTCGCCTAGCTGTTTCGCACAGGGGCGTTGTATTAAACTTACAATGAAACGGCCTCTGCCATCTCTTTTCTGAGCAGCTGTGAAGCTTTCTTCACACGCTCGCTCCTCGTGATTCCTATGTTCAATAGGATTTAGCTCCTCTAATTTCAACAAATTTTCAATTTGCTTATGTTTTAAGTTGAGTGAAAGATTACAAATTTTTACTGGCCTCTTTTCTGAAGTGAAGATGGGTCCCGAAACCAGCCATCCAAATTCGGTTCGTTGCAATATTGGTCCGGAATCTTGAATCTTCATCCGGTCAGAGTGCAGAGTCTCCCAGAAGGTGTCAGCCCCGATCAACATGTCTATCGGGCCGGTTTCATTAAAGTTTGGATCTGCCAATTGCAATCCTTGGGGGATGCCGGTGCCTTTTTTCTGAAATGAGATTTGCGGCAGATTACTGGTCACCTCCGACAATACTAGGCATTCAATCCTCTTTGAATAGGGTGAATAATTGGAAGATATTTCCAAATCCACAATGTTTTTAATATGCTGTATTTTATTATGAATTCCGGTAATAGGGATATCAGTTTTTCTAATTTTTAATTGTAATTTAGAAGCGAATTCCTGGCTAATGAAATTAGACTGTGCTCCGGAGTCCAACAAAATTCTAGCTTTAATTGGATTTCCTTTATTATTTCTCACGTTAATCACCGCCGTTGATAATAAAATGAAATTGTTGGATGTTTTCGATGCATGATTGTTAACAAGAGGTTCTCTTGAAGAAGTATCGCTTCCCTGATGACTTTGCATTTTGTCTTCATTTTGCAAATGTAACAAAGTGTTGTGAGAGCTCGCACCACACTTGCGACAATTATATTTACTTTTACAATCCTGAAATTTATGCCCTACCGACAAACATTTCAGACAAGCTTTCAACCGACGTATTGTTGTCATTCTATCCTCTATTCCCAGATTTAAAAACTTTTGACAATTATAAATTCTATGATTTTGATTACAATTAATACATTTTAAATGTTGCGATGATAACGAAACATAAGTTTCTTTCTTAAAATTAGAAGGAAATCCCTTGGCATGATTCTGTCGCTTGTCGTTTGGTGCTGAGAATTCTAAAACTTGCACTCGTTCGTATAGACATTTCATGAACTCTTCATAAGTGGGGATTTTATTTTTTATTGGATATTGTTCCCAGCGCATTCTGGTTTCGCTATCCAATTTATTTGACAAAATATGAATTAACAATATATCCCAACTTTCAGTGGGTAGATTTAAATTATTTAATGCCTTTAAGTGCAATTGGGCTTCATCTAATAATTTTCGCAATGCCACATGATTTTCTGATTTTATTTCTTGCAATTTAAACAATGCATTAACATGTTTATTTATTATTACTCTGTCATTCTGAAACCTATCCGTGATCATTTCCCACGCAATGAAATAATTATCTCGAGTTGTAGGTAAGGACGCAATCAGTCTTGCCGCATCATCATACAAACAAGATTTCAAATAATAGAATTTCTGAATAACATCTAATTCGTCGTTGTTGTCAATTAATGAAATGAATGCATCTCTGAAATGTAACCAATCTTCATAATTTCCGCTGAACTTGGGTAGTTCTAAAATTGGGAGCTTGACGCCTTTGGAACGGACGATTTTACCGGTTTCGCTTAATTTATCCTTGGCTTTTGCTAATACCTTATAATATGAGTTTTCAAACATTTCTCGTTCGTTCCCTTTTTCCAATTCATCCTGCGATAATGTTTCAATTTTTTCTTGCAACGCTTCGAAGATGTCTAGTAATGGTTCGAATTTTTTAATGCGTATTTCGACCTCAGAAAGTAATAACTCATTATTCTCTAAGTAATCTTTGAATCTGGTTAATTTGGCTTTACATATTCCGCGCTGTGCAATTAATACTTTTAAATCCATGATTTCGTAAATAACAAACAATCAATACTCACTGATTGCTCTGTTGTGGTTCACTTCTAACCACGCTAAACACTAAAACACAAAAAACTTGCACTGTCTTTTACTTGATTGTTTCTTTTGTTTTAACAAAACACTAGATCACTAGATGCATGTATTCAACAACAAGAAAATCTATTGTTATTATTTTGTTATGAAAGTTCGCGACTCGATCTGACTTTACAAATGGCGTGCGCCTGCTTTACCGACTGGAAAAACACTTCGGAGTCAAACCAACGTCCAACGATCGCTTTCAGATTGTTTGAATAATCAATTAATACATTTCATGTATTATAATAATTATCCTTCTGTTTTTTGCCGTAGCATAATCATATGACTACCCACAAAAAACTTTGTTAGTTTCAGTTGCAAATAAAACAACGACGGTACCCGTCGCCTGCTTTATCGACAGTATCAAAAAACATCAAATTCAAAAACAATCAAAACAATGAAACCACAATTCCGATTTTTACGTTTTTTGCGACACTATAATCATAGCCAGCCACAAAAAATCTTGCCAATATCAATTGAACGATTAGTCCGTTGCTAATTTTTATACAACAATAAAATACCGAAGTGGTCTAACCGAATTTGTTTTTTCTATTAGAAATGGATAAAAAAATGGGATGGTCACTTGCCCTTGTTGAAGATCCGCTTCATCAGAATTCTCCTAGTTTATTGCTGGTTCATGTCTGGCTTTCATTGATTTTTGTATCCGCTCATGGGATCAATCCGGTCGAAGGATCAAATGTAAAAAATTGAGGTAAACTCAGGAGAATTTCTTTGGGTAGACTGGTTTTTTATAAATGAAGCACTTTTTTGTTTTAACTTTAAGTTCTTGAATTTTTATTGTTATGATTTGATATTTATAAACTTGTAACTGACGACAATAACTTTCCCCACCCAACGGACAAGGGTTCAGTAGTATTTTAATTTCTTAGTGCAAGTTTTCGTAAAGAAGTGAGTTAATTTTACCGATGCAACCCTTTTATAAGGATTTCATACATCTATATTTCCCTTGTTTGTTGTGTGAGAAAGACAAAGAACAAAAAATGATTCTATCGACATCTAACGAACAAATCAGACAACTCTTGGATCGCAATCCAACCTTTGATAGTAACTCAAACTGCATAATTGGTTTGCGTCCTGGGTTTAATTCTAAACAACAGTGAATGTGATAAAACTTGAGGTATTATTAATGTGTGTCAAAAGAAATCTTGGAGTCCACCCGTTTCTGCTGACAGTTTGAGGTATTATTAATGTGTGTCAAAAGAAATCTTGGAGTCCACCCGTTTCTGCTGACAGTTTGAGGTATTATTAATGTGTGTCTAAAGAAATCTTGGAGTCCACCCGTTTCTGCTGACAGTTTAATTTTAAGGGGGATCACTGCGGTGTTCCAATTAGCGCTAAGTTTTTTTTTTCAGCTGTTGTCCTGATTATACCTACGTCGGAATCTTATAAGATTTCTGACACTATGTGGGTCACTAAAGGACTTTGATTTTTTGTTGTCTGTTTTTTTATCTGTTTTGTTTTAATATGTCGTTAACCAGTGATCCGTACTGTTAAAAAGTGGACACTGACTTCACTGAGCCACTACCCGTTCTTTAAAAGGGGGTTGAATGTGCTTTGTGTTCTACGACATACGCCAATGCATACATCACGACATCTAATGTGGAGTTACCTTACGCTTTGATCTCTTGTTGCTTATACAATTACTGTTCAGATAATTTTGTTTACTCTATGTGCCTTGATGCCTAAGTGTTTGTACTTTTCTAATAATTTTGTTATTTTATTTCATGTTGACACTTCTCCGACACTTCTTCATGAGGATCCCGACTATTACTCTAGACCCCCTGATGGACATTACACACTGACTTGCGCTGCCTAGAAAACTGCGTGCCACGAAGTTCCTGCCAGGCCACTTCGACGTGTTGATTTTGCTGTCTATTTGATACTTTATGTATATTGTAAACTATATAACTTATTGTAAACTGTACAACTTTTTGCCTAGGTTTTTAATGCTGAATCTCTATGTGAACGATTTTTTTTTTGTAAAGTTTATCGAGGGAATTCTTTGAAAGGTTTAAATTCAAAAAACCTTCGTTACGACTGCGGTTTTTTGCTGGTGTTTTCGGGGATGTGTTATGAAGTACTTTCTTGAATTATAACTTCCCACCCCTAAATGAATATTTCCTTCATCAGGTACTAAATATTTACTATTAGTTATCAAAAGTTGGCAACATTTGCGAGACGTTTTGATTGGCCCGGATTTTCGGGAGGCTCGCAGCCCTTTCGACGGGGCTGAGAGCCCTGGCGCCTTCTTCTGGTTTTAACTGTGCTATGGGTCGGTCCTTTGCTTCTCAGCCGGGGCCGCCTAGACCTTTTTTTGGTTCCAACATTTGGTTGGGACACGTAATTTAAAATATAGTTAAATTTGATATTCAAATCAACTCAGTGGTGATCCCGATGCTGCCCGTGACATTGTAACGTACGTAATATTATTTATTTTTGTGTTTTCCATTTATCCCTCTCGTTATATTTTAGAATCTTGAGTTCACAAAGAGATTAAAAGCTTTTCCTAGAAGCGTCAAGTCATTAATAAATTCACCAATCATTTAAAAGCGACAAGAGATCTTTTCATTTATTAAAACCCTATATATATAATTATTCCAACAATAAAGCGACAGTCGTTTTGAATTAAAATCTGAACGAACTGAGAACTCAATTTCCCCTGAAGAGCTAGCTTGGGATATAAAGTAAGTATTATAATTTGGTTTTTGTAAGTATTTAAATGCAACCATTTTTTGTCTTGAACATTGTTGCATTATTTATTGTTAATTTGTACCTGTTCGTAACAAGGCGGTTCGAGCCCGTGGTTATGTAACAACGCCTTAATTGATAACTTTGTTCCAAAGAAAATTCTGAAAACAAACATATTCCCAACGTGGTACTCATCGGCTCTTATCAATATTACAAAAGAAAAGCTCAAATTCTTTCGAGCCTGGAAACGCCACAAGAACCCACTAGATTACCAAACTTTTTCACTGCTCCGAAAACAACAAAAGAAAATCGCTGCTCTCACATACCACAATTATATTTCACACTTAGAACATGCTATACAAAATAATGTAAAAAAAATATGGAGCTTTGTCAAAACGCAAAGCAAATCTCCTTCTATACCCGAACACCTAACATATGGCTCGAGAATCGCACACAATAGTAAGGAGATTACCGATCTACTTGCTGACTATTTCTCTACCGTCTTCACTGATCACACCCAAAATTTAGCATCTGATATTCATGAACCTGATCCGCTGAATAACATAGCTATATCCTCAATTACAATCAACGACGACATTACCTACATATATCTATCATCCATTGACATTAACAAAGGACCTGGTTTAGATAGTTTGCCTGGTATCTTCATACGTAACTGTAGTAAATATATCACTCCTCCGGTCAGTGCAATTTTCAAAAAATCACTAAGCGAAGGTACGTTTCCTCATAAGTGGAAGTCTGCCGTAATAACCCCCATTTTTAAAAAGGGTGACAAACATGACGTAACAAACTACAGACTTATCTCTCAACTTCCCATCTTAAGTAAAATTCTTGAAAAAATCGTTTACGACCAACTTTACCCGACTATCACTAAAACAATTTCACAGAACCAACACGGATTCATGAAAAATCGGTCTACAACATCTAACCTTGCCCTATTTGTCAACTATTTGCAGAGCAATATGGACGAAAGGGTGCAGGTCGATGCTATGTACACCGACTTCTCAAAGGCCTTCGACCGCGTTATCCACTCAATTCTGTTAAATAAACTCACTCGTCTTGGAATACATGGTGACTTGTTTAGATGGATTAAATCATACATTAGCAATCGTAGTCAAGTTATCTCAATAAATGGAGTTTTATCTAAAATAATCAACGTAACCTCGGGTGTCCCTCAGGGTTCCCACCTTGGTCCGCTCTTCTTTAATATATACTTAAACGACATAGGCTCATGTTTCCAATACTCTAAATTTTTATTGTTTGCAGATGATATGAAAATTTACAAAACGGTTCGCTCTCTATCGGACTGTAAAGAACTACAAAGTGACTTAGATAGGCTCTGCAACTATTGCACAGCTAATTATTTAGACCTCAATGTTTCTAAATGCCACACTATGTCCTTTACTAGAAACAAGCATCAAATTATCTTTTCATATTCACTCTGCGATGAACCCGTGATCTCAAAAAATGAATGTAAGGACCTTGGAGTCTATTTAGATAGTAAACTTATATTTAAAACGCACATTGACTCAATCACCGATAGATCTTACAAAATGTTGGGTTTTATACTACGTCTGAGTAAATTATTTAGAAATCCACATACTCTAGTAATGCTTTACTCCTCACTAGTCAGAAGTACACTGGAATTTGCATCGCCTGTCTGGAATCCCAAATACACCCAATACGTCAATAACATAGAGCGCATACAAAATAAATTTATTAAGTATCTCGGTTATAAATACAACAATAATTACACCTGCACTCTCCAATCCCTGAAATCCAGGCGAACGGTAGCTGACATGACATTTCTTCATAAAATTATACATAACGAAATAGACTGCCCAGAACTTCTATCCCAAATAAATTTTAACATCCCATCTAAAAGAACTCGCCACGCCAACCTTTTTTACACAACCATTAATAATACGAACGCTGCAGCCAACTCCCCCATTTCCCGCATCCTTCAAAGTTTCAACTCTATTAAAAAAACCACAAATACCGATATATTTTTTGATTCCCTCCCTCGATTTAAGAAAAACATTTTTAGCACACTGAACTCGCACACATAACATACACATCCACACACACACACCCTCATTTACACACATACACTCTCACTCTCCCACACCCCTCTCCTTCAATAAGTTACTAACTTAATTTAGGTACCATGTATTATTTATCACACAAAAATATAAGTATATAACAGCAACATGTCATTGGTACCAACTATTGTATTAATTCTATAACTTTGTAAATATTTCCCATTATGTAATAATGTACTGTTTGTTTCTGCAAAAATAAAAAAAAAAAAAGATCCTTCTGTGAAAGAAATGTGAAATAATTGCAATTGATCTTATTTTGTTATGGAATAAAGCGTCTATTCCTATTCCAACTCAACGTCAAATTGTAAACAGACTAACCCGGTATTATCACAAGTAAAAACGTTTAAGGAAATGTTGAATATCTATAAAGAAAACTGAATTTTACGAAGATGCAACAAATAAACTTTTTGATATTGCTGTGTGTACGTACGTTTGTGCCGATTTTTGTAAATGTTTAGTAAAAATACACAATAAGGAGCTGGAATTCCGACATGATCAGAGAGGTAGCCAGAAAATATATATCGGCTCAAAATATATAGTGGCAACCAAGGCTTTGGAACGTGGGCAATAACGACTGATGAGGCAAAATAAATTACTTCAAAAACAGACTCTAAAGAAACCTCTGAACCCCTCACCAGATACTACATTGACTGCAGAGACCTCGAATGATAGAGGTAAATTATCAGATAGCAATCAAGATCTAATTAATCAATTTGTGATAAAAGTGTACGTGTCAACATGGTTTACCATAAAAACAAAACTTTCATATAAAGATGGTCTGAAAAGTGTTCTTAGATTGATAAAAATATGCTTCTATTTAAAATGTGAGCTGAAAACAATTGCTTTTCGAATAATTGAGCGGAACTCTGCCTTACACATTCTGAAAATATTTTATTAGCGATGCTGCAAGATGAAATACAACATATAAAAAAATTTGCAGTAAGCAAAATTCTGAAAGCCCGACAAAATGCAAAGGGGAAGAAAATAAGAACATTCGTGACTTCAAAATTACACCTCGAAGTCAACGATTATTATGATTTGATAGACTGGAAAACAGAAAAAATATTCGAGCCACCATTCACAAAAAAATACGGTGACAGTGAATTATGCGAAAATCGTGAGCGAAGATATAAATATCCGTATTGAAAATATTCCTTGTCATTCCCAGGCTTTGTAGAGAGATGTGAAGCTGGTCACTGAAGCTAGTTTGGCTGTTTGCAGAAGTAAAGTACGCGATGAATATAATCGAGCAAGAATAAAATCGAGAAAAAAAATGCCAAAATTCGAAATAAAATCACACTTTTCCTCTGATTTTAGGGAGCTAACCCATATGCAGATGACATGACTGGAGGCTGAAATTATTAAAAAATATATATATTCTTGTTATTATTTATATTTTAATGCAGATAATAAAGTAAAAGTTGTTAATAATATGTATTCTTCTAAATTTTTTAAAATTTTCAAGAATCGATCATTTTTTCAAAATTTCAAGTCCTCTGCGCCACCTGAGGATCATATGTGAAAAAAAAAATTAAAAAATATTTTTCAACAGCCTTTTATCCATAGCAACATTTAGTAATGTAGGGTTTACGAAATTCGAAAAATTTTTTTTCGACCTCTTTCACTCCACTCTAATATATAGTGTAGCGGGACCTATAAATATATGCATATATTAGGTCCTTACATATGAAATTGGTATTTTGCTGTACTAGAAAATTTGATCTGAAATATCTTCTCTTTGGTTAGGAATTTCAAATTCAAATTTATACAGCTATTTACTCATGTATTTGTGTTTCGAAAATTATAATTCATTTATTTTTTCCTTGATTGTTTTTTTTTTCTTTGCCTCACTTAGTTTACAAAAAGGAAAACTTGAAATATCGCGTTATTTACGAGTACGAGTTCCACCGTGGCACCAGTGCTGCAGAAACGGCTCGAAGGATTAATGATGTATATGGCGACGGTGCCGCAAAAGAAAACACAGTGCGTTTTTGGTTCCAACGTTTTCGTTCTGGAAATTTCGACCTGCAGAACAAGCCCCGTGGACGGCCGGAGACCAAAGTTGATAATAAAGAATTGAATGTTATTGTGGAAGCGGATCCATCGCAAACCACGTCCGAGTTAGCTGCAGGCTGCGGTGTTAGTGATAAAACTGTTTTAAATCACTTGAAGCAAATTGGGAAGTTTTTTTTTTTACAGTGAATACCGCACAAGAATCTCAACTGATCCCGTCTGGAGCCAGTGAGACTATGGTATCCCCAATTGGGGTATGTTGTGAGGCTGAAGGTAGTGGGGAGGAGAAGGAGGTGGGGAGGAGGAAGGTTGGGAAGTACCTAGCTATTCAGATCTGGTCAGTAAACACCGCTAAAGCCATTTTCAAGCAACGTTTCAATTCTGAATGGTGGTCTTACACCAGGGCGATACTGATAGTATCTTCCACTCTGGAACATGCCGCAAATATACTATATATTATTTTAAATGAATTAATTGTGAAATAACACAAATTAATCAAATAAAATTTATTTGCGCATGCCGGGTTCGAACCCGTGACCTCCGGATTGTGAGTCAAGAGTCTTACCCACTGGACTACCGAGGTCGTCAAAAAGCTTGAAAGGTGGGTACCTCACGAATTGAGTGAAGCAAATCAACAAACGCGCGTTGACCGCTAGACCACACACTGCACAACGAAATTGGAATGTCTAAGACATCCACCGTACTCTCCGGACCTTGCCCCAATAGATTACCTTTTTTTTCGAAATTTGGATAACTTCTTGCAAGGGAAAAAATTCATCTCCGATGGGGCAGTCCAAACCGTCTTCAAAGATTTTATTGATTTCCGTCCGAATGGTTTTTTTAGTAAAGGAATCGATCAACTACCTATGAGATGGCAAAAGTGCATAGATAGCAATGGTACATACTTTGATTAAATAAATATATTATATTAAAAAAAAAATCGACTTTATGTTCCTCCCATACAAAACGCCTATTTCATATATAAGGTGTAAAACATCTGTGTAGCAGAAAGGAACAATGTGATACAATAATTAGTGATGCAGTGCAGATTGTAAACACTCCTATTTGTTATGACCGAACAACACTCCTAAGTTTTCAAAGTGAAAGTGCAATTGTTGGACCCCTTAGTGACCGCAAAAATAAACTTGTATAAACTAGCCCGTGAACCTAACGTGAAATTAAGACAAAGAGGGTGCCGTGGAGGAACAAAAACAAAACACAATAATAATAGTAATGAAATTAATTAGTAATCAAATCAAAAGCGTAATTTACATACTTGTTATATAGATTATCAAAAAGCTTTTGATAGTGTCCCGCACTCGTGGCTAATCAAAATGTCCTTTTGGAATACAGATTTGCTAGTTAATTTAAAAGGTAAGAAAATAGTAGTACCGGGCATTTCAATAAAAAGAGGGATTTTTCAAGGAGACTCATTGAGCCCTCTTTGGTTTTGCTTAGCATTGAATCCCCTTTCTAAAATGTTAATTAAAAGCAAGTTTGGAATAAAAATTAAGGGTAATACAAGAGAGAGTATTATAGTTTCACACCTATTATATATGGATGATATAAAATTATTTTCAAATTCTGAATCAAATTTAGAGAAAATGATTAAGGTAGTTAAAATTTTTTCAGATGATATTAAAATGACTTTTGGTATAGATAAATGTAAAACTATCCATATAGAGAAAGGCAAAATTGTAGATGGAGACGAGGGTATATTTAGAAATTTCAAAATTCAAAGTATGAAAGGGGATGAGGTTTATAAATATTTAGGATACCCGCAATCGAATAGATTAGATCACACTAGTATTAAAAATGGTATTAGGATTAAATTTCAAACTAGGATCAGAAAAATTTTAAAATGCAATCTATCTGCTAAAAATTTAGTAAAAGCAATAAATACTTGGGCAATGCCTCTACTAACGTACTCATTTGGCATAATTAAATGGTCCAATACAGATTTAGATAGTTTAGAACGATTAATTAGAACTACGTTAACAAAATTTAATTGCCATCATCCAAATTCAGCTATAGAACGAATTAATTTACCTAGAAATTTAGGAGGTAGAGGTGTAGTCAAAATAACATCTTTGAAACACAATCAGGTAGAAATGCTTAGAAATTTTTTCCATAGGAAAGCTAATAGCTCAGAAATGCACAAAATAATTTGCAAGGCAGATAGAAATATTACACCTTTAAATTTATATGACGAGAATGCCAACATTCTTATAAATACTAACCAGGAATTATTAGATTCCTGGTCAAATAAAATTATTCACGCAAAACACTTCAATTATCTCAACCAAACGTATGTTGACAAACTTTCGTCAAACAAATGGTTGAGTATTGGAGAGTTGAGCGCAGAAATAGAAGGATTTATGCTTGCCATTCAAGATAGAGTCATTAATACTAAAAATTATAGAAAGCATATAATCAAAGATATAAATCAAATTGATGATTTATGTAGAAAATGTTTGGCTTTTCCCGAAACTATAGAACATATTATATCGGGATATTCTATATTAGCGCCTTCCGAGTACACATTTAGGCACAATCAGGTTTTAAAAATAATTCACCAAAGTTTGGTAATTAAACACTTGATTGACTGCCGTAATATAGTACCATATTATGAATATGAACCAAATTCATTTATAGAAAATGAATTTTATAAAATATATTATGATAAAACTATACTAACAGACAGAACAATTAGTCATAATAGACCTGATATAGTTTTACATGACAAAATTAAAAAAATAACTTATATCATTGATGTAGCTATTCCAAATTCCTGTAATATTCAAAAAACTATTTCTGAAAAAATAAGAAAATATACAGATTTAGGAAATGAGATTAAAAGAATTTGGCATTCTCGGACTATAAAAATATTGCCATTTGTTATTTCGGCCACTGGCATAATACCTAGGAATCTGATTCAAAATTTAAGCATATTAGATTTGTCAAAGAATTTGTATATAAAAATGCAAAAATCAGTCATTTTAAATACATGTAGGATTACAAAGGATTTTTAAAATATTTATATTGAGGGATCGGTGTGATTTATAGGTTCAATTAGAAATGCCACAGAGCCGAACCCTCTGATATGAAAATATCTGGAGTCGGTGAATTATATTCCCATTTGGTCTCTAGTAGGTTGACATGTTGTTCTTGTATTATTTTGTATTTATAATACTTATATAGTGCAATTGCATAGCGTGGGTTGACTAGATGATCATTTGGGGAAGTGTGTGAAAGGGTTTAGTTTTTCCTTCTTTTTTTCCTTTTTTTTTTTTTTGGGGAAAATTTAACCCGGACATTTAAATCTGGTGCATTAAAAATAACTCTCCGTCTGTAGACTGTTTTCAAGGAGTCACATCAATCGAAGAACAGAATTACCTAGCGACTATATCTCTCCCCGATTCTGATAAATTCCACAACTTTAATGAAATTCGATTCGAACAACATGCTAACTATAAGAGCAGACAGCTTGCGATTGGCTCCTGGAATGCGCGATCCCTCAATAACAAACTAGAGGCGGTGGAGGATGTTTTCACAGATGAAAAACTTCACATCCTTACCATTGCAGAAACGTGGCATGAGAACAGTGACTCGTGCTCGATTAAGAGACTTCAAGCTTTGGGTTATGTGGTACTCGAGGAAGCCCGGCCAAGTACGGAAGAACCATCAAACAACATCTCGCACGTGAACCACGGCGGGGTCGCGATAATAGCCCAACAAGGATTGCGGCTAACTAAAGTAGCTCTAGGTAGTTTTAGCACATTTGAGTACATTGGATGCAGGGTTTCTTCTTCAGGAGCGTCGTTTATGCTCTGTACTCTGTACAGGCCCGGCTCAAAACCAATGTCTGTAGAATTTTATAATGAGTTTTCGCGTTTTTTGGAACTCTCAGTCGGACTCTCTGACACACTCATTATTACAGGTGACATTAATATTCGTCTTGAGCGCGTGACATCACCAAACACTATTAAATTCTTAGATTTATTAGCCAGCTTTGGATGCTGCCAATGGGTTGACGTCACAACTCACGATGCTGGTGACACACTGGATATACTTATTTCAAAGAACTGCAAAGGTTTGCCGCTCTTAGCAGATATTCGTGATATAGGACTATCGGACCATCGGCTATTGTGCACTGATATTGATTTTAACCCCCCTAAAATACCGTATAGAACAATGGGAATGAACATCGAGGGAATGGCGTAAATTTAGCTTTTGTGATTTTTTGTAAGAACTTCAGACCTCTCTATTATGTACACCCAATTTTTGGGAAACAAAGACTCCAACAGAATTTGTCGAGACGTACAATACAACTCTTTTATATTTATTAAATAAATATGCTTCGACAACGTCAAAAACACGTAAAGATCGAAAGTCTGACGGCTGGTTTGATGATGAATGCCGAAACCAGAAGAGACTTATGCGGAAATTAGAGAGGTCATATAGAAAAAATCATGCATTGACTTTAAGAGATGAGTGGATCCTTGCTCAAAAACAGTATATGAGCAAAATAAATTCCAAAAGGTCAGAATACTGGAATGAAAACATTGACTCTGAGCGAGCCAATCCACGGCGTCTCTGGAACTCAATAAAGACTGTTATTTCTGAAGTCACTGTTCCAGCTAAAATAGATATTACCCCGGATGCCTTTTCAAAGTTTTTTCGGGAAAAAATTGAAACCATTCTAAAGGAAATTTGTCTTCCTTTAAACCTACAACGCTGGAAGAAGTAAAAAAGATAATTTTAAGTTCGCCAAATAAGCAGTGTAGTCTGGACCCTATACCAACTTGGTTATTAAAAAAATGTTCCATTGTCTTGGCTCCATTCCTGGTTCACATTTTTAATAAATCTCTCAGTACAGGTGATTTCCCTGAGTCACTAAAATCAGCTGTCGTTACACCAATATTAAAAAAGTCGCAACTAGACCCCGATAACTTAGATAATTATCGACCCGTTTCAAATCTGCCTTTCGTATCAAAAATCTTGGAGAAAATTGCTGCTGCCCAAATAACCAGTTACTTAAGAGCGTTTAACCAGCCAGCGGACGAAAATCCACATTTCGTCGAAAGTTGTTCTTCCGATCGTGCAGGGCGGTTACAATGAGAAAGATTAATTATTCTCCGTACCAGCTTTTTTAAATTATAACTCAATATCGAATTTATTTCAATCCAAATTAGCTTTAATTTATACCTTCATCCAAAAATGCTGAAAGGCGTGATGATAAAACTATTAAAATAGTGTACTTTTTGTAGTTATTTTTTGATTATAAGTATTTATCATTTTTCAATAATGTCTAAATTTAATAAGAATGTTAAAAAAATCTGAAATATATTAGTTTGTAAGTGCGCACATAAATACACAAATGGACCAATTTTCGTCAAGAAACACATGTACGTACATATTTTTTAATGATTTTATTGAAACTAAAATAAAAATTCTAATACATAACTCTGCTAGATAATGTATTGATTTATTTTACTGCATGATTACATTATTTGAAATAGGTGTGGTATAATACAACTTTTTTGAAAATTTAACAAATCTGCCAATGACCTATGGAATAACCTTATTATAATAAAAATTAATAAAAAATCTAAAAATTTATTACATAACTTCACTAGATAAAAGAACAATCTTTCGAAATCCATTTATAATTTTTTGTGGAAAAGAGTCAATACGTCTAAAAACTTTTTTGAAAACTTTCTCTGGTAATGCCCTCTTAAATTCAAATAAATTATTAACAAATCGACAATCCGCATATAGAAGGTTTCACTCAATAGAAACCGGACTTCTTCGTACGCTGTCAGATGTAACTCTAGCCACAGAGTCAGGTAAGTTAGCGCTTATCTCACTCTTAGACATTAGTGCAGCATTTGACACGATTGATCACGACTTTCTTATTAAGAGATTGGAGGAAACATTTGGTTTGAGTTCCGACATCAAAAATTGGCTGGCGTCATATCTATCCAATCGCTTACAAGCCGTGAAGGTTGGAAATAAACTCTCTAACTTCGCAACACTTTCTTCAGGGGTACCCCAGGGATCCGTTTTGGGTCCACTTCTTTTCATCCTTTTTACAAATGATGTCGCCAAAATAATTGAGTCGTTTGGTCTCTTATCCCACTGCTACGCTGACGATCAGCAAATTATTTTTTCTGCACTCCAAATGAAGTCAACAGTCTCAAAATCCATGAGCTGAATGCATAGAAGCAATAACTCGTTGGATGTCTTCAAATAAACTCAAGCTGAACCCATCTAAGACTGAGTTTCTCTGGGCGGCCACAAACAAACGCCAACATTTCATTGACAATTCACCTATTTCCATTTCCGGCAGCGATATTATTCCAAAGACAATAGACAAACTTCTTGGCGTTAATCTGGATTCAGACTTTTCACTTAAAAGTCAAATAAATAGGACTGTAAGCACCGGTTTTTTTTCACCTAAGACAACTCAAGTCAGTCCGAAGAAACCTTCCTACAGAGGCAACAAAACTACTAATCAACTCTTAACTAGTTTTACGGCTCGATTACTGTAACGGCATCCAAAATATCAAACTGACAAACTTATGCAGCGGGTCTTATGCAAACTTATGCAAACTTAACCGAGTCCCTAAATATTCACACCATTTCAGAACACCTTCGTAACCTTCACTGGCTCAAGTGCCCTGAAAGAATCCAGTACAAGTTGTGCTGGATGGTATTTAAATCGATCAATGAAACGGACCCACCTTACATCTCTGAACTATGTGTCCCCGAAAATACTGGTCCGAGGCAGTCAACACTTAGATCAGCAACCTCATCAGCTATAGGCAAACTAATGGAACCTAAACGCAAGCCAAATACTAAATTTGGAGATCGCGCTTTCGGAGTGTCTGGGCCGAAGGCTTGGAATAAACTCCCTCCAAAACTTAGATGCATAACAAGCCCAACAGAATTTAGGTCCAAATTAAAAACCTACCTTTTCGGGCTCTCATACCCTTAAATAAAAATACCTATCTGAGAGTATCATAAAATTTTACTTTTGTTTTCAAAGTGCGCTCATTACAAAACAAATTATGTATTTTTCTTTCTTCTTACTTCCTCTGGCGCTAATCTTAATCTAGTTGCATATACGTATATTATTAAGTCACTTGATTTAGGTCAGCATTTATATGTCTTAGTCATAAGTCACTTGCTATAAGTCTTAGATGTAAGTCAGTAGTTATAATTGTAAATCTTAATTGTAAGCCAGTAAAATAAGTCTCTAGCTATAAGTCTTAGATGTAAGTCAATAGTTATAATTGTGAATCTTAGTTGTAAGCCAGTAATATTAATTCCTTTAAATATTTATTTGTACAGCGCCCTTGAGGTGATTTTTCACAAAAACGGCGCTATATAAATTAGCAAAATATTATTATTAGTAAGAAACTAATATTATAAATATGTAAAGAAATAGTATTGTTGAAGTGTCGGTTTGAATCAGAATTGTCACATGTTTTGTTATTCTATTATTTTATTGTAGTATCAGTTTATTAGACGAAACCATAAAAAGGAAGTTGATCTTTTCTAGACTACCAAATGGATCGTCACAAACCCTTCTCGAACTTTTCGGCGCTCGCGTCGAAATTTACTTATATCTATTACTTTTGAGGGATCTTGCTTAGAAATAAAACCAACCTCTTGAAGAACTGCACTGGTGACTGGTGATGGCTGACGCTGGTCTGTCGGAGACACCAGTCCTGTCACAGGCAGTGGCAAGATTTTTTAATAGATGCCTCATCTAATTTTTTTAGATTTTGATGTGGATGGCGTGGAGTACACTGGCAAAAGTGTATGAAAATCTGGATCTTGATTGTCGTCTGATAATCTTACACCATCATTCGAGGTATCTGCTGTCAATGTAGGATCTGGTGAGGGGCTCGAAGGATTCTCAAAAGGCTCAGTTTTTGAAGTTATTTATTTTTTCTCATCAGTCGAAATTGCCTTCGCTCCAAAGCCTTGGATGCCACTATATTTTTTGAGCCGATATATGTTTTGCGGCTACCTCTCTGGTCGTGCAAGAGTTTTAGCTCTAGGGCATTTTTACAAAATATTTACAAAAATTGAAACAAACGCACTTGAACACAGCAAAATCAAAAAGTTTTTTGTAACATCTTCATAAAATTCCATTTTATTTCTAGGAATTTGATTCTTTTTTAAGCTTTTGTACTTGTGATAATACAGGGTTAGTCTACGTACAGTTTGACGTTGAGTTACAATAGGAACAGAAACTTTATTCCACAATGTATTTAGATCACATTCCACAATATATTTTCGATTTGGAAGGCGGGAATGGGTACCGCCGCCCGGGGAACCAGTGGCGTAGGTAGCCTGGGTGGCACCCGAGGCGATAAACGCGATGTCACCCCTTCCCCCCCCCGCTATTAAAGTTTTAATTCAAAAAGCAAATTTCGACTTCCTAAAATGTAAAAACAATATTACCTAGTCAAATATGTAAACAAAAATTTCGTAATCTTCAAAATTAAAACACTTTTAAAAACATTAACCAAATAACAACTTTTTCAACAATCAATGGGTAATAATTTCCTTCACGAGTTCCCGTCAATCACAACGTACGAAAGAAATGAGAATGACACAGGCAATAAGCGAGGAATATTTCAGGGGAATCCCAAAGAAAGCAATAGTAAGAGCTAGGAATGAAAATAAAATAGAATTTTTGGGGAATCCCGATCGACCGAGCCATAGAGCTACAAATAACAGAGTTCTGAGTGGAGTCTTCAATTCTAATATGCTGCAAAATTCTGAAGAATACATTTGCTGGCATAAAACATAATTTTAACAACCAGTAGGTACTTTAGTTTAAACCAGTTGTGTGTTCAGAGTGTAACGATTTAAGTCCCCAGCTTTAATTATTATGGTTTTCCTCCGATCTTTGGAGCACATAGTCTGCAACTTTCAAATCTTGCACGTAGAACTCGAAAATGGTTTTCTTTGAAATTTCATTTGAAACTCTGTTCGTCTGCGGATCCATTTCGAAGAAAACCATTCCCGAGTTCCACTATTTCAAGATATTACCCGAGTTGCGAGATATAAAAGTTTCAGACTATGTGTTGCAAATATCGGAGAAAAACCATTTTCATGTTATGTGAGTAGTATTAATTAAAACGAGTTACCGAATACAGCTTCGTTCTTAAATTTAAACTAGTTTTGAAATAATTAAAAGGTTCAATTTTAATTTAAGCGGGTGGACTCTTACGAGATTTATTCTTAAGTTAAAATAAGTCTTGTGTTCAGAATTTCAAAAAAATATGCAGATGCGGATGCATGTGCTGACACATTTCGAAGGAAACCATTCTCATTTTCCAAGTGCAGTTAAAAAATTCAAGTTGCATACTATGTGGTGCAAACCTGAGGAAAACCGTTTTTGAATTCTGGATGCAGTTTTGAATCTAGGGAAACGCACACAAAAAGTTAAAACCAGTTTTGTTCTCCAAATGCAGGATAAATTTCGAAACCATTCTAAAGTTCAGAGTGGAGGCTTCAATTGTACATAATATGCTGCAAAATTCTGAGGAAAATCATTTGCTGGCGTGAAAATATAATTTTAATAACCCATTCTTAAGTTAAAAGTTAAGTCCCCCCCCCCACCCCCACCTTGCTTCGCCACTGCCAGGAACCTTTATTGGATAACCAACACCTCTGCCATAGGTCACCCCAAGTGGTTCGCTATGTTTGGTGATTAAGCAGGGGTGCCCGGGTTCATGGGGCGAGGTTTGTTTAGATCTTGGAGGCGGATGACCAGGACACACTGAACCCCAGATTCCTACCCACTGCTTAAACCCTTTTCCTTTCCAGAACTCTCTTCTCCTTCCTTTCCTTAAAACAACCCTCCACACAGCATCCCCAAAGATGACATAGGTCCTGAGGGAAATTATTTTCAAAATAATGTTAAAAAAAAAGAAGATCAATTGCAATTTTTTAGATTACCAATGCAAGTAATTTCTAAATAATGCCTTGTCCGAATAAGTTGGTAACAAATATTTCTGTGTTTTTAATTTTTCTGCGTAGCGTAGGGAGTGTGGCGAACCCATCGCTCAGGGAGTGGAAAACACAAACCTGCAACAGCCATCCCAAGCAAAGGTGTGAGCTACCGTGCTCAGGCTGAATGTCCTGGGGAACAGCGTCACGAACGGTGCCTCCGAGAAACAAGGTCGCATCTCGGAGTATTTAGACCTCACTCCAGCACTCAGGGCTCTGCTGGAGTTTCCCTGGTAACTCGTGGGACAAAAAAATTGGACCATTCTAAAACTAGGGGCCTTTTGGGAACCTAGGAATGCTGAGGCCACCTCTGTGGATTTCCTTCCTGGAGCCGTAGGAGGAACTAAGAGGAGAAACCGTGGAGAGGTGAGCTGAGGCCACCTCCATGAACTCTTCCCTTATGGGGCCTTCAAGGAACCAAGGGGAAGGGCACCCTTCCAACGCGGGGCCTTTGTGGAATCAAGGAGGAGTGAAGTGGAGAGATGATGTCTTCTTCCCTTGTGGGGCCTTCGAGAAACCACGTAGGAGTGAAGAGGAGAAATGAGGCCATCTTGGTGAACTCTTCCTCTGTGGGGCCTTAAAGCAACCAAGGAGGAGAGATGAAGTTCTCTTCCCTCCTGGGGCCCTCGGGGAACCAAGGTGGAGTGGACTCTCCGTCGTGGAGCCTTCGGGGAACTAAGGAGTGGAGAGGAGAGATGAAGCCCTCTTCCGTCGTGAGGCCTTCATGTAACCAAGGAGGATTGAAGAGGGGAAATGAGACCTAGGAAGACACATTGTCGGACCAGAAGATAGTGATGCTTCATTTGATAGCTTCATTTCGAATGACAATCCTGGTGAACTTTATAAAGGGAACTGGGTTACTGTCAAAGGAATGAGGTAAAATGGGAGATAGTACAATGGGTCTATGGCCTAAGTGCTCTCGGGAATAATATATATGTTAACCGTCTCCGATTAT